>JAEAOA010002259.1:775000-1375000 GCA_016746295.1 Potamilus streckersoni | reverse complement strand
ATATATATATATATATATATATATATATATATATATAGTAAATTATTCGATGGCATGACGAACAGTGCGAAACTATTAACTAGCCTGAGGGTTTTCGACTCTTAATGAATTTTTTTCAAAGGCAAATTCAAAACCTATACAAAACAAATAAATAAACACAAACACATTGTGTTTGTAAAACTCTACATGGCTGTCTCTACATGAGTTAAGCCTATATATATATATATATATATATATATATATATATATATATATATATATATATATATATATATATATATATATATATATATATATATACATTGTCTCAACCAGCCTGTATAGACTTGATGCGAATACTGAAAAATTAAAGTCCTGAGTGTAGTCTAAATAATATAACATGTATCCGCAAAGAAGTAAAAAAAAAAAAAGCTCTAATGCTTGTGGCTTGACCTGTATGATGTCATTTCTATTTTCATTAAAGCTACCTTGGCAAAGATTAGGACTTCTGTTGGACTGGTTCATTTCTGAACGAATATCTGTTCCAAAGCTTTATAGATATTTTAGTCGGTCTGCTCAATGGTTCCTTTGCCAGTAATGCATAGCATCTTCTCCTTGCTTCATAGCGTCCTCCATACGGTGGTACCAAAATAAGTAAGAACCATATAGAAAGACAAGCGCTCTCTTATGAGCTAGAATCTCCATTTCGGAAAATGTTGCCAGGAATGTTCTTTGCCTTGTAAATGTTTTCATTCTGCTTTGCTACCTGTGTGACTGTATTTTTCTATAAGAACGTTAGTAGGATATTGGGTCGATATAGCGACAATGTGAAAATACATTACGGACCCCTCCCCCGGGCCTTTATAGCGACGCGATTGTTCCGAAAAAAATGCCACACCCAGGGCCTGTATAGTGACAAGGGTAAATTTGTATTAGTGACTAGCACACCCTGGGCCTGTATAGCGACAATAGTTACGACACAGGTGGCATGACGTCACGGTACTGGTCTTTTTGCAACATTGTAGCAATGTACAAGTACTGTGATGTCAAGCATTCGTCAAGTACTGTGACGTCAAGCGTTCGTCGTGTTGGTGAATGTAGTGAGATGTATGTTTTGTACAGGCAATATAAAAAAATTATAATCTCTTCGAGGCATGGAAAGTGGCCATGAAAAGGGTCGGTTTCTTTTCTATGTCAACATCATTCCGTTAACATACAGGACATCGCATAGCTCTTTTATTTCTCAAATTTTTCAAAGCTTGTCTTAAACTTCATCTCACTTCTGGTCTAAAGGTGAGATTCCGCTTGAAACAGCCTTGTCTTTCCACATAACATCTTCTTTTCCAAACACCTTTAGTCCGGATAACAGCCCATTTCGTTTTCACATATATGGGTAACTCCGTACGGAATAACAATGACGACACCCAAGTAGAGTTTTCAACGTCGATCAACATCTTCTTCTTTATTACGACCCAAGAGAAAAAGACCTTCTCGAGCTAAACAGCACAACACAAAACTTTTTTTAAAAAAGTTCATAGACTTCTGGATCTGTTTGATTCGCTCTTTCTTGTTTTTTAATTTCTTCACTTTCAGTTTTTTCCTCCTCTTCTTTATCTCTTTTTTCTCTCCTTCTTTTCTTCTTCTCTTTCTGAACGTCACGGGATTCGTCCTTTTCAAACGTTTGACCACCCCAAGACAAGTGTTTAAACCCGATATGAAAAATCATCGTTGAATTGCAAGAGAAGATCTACAAGGACATTGGGCAGAGTCTTGCTAGAGCCAAATCTCAATTTGTGACTGTAGAGCTTTTGTGTCGAGAAATTCACAAGAGAAAAGTGAAGAAAGTCAACCGACGAGTACGAGGTCTCTGGATTCATTCTTGTTTTTCGCTTTATACCATTTACATTGGAAGATTTTATTGACATTCTTGACCGATACCCTGAATATCAGTGGAAAGAAATAATTCACATGGTTCATTATTTTCGCTCTAGGGGAAGTGTTTGACTGATACATGATCATTGATCCTTTAAAATGAAACATTCTTGGTTTAACTGTGGAGTTGAGAGCACGCATTTATCTAGAGTTGTTCAAAATACAAGTCAAACGCAAAGAAGAATTGCATCCATTACGTCACCAATGTTTGAACCACTGGCAGCTCAATGATATAAGAGGATTGTATTTGGAGAAAGTGTTCAAGTGGTTAGACATTGACCAACTAATTACGGAGGAAATGCTTGTATTGTTGGCAATGATTACATTTACTACCAGGTACACTTACTGAATCGAATTCAAGAAGAAAAGTCAGAGAGTTACCAAAATCTTGTACACAATGTATACTTAGTGGAAGAAGAAACTTCTGATTGACTTGTCATGTGTCATTTAGTGACTCAAAACTTTCGATTAGACAACGGAATAATACCACCATGCTTGTGTAGAAATTATGGTTATGGCTGCCGAGGAAAGAACTATAAAAACGTTATACCATGCCACAACCTATATCACATGTGATACAAAAGATTCCATGGAAGGAGATCCATGACCATATTAAAACAGTGGAGGATTGCCATTGCCTTTTACGAGAACTGTGTCCATTGAATTGGGGTCGACGTGTCGTGTGTGTCTTAGTGACTTGCTTTCTGGGATGTCGTTTACCGTATGATGCTTTGAGGACTCTTTACGAACAGTACCTATCACTCGATAAAAGTGAAAGTGATCCCTTTAAATGCCAACAATAGACTCATTTTCCTCAAAGCTTTACTCTTTCGTCTGAATATTTATCGACCTTTACGGGAAAACAAGTTTCGTCATCTTTTAGGTACTGAAGATGTGTATGACGATGCATGTGTAGCTTGTGATTTACACCCTCACTGGACAGATGTACGTGATTGGAAAAGTTGAGGTTTTGAGACTTGACTAAAGAAGTGGCCGAATATGCCCGAGATTTGTAATCCTAAGACATTAAAACCTTCCGTGATAAGATTCGCTTTTAAACCTGTGTTAGTGACAGTACCATTTGGATAACAAAAAATATTGTAAAGTAGAAACTTGTTTATATTCCACTATGGTTATTTTGATGTATTTTATCCATGTACTTAGCCATATGGCTATTATGTATTTATGTCTTTCGTGTTATTCACAATTTTAAAAAAAAGTTTGCAATAAATGTGTCCTGAAAAAAGTATTAAAAATCTTGTCTCTTCCGTCTACGTGTCAAAAAAGTGACATTCCTAACGCTACTATGGATACCTCTACTGTCTCTGCTCCCTCTTCCTCACTTTCAAAGTCATTGACGAACATTTAAATCGTGTTATCTGGGAGGCCTTGTATCATCGACATCCATTTAACATGCTCATTGCTGGACCTAGCGGTTCAGGCAAAACTGAATTTGTCAAACGTTTGATCGAACATAAACCTTATTTGATCGATCGTCCACCTCAACGTATCGTGTGGTGTTACAAAGAGTGGCAATCAGCGTACAACCTTCAACGAGAAAGTTAAGATGAATCCCTTGTCTTTGTGGAATGCATTCCTGTCGAAGACGACAGAATTGTGTCTGACCCCAATCAAATCTATTTGGTCATATTTGATGACATGTTAGGAAAAGACGAAGAAGAAATTAAACTGTGGTTTACACATAAAGAGCATCATCGTAATGTCAGTGTCATTTACCTTATTCAAAATTTGTTTAAGCAAAATAAATTTCAAAAATTTCAAACTGGTCACAACAAAACACCTTTGTACTTCAAAGGTTAAAAAAACAACTGGCTATTTCTTCTTGAGATAACGACTATACGGTAAAGTAAGACGTAAATCAGATTATTGGTTGTGGTCACGTGATTACCTCTCAATAGAACAACGTAGAAATAGTATATGCCTTAAATCACATACACTATATCGCCTTAACGAGAATCAATGATATTTATACTCTGAGAAATTAAAAGAAATTTAAAAAGTTGTTTTCATGGAACTGCTTTTCTGGTCCTGAGTCAAGGTCAGAAAAGATACAATTGTTACGTGACAAGGGCTCGTACTCAGTAACAAAGAAAGAGTGAAAACCAACAAACTTAGGATATTTTAACAAAACAATTTATTTCCCTGGACAACAATTATAAATTGGTAAATGGAACTTACAGTTTGTGAATATAATCCAAAATTTGATCATAACAATGAAAACACGTCATATCATAAAATAGTTCTATAAGGATCCAGGTACGAGTCCCGACGATATATAAATATGGTTGGTAATGACATCAGATGTGGTCCAACATACGAATAACAACAAATGCTCACTTTAATCACAGTCTTTGTTTCTGAATAATTCCAGAATAAATTTCCATGAATATCTTTCAGAATTATTATAGAAAAGTTAATTTGTTGAGTTTCCATGGGAATAAATTATTAAATCCAAACATCAGACGCAGCACAAACAATCTTGGCAAAAAATAAAAGATAATGCACCTTGTTCCTTCAAGGTGTTAAAATAACTCTCTCGAAAAATATTAGGATTGCGTATTTAAAACCTCAATGCATCATTTCAAGTCTCGCGAGATTGGTCATGTGGAGTTTTGCTACTCGACCATGTACACCTATTTATCATGACTAAAGAACCAATCATAAAAGATATGTTGCTTACACACAGTGATCACGCAAAGTATGGCCCTGATACTGACCAATCATTTCAAGTTCCTGTTGACACTGTTACCAGGGTAAGACGAACTAATTCTCACGTAATAATCTTCGCCTTGAATAAACAATCTTTGTTATAAAAATATATCTCATTACTGAAAAAGAATCAAGACTCCTAGAAATATATTCACTGCAATTAAATACAATGAAACAAAAATAACAAAAAATAATTTGTATCATATATACGTAACACAATGTTTCAGCTACTGGTTGTTGATCGGGTTAAACTTAACTGAATTGAATTTCTTAAAGTTCAAATCAAGTAGACAAAATTATCATTACAATGACATGTAATGTAAAAAAATAAAATATTTAAAACAAACAAACAAAAAAGTAAATAAAATATAAATAACATTTATCTGCAACTAAGTTTCTCAAACTGGTTTATGAGTCCATTTTCTGTGTTGGTTGTCGTGGACACGTGTCAATACTGGAGCATTGCGATAACTGTATATGTGCCTCGATGGTTATTTGCCAATTTCTGTGTACAGTTCGGAACAAAGAAAAATACCCTATGGATTTTGGCTGTGTAAAAAAATAGACGTCCTGTGTATTTTTGTCTCCGTAAACTGTTAATAGTTATTGGGCTGCTTGCTACTGTCAGGAAACTCTTTGTGTACTAAAGGGAAAAGGAAGCTATCATCTATGTGCAGATATAAAGGATTATCCTGTTATTCTCTTCACTGTTGGCTATCGGAACTCGGTGGTTCCTGGTCTGGTTGCTCGTCATGGAAGATACCTGTGCATGTCCTACGAATTAAAGGTCTCAGTGTGCCTCGGTTGGAAAGATTATCATCAAACGAGTTATTCCTGAAGAAAACATCGCTTTAATAAGTAAGAGAGTGGGTGGCGTTTCTTCCACCTTATGTATTCGTCTCTATGGAGCTTGGCGTTGCCACCCGAGTTAACTCTTATGCCATCTGGAATGTGGCAAGTAGCTTGGCAGATTTTGACAGCCTGGCCAAGTAAGATTTGGCTTGCGGGAAGACTCCTGGGGATTACAACTGCCTAGGTGCTTAGCTTTGCGCAGGACGTTGGTATCGTCGGCGGATGTGATGCGGGTTTGCATGAGCGGCTGTAAGTGCGGTTTGTATATGGTTGGGTATTTTTTTCTATGCGCTAAGAATGCTGGCCGTTCTCTCAGTAATTGCATTTGCGGTTTTCTGCTTTTGTCCAGTCTCTGCTTGTATATGACAAGCTTAGTGTATAAAGCAATACGTATTTATGATATGCTTAGTGTATACAGCAATACGTATTTGTCTGATATGCTTAGTGTATACAGCAATACGTATTTATGTGACATGCTTTGTGTATACAGCAATACGTATTTATGTGACATGCTTAGTATATACAGCAATACGTATTTATGTGATATGCTTAGTGTATACAGCAATACGTATTTATGTGACATGCTTTATGTATACAGCAATACGTATTTATGTGATATGCTTAGTGTATACAGCAATACGTATTTATGTGACATGCTTTGTGTATACAGAAATACGTATTTATGTGACATACTTAATGTATACAGCAATACGTAATTATGTGATATGCTTAGTGTATACAGCAATACGTATTTATGTGGCATTCTTTATGTATACAGCAATATGTATTTATGTGACATGCTTAGTATATACAGCAATACGTATTTATGTGACATGCTTTGTGTATACAGCAATACGTTCGCATGGGGAGCTCTTGCCCAGAAGCAATCACGTGTTGTTACGCAGGAGTAGTTTGACTTGTCATGATTAAAAATTTAACGGCTGACACTAGTCACCAAAATATCTTTTGGTTGTGCATCCATAAAGGCCGCAATAACCATTGCAATAACCATCTTCTGATGTGCAACAAAAATAAATTCCTCACTGGGATCAAGGTCGGCAGTACCAAAAGAGGATAATGCGCCATTAAACATACATGCATACATACATACATACATACATACATACATACATACATACATACATACATGCATGCATGCATGCATGCATGCATGCATGCATGCATGCATGCATGCATACATACATACATACATACATACATACATACAAACATACATACATACATACATACATACATACATACATACATACATACATACATACATACATACATACATACATACATACATACATACATACATACATACATACATACATACATACATACATACATACATACATACATACATACATACAATTTACATGCACAAGCAACCGTCTATTGTGTATCCTGAAACTTTCGTGAATCAATTGATAACATGCATAATGTAAACGCTCTGGTAGTTCTCATTAGCAATCCACCGCTAACTTCTTTGCAGCACGTTATGATCACGTTTATTGTAACGAATATTGCAGCTAAGAATGAGGTCATACTATGATGAAGTCCTCCAAGTTTTGATACAAAATAAGTTGTGTAAAGTGAAGTGAATAAATCTCAAAACAGACGAAACGTTTCGATAAACCATGGCGACTTTGATGAAAACAAAACAAAAGATTGAAAATCTTAATGACAAAAGAATATACTTACTTGAAATTTGAATTTTGTATTCTGTTTATATGAGATTTATATGAGCAAAGTCCTGCGAGTAATTCTGTGCATTGTTTGGATCATTTCCACCCTAAGACTAGGGTGGAATTATATCTGTATCCATCCGGTATTGTGGTTGCCTTATTGAAAATAATATTGTCTGGATTGTTTGATTTTCTCCAAAGAGCTTATCATTCCGGCATCTCTATTATATCCAAGTTCTTTTGAGAGAAGTGCAATGTATTGCTTGGAGAAGCAAGTGACATTTCGAATTCGGAAATCTATATATTGTCTGCTTTATATACACATAAAAATCATCTTTCGAATGACATCAAAGATCTAGTAATCTTTCCACAAAGGAGAGAATCTGACAAACAAGCATTTTATTGAGTGCCACCAAATAATCAAGCTCAAGTTATGAAAAGAATGTTCCTTTAGCTTGTATAAAACAATGGCGCCAATCATTCAGGACGTTCATTTTTCAGTGATAATTTCCGGCCTGCTCTGAGTCAGACGGATATAATGTTTCCGCCTGGTTTATCCTCAGCTTTCCATCATCCACGTTTGTAGTGATCTTTAACCACCAATACGTTGAAATGAATGCCTATATATATTCGGTAAAGTGTACTTCTCTTTTTTACATTTACTTGCAGCATTTACGTGCTATTTGAACTGAATTATGCGACGATGCTAAGTAAAAGGAAACAAGGATTTGTAACGTTCTTTTCGAAAAAGATTCCGTCTCATCTACTTATTCTACACAGTTTTCTTTCTCTTCATCTTCTTGTAATTTCAATAGGTGCAAATTTCGTCATCGTAGCTATCGAATTATTACTTATATTTGTCTGACGATATAAATATTGACCTTAGATGAATAACTCCGATGGATGAAGCAAAGATGCCATCTACACTTAACTGTTAAAGGAACGACTGTGTCTGCCAATTTAGATCAACTGCTTTATAAATTATTTCATTTATGGACCATTTAAGGCTGCCACTCTGATAATTCTAAGTGGTTCATTATGTTTTTGCACTAATGCAGCTTTGATTGCTTTTTCAAATTGCTATACACCGTTTATTACGAAGGTCATTTTGCTCTTTTTATTTGTTTATGTTTTTAAATCTCTTCTTTTTTAAGCCGTGTTATCTAGCAGTAGATTAATATTTATATCTCCCAAAATCTTATATATCTCATTTAATCTGTAAGACGGCGTAGTTTTCAGTCTGAATGTATTCTGCTTACGTTTGACTTCCCGTATTGTATGCTTCTAATTGCAGTTGGGTGCCATTTTCGTTGGAAAATGCCATTTCTGTAATTATCTATTTTCCTATTCCTGGTTATAAATAATTCCCATTATTCCTCAAAATATCAATATATGCTGTAATGTCACATCTGTGATGGCTAGGGAGCAATTTCTATTTCAAATGCAATAATAAAACATAATCAGAGTCAATTAAATAGACCCTGCGCGGGACAATAGGAGACCCAACCAAGTGATTTGATAACTTGTTATTTGGAACTTGACATTTAAGATATTGGTAGATTATTGTACAAATTATATATGGTAAATATGCAAATGTACAATATCCTCTGAGTGTTTTGTTCCGTTGTTACTTTAAAGGAATTTGGTCATAGAAAGTTCCATGGAAAACATGTTAGTTTTAAATAGGTCCGATTTAGTTTGAACATTTTATTAATTTCACAAATGTGATGTGGATTGTTACATATTTTATTGAATTAATTTTCTTCTAGCTGGTAAAATATGTTTTTATTTTCCAGTTACAGGTAAACGCCGATATCGTTTGTTTTCCAGGAAAAGCATGTTGGTATGCATGTACTCATACTGATGTATGCATGTACTCATACTGAGATATGCATGCCCTCACACTGAGGTATGCGTGTACTCATACTGAGGTATGCATGTACTCACACTGAGGTATGCATGCCTTCACACTGAAGCATGTATGTACTCACACTAAGGTCGTCTTTGGGCCACATGTTAGAGATTCTCGCCCCAACTTCAAGATGTTTGTAGATATTCCATACTGCTAGCAACTTGAGTTGATATCACAATAAAAACAACAATCCTAGGCATGATCAGCTATCTTTGTTTTAGTCTACTACTCCGCCTCCCATGTAGCATGGGGTCTCGGCCAGAAAATCATTCTTTACGGTTCTCGAACAAGATTCTTGGCGTTAAGGGAAGAAGAACGTAACGAATATGGTACTCGGATCAAGAACACTGTTTTCGTGTCTCAAACAATGACACCCTTACATAGGCCTGAGCCAAATTTTTTCATATCTTACAAACATTATAATTTAAAAGTATAATAGTGTAGTTAACACAACACCTATTACATAATAGTATGCACTTGAAAGATAGGTCGTTTAATATCAATTTTGTATTCGAAAATTTTATGCGAAAATAAATCATAGATGCTTTGTCTGTCAAATAAGGGATTATTCAAGTATTTTAATACCTAATTTTCTTAAACTAATTAGTTTGTTATGAACAGTTTAATCGGCTGCAAACGTTCAGTTCTACCGTTACATCTAAGACTGTAGGAATTATATGCACTTGGAACTACTTGAAAACGTTCCTTGCATTATTTCTTCTCTAGACAAAAGGAAAGAAGGGTTATAGTGACTTCTAACACTTGTGTATGTTGTGAGGTATCGGCTTGTTCAAAGTAACAGAAGGAAAGAGTAAAAACAACAAGCTTTATACAATTAAACAAATATAATATATTTCCCTAGAAAACATAGAGAAAAGTAAATATATAAAACAAGACTTACAATTTACAAAGGAGATCCAAATATTTTTTCTAAAGTTACGAAAAAAACGTAAGTCATGTGAACAAACAGTTCTAAATTGATACAGTCTGAAACTCCGTTACTGTCCAAGATGGCAGATGATGACGTCAGACGAAGGCTAACACAAAAAGTCCAGAATTTTCACTATGAAGCACAATTTGTATTGTTCTGTTCCAGTTTATAAATAATTTCAGCAATTGCCTTTGTCCAAAGCTAGCAATGTTGTTCTCCAGGGAAAATAACCTTTTAAAAAGTTGATAATATGTCGTTTCATGTACACATGCAGGAAGGACACGTTTGCCTTCGAAATAACACTCAGGTATTACAAAATCGTACAAAAGCTACGACGTGGTCACAGCCAATCATTTACGTAGCATTTCTATACTTGTTTACTTGTAACGCCAAAAGCCTCATGCGAAAATCATGCTTACACGAGTCACATTTACGTTTTAAGTAAACACCATGTTTACAACATAATCAACATCATAACAATAATTATAATTAATGATATAAAATTAAATTAAAGTTTTAAAACAATAGAAAAATTAAAATCTTAACACACATGTAATTTAACTACAGTTTCGTAACAATGTTTATCCTCAAGGTTAGAGTGACTTTAATTTCTAACACCTATGTATGTTATCCTCAAGATTAGATCAACACAAATGTAAAGTCAAGCTTACTTTCTCTCTTACGGTGATATACTCTTTGCATTTTGATGTATTTTCAAAACACTGACAAATGTCTCTTTACACTAATGCTAATTGATTGAATTATCTGTCACAGAGTTTGTTAATTGTAAATTTTAATGGCAATGTTTGACATAGGAAGATGAACCGGAAACCTGTAGTGAAAATCATATTTGATCATTAGGAACAGATGTCAAAGAAGAAAAATACCAGAGGAACATTCTGTGTTTTAGGAAACATATAAGGGTATTAATACAAATTTCAACATTCAACTGCACGACACAAACTGAACCTTCAACTGTTTACGACATTACGATATCAAAGTGTGACATTGATTTTGTGTATTAGCTATAATGGTATAAATAAATAGGTAATGTGTGGTGTTTATAATTTTTAACGTAGCTTTAAAACATTTTCAGTCATATCGCTACGATGGCTGCAGTGTGGCAGTTTGTAGTGATGTATAGCACTGGGACATCATGCCGCAGACATTTTGCATGATGTCCCACCCAGTCACATTATCCTGACACCAGGCTGACCAGTCATAACACTGACCTCTTAATGCTGATCGTCAAGTGAGGCAGCTTTTAATACCATTTTTGTAAGTCTTTGGTATGACTCGACCGGGGATCGACCCACGACCTCCAGCATTAATTTAAATAAATAGGAACAAAAGAACTATAACTAAGAACGGGTCACCAATATAAATCCATCTTACCATTACAAAACCCCAGACAACTCAGTCAAGTTATGTAAATCATATGCAAATGAAACACATTATATCATTTGATAGTTTAGAAGTAATCAGTTTAACCACAATGTAAGTAGGAAGTAATTTAATAACAAAAATATTGTGGTCATGACGAATATATAAGGTCTTGACTTATAAAATTATGATTCTTTCCTTACTAACAACAAAAAAACCATCGACCAAAATTAAGGTTTTATGAAGTATTGTCTATGTTCCTTTATCATAAAACAATATATATATATATATATATATATATATATATATATATATATATATATATATATATATATATATATATATATATATATATATACTTTTTGTATAGTTCATTGGAGAAAAATAATATGTTCATTACTGAATTTACAGCTGCATGTGTTGTGTTAATTTAATTTCTTGATTTTGTTTGAGATTTCTACAGTGGTGACTTGACTTAGGTAGTCATCGTGCGACCAACGTCGTGGAGCAATTTAGTCCTGCCTTTCACCATATAAACAATCTTCGCATTTAACGTGTAAATCGACTCCCATCTATCTCAAAGACTTTGTCTTGTGAAGAGCATATGTGATGGCAGCTGATTAAACCCAGAGTATGACGAATGTAATCATAGTCATTCAGAAGCCGGGACGGATCAATAGAAAATTGATTTGATACGCACCTTTCAATCATCCTAAAGACTTTTGTTTCGTCTTAATGCAGATCATTAGCGAACGTCTGCAGTCAGATCTTAAATCGCCTTCCTAATTGATGTTTTCATTAAAACAGTTTTTCATTGATATTAAAAGAAAAAATAGGCTAGCTATGACCGTTTTGTTATAAACGTTGACACACTTTCCGCACAATAAAAGATAACAATTATCAATTATTTGTAATAATGCACCAGATGTTTTGAATACATTTATAAAGGGACCGACAATTCTATTTATTGGAAAAGGAAAAGGAACTCTGGAATTTATTTGAAATAGGAGTTCTTATACTTTTTCTTACTTTAAGGTAATTTATTTTATCAACTAATATCAAGGCTATAATCACCCAAATAAGAACTAAACATTTTTCAATATATGTGGATGAAAATGCGTAAAAGACATTACCAGCTCTCTAGCCCCCAGAGCCCCCAGAGCCCCCATCACCGTTTTATATCGTCTGGTTCCTTAATGTTAAAGCAACAGATCAGTGTAAATATTAGACTTTATAAATCTATGAAATCATCAATGTACTTTCCTGCTTGAAAGACTATTTAACTTGTTTTAACTAGATGTTTATAGAAGAGTGTGTTTTCTTTGTTTGTTCCAAGTGACTCTTCTTGAATACATGAATATTATCCCAAGCAGACGATACGTCTAATATAAGGGCCTGCTCATTGACAACAGGGACTGTGCCTAACTTTATAATTAAGACTTAAACGGCAAGATGGCTTGTTTTGCCCAAGATGATTTGTACCAGATCAATTCAGTGGTAGTGTCTTATTGACTTACGACCAACAATGGGAATTCAAATTTACATTACACTCAATTTGCTCGAAAGCGAGACATTTGTAGGAAGCAAACATTTATTTGGAATGCTAATCCTTCCACGCAGCTCTTATTCGCTGTATAACATTCAAGACACCAAAATAAGTCACATGTCCCAGATCTTAAACAAATAAAGTGATGAGAAATAAAATCAAACTCAAAATTAAACAAGACGAAGTACAGCTTATAAATTTAATCGTAATCATTTAAAACTAGGTCTTGAATGATTACTGGCTCATTTTCGCGTTGTGGTGTTAAGCCACTTTATGGTGTTAATCCCATTATGGTGCTAAACCCAGTAGTATTTTCATCCCTCTGAATGTAACTTACTATCACTGGCAACTAATTTTTCCAATTATGTGCTGCTAATTAATTCAAATTGAATATATTCCTAATGATGACATAACATCACAGAAATTTTAAAATATTCATTTCTAGTAGTGATTTTAATTCCTTCAAACAATGTGTTCATGAAAAGGTTATTACATTTTAACAACATTGTATGAATTTTGTGTGTTTTAATTAAAGATTATTTATTTTGCTTCTTTGTAAAAACAAAATTAATATTTGCATTTGCAATATCATTTTGCATTTAATAAACGAATAATTTCTGAATAATATCAAACGCGAGATATTAAATAATGAATTGTTGTATCAATGTTAAATTATACGAAGGCAAGCTCGTTCAAAGTTGGATTATCATCCAAATATGTAACCATTAGCAAATTTCAGAATACGGATCCAGGTAATGACAGCCCAAACCGTCCTTTACAATTCTGACGCTTTCGCTTTATTTGACTTATTTAATAATAATAATAATAATAATAATAATAATAATAATAATAATAATAATAATAATAATAATAATAATAATAATAATAATAATATTCCACGTTCCGATCCATCAGATCGATTGATCGAAATTGGTCTTCGTTTCGTCTTTCAGTATAATTGTAGACAGAATACATACTTCCATTCACTTTCCAAACCGAAGCAAGGCCTTATCCTCTGAGACCGAGGGCCTAACCCCCTCGTCTGAATTCTCAGCATTTTCCCTGACACATTTAAAATTGTCTACTCATTAGTATTTCACTCAACATTCTCAATGACACATATTTAAAACTGTCTACTCATTAGTGTTTCACTCAAATAATTTTTACATAATACCAATATCACATTACACATAAAACAATGGAGTTTCATCTTCAAGCGACATTAGATGTTTTGACCCAGACTGAACACATTTCGTATCAGACGTCGTGGTACTAGGTAAATGTCATTAGACGATGTCATACAATCTGTTGATATTCAAATAGTCGCACTTGCTCTCACTCCTTGATCTAACCCAATTATCGTATTTCGAAAAAAGGAATGCTTTCATTTAAAAATATAAATTAGTACAAAATGTATAAGGATATCTTTTATGAAATCCATCGCATTTTAACAACTTAATATGATATCATATTGCATATTATATAAATGTCCTCAATTTATGAAACAAATAATGTGAAAAATTATTCCTCGATTATTTGATACAAATTTTGTACCAACCAATGTTATTTTTAAAATGACCAAAAAAAAAGTCATACAATCTCCTATTTACTCATTAGAATCTTCACGTCTGCTTTTTCATATTGTTTTCGAGATATGGCTTGATTTTGAAAACAAAATTTATCATCATTGAGAGTCATTCAAGAGACGATGTATGAAATAATATATGCCTGTTACACGATATATGATATAATATGTGCCTGTTACACGATGTATGATATCATATATGCCTGTTACACGATGTATTATATAATATATGCATGCTACACGTTGTTTGATTTAGTGTATGCCTGTTACACGTTGATTATATAATATATGTCTGTTGCACGTTGTATAATATACTATATATATCTGTTACACGTTTTATGATAAAATATATGCATATTACATGTTGTATAATAAAATATAAGCCTGTTACACGTTATATGATATAATATATGCCTGTTACACGTTCTATGATATATTATATTCCTGTTACACGTTGCATGATATAATATATTCTATCTACACGTTATATGATACAATATATGCCTGTTACACTTTGTATGATAACATGCATGCCTGTTTTACGTTGTATGATAAAATATATGCAAGTTACATATTGTATGATTAAATTTATACATGTTACACGTTGTACGATAAAATGTATGACTGTTACACGTTGATAATATAATATATGCCTGTTACACGTTATATGATATAATATATGCCTGTTACACATTGTATGATAAAATGTATGCCTGTTATAAGTTGTATGATATAATATATGCCTGTTACACGTTGTATGATATAATATTTGCCAGTTGCACGTTGTATGATAAAATATATGCCTGTTACACGTTGTATGATATAAAAAATGCCTGTTACACGTTTCACACAACGTCTCATGATTTGCATAGCCTTGGACCTCATGTGTCTAAAGATTTTAGCAGACCAGTCCTTTAGAACCTTTCGAAAATGCCAAATTTGGAAATTGCAAAAATCTACTTCAGTTTGTTATCACTCTAGATCTAAAATTAGGGAACAGAAAGAAGTGGAACCAGTAAGTTAAATAAAATCACAAACATTTTTTTCTAAGTGACAAAGTGAAAATTTTCAAGCTCCTTTAAGGTATTGTTAATTAAATCCCAAATAATCCTAAATGTCCTATCACAAATCCAAAATTATGTAATGTTCTGAAATAATCCCAATTGTCTTGAATGTCCTGGCATACACTACCACAATGCTGCAAACCAAACAGTTTTTAAATGATTTCAGAATAATTAAAAGATAATGTGTAATCCAAATTCATTGAGTACTTCTAATGAATGATTCATCCAATCACAACGCTAATGATTCCAAGCTCATATACGGCCTTTATATGACCTACAACCAAGGACAAAGGTTAGATATGTAACATCCTTTTTGCAAAGGACGAGTATCTTAAAGTAATGTCTATAATCATGGACAAAAGTTAAGCACACAATAAATATACATAACTCGTTTTTTTATCGAGTATAGTGAATATCATCGATGTGGATATGAATTTTTTGTTCTCTGTCTGTGGTGTTTCCTTGTACAAACTGTTTTGTCCAGGATTTGCTAGTTGTGGGAATGTTATTGAACACAACACATTCTAGGCTATAAATGATTTGTAGCAAAAGCGCTATGAAGCCTTTTCGTTATCAAATAATATCACTAGACGCCCATATTGGTGAAGACTTCATTTTTGACCACGAATGTCAGTCATTCCATGATAAATGTTATAACGAGTAATGACTTGAATATTACGACACCTGGTGATTTTAAAAGAAAAATCACCTTTTTAATCTGATAAAGCCAGAATTTGTGCTACTCATAAACAAGAAACATCTTTTAGCTTGTTTTGACTTGTCAATTTGCTCAAGCAAAGATAATTTCTGGCATTTTCTGTCTGAGATAATATCAGAGAATTATACAAATATTACTGCTGATTCAGGTAATGGAAGAAATGGAGTTGATTCCTACTGTTTATTATAAAGATTATTTACAGTTCTGGTGCAACTACAGATAACTTCAGTTACTCTACAATATGCAATATATACTAGTTCTCTATCGTTACCTTCTCGCGCACAGACACGTCATATTAAGTTGACAGGCCATAGAACACAATTAATTTTACTATATTGTCTTTACATTGGTTTCTCAGAACTGAACTTTCCAGTGTGTGACAATCAATACAAATCATATGTTAATCTAAAACACCTACAAAGATGACTTTACGGTGAAGTTCTTGTCAAGGGTTGACCTGCATTTTTTAAGAGGCTGAATTGTAAACAAAACACCAGGCAACGGAACACAGATTTCACTTCCGGATCATCACCATGACCTTATTACTCAATGTGCACTGTCGCCGAAATACACACAGACAACCACACCATAAGCTCACATTTTAAAGAATAAATAATTGCCTTTAACTCCTACCAAGAATGCCAAAATCTAACTCTAGAATCACCACCAATTTCAGACAGGAAAAAGTGATCTAAAAATAGACTGAGACTACATTCTGAACCGGATTTTATTAATTGTGTACAGATGCCATAAAGAAAAAATACCGCCTACGAGACTACCGTATGTAGTAGTCACCTGTCTTGCGATATTACTGCTTCTCGGAGATATTCACGCGCTCTACATATAAAAGTATCATCCCTGAATGTAATGCACATCAAGACCTTCTGGTATTAACGCATCGAACATTTTTTATTAAAGGAGACCAAAAAACAAAATAAATATAGAATAATAATGAAGGTACTATAGAGTTAAAACTTATTCTGAAGTATTATCTGAGACCGTAATGCAAATATATAAATATTGGCATATCTTCAAGGCGCTGAATTTCCCTGACCTCGTATGCAAAATTTCCGCGCCTATTCGGTTACTTTCGTGATGTGACGTCATACTATAGACTCTGCATCTTGACTGGCAGTTGCCTTCATAAAAGATATTTTAAATCCTGGGAAAAGTATTAAACGTGTGAGTTAGAAAGATAGGCAGACGGCCAGATAAATGACCACAAAATGCAACAATCAAATTCACATATATTTTATCGTCACCAGCAGTAACAGTGATAGAAAAAAATAATTATATGAACCCGACACCCAAGGTTCTTCTAATTTTAGTTTAGGCCCATCCTGTATTCAAAGTCTAGTGCCCATTGGGCTTGTGGTTGGGGGAATGTTTGCCTGAGGAAATGAGTAAATGTATTTCAGGATATTGACATACATGCCATAACACGGCACAATTTAAATCAAATCACCGCAGCCCTATCTGAAATTGAGATCTTATTTTAATGAAATGGGAGCTCTGCTGAAAATTAAGATTCTAAACCCCTTACATGGTCATGTTTCGAGACAACACATATGTCAGTAATTAACATTTAAAATTTAAAAGAAAAACAAACAAAAACGAACTTTTCAGTCTATGCCAGTTACATGTAGTATGTATAAAGGGTAATCTATAGTGAATGGAACTGATATAAAAACGTTTTCTTGGGCAGTTTCAGTAACAGTGGTTAAAATAAAATAGGTCTATTATAAAGTTTCTCATTAATTGGCTGACAATAGAAATTGGGGTGAGGCGACTATTGACCCCCACCCCTTGCCCCAATATGAGAGTGCTCGAGGGACGTGCCATTTCTCCCTGCGATACACCTTATAATCCCACTTGGACAAGTCCCTTTTTCATATTCTGGTCAGCTGTAGCTAATGTGCAAAATAGCTTAAGTAATGATTTAAGTACACAATCAATCTTTATCCTTGTATTTATTTTGTGAAAAAGACGTTTGGACCATGTTCGATAGTGCGTGGATGTAAGCACCAGCAATTTAGTTATACATAAACTATTCCCTATTTTGTTATTACTTACCACGTATATAGGTTTAAGTCTTCAGGCCTGTAAAATTTGCTTACTGAATGAAAATATTTATTCTGAACTTTCTTTGGGGGAAGGTGCGGCACATAACCTGCATGGTATTATAGTTTTATTCCTTCTTTTAATTTAATTTTAGGAATAAAAATTTACATATACAGTAGAGAATTGTCAGGTGTTAGTCGAGTTTCTTTAGCAAAAATGGAGATGCGATTTTGTTTGTAGGGAAAATTACACAGCATTCACAGTGATCATTCATGGGATTTAAGTTAATGGGTGAAAATTTTATATTTTAATTCTTTTACTATAGTACTGTTGTATAGGTTCTAAAAACTCTGAAAATTACGTGAATAATTTTTGCTCTTAACATTCTATTTACTGAAGAAAAGAAATATATATTATTTATTTTGTCCAGTGCCGGATTTAAACTGTACTGTTGTAGTGGTTTTAAAAACTCTGAAAATTACGTGAATAATTTTTAATCTTAACATTCTATTTACCGAAGAAAGGAAATGTGCGATATTAATTATTTAGTCCAGTGCCGGATTTAAACATAGCAGGGACCTAAGCTATGGGAAGCTGTAGAGACCCTATTTGTTAAAAAATAAATTTGAGAGACCACTTCTAAAAATTTGGAGATATTACTAGATCAGGAGGTATGTGTAGAAATACCTCTATATCGAGAGGTTGTTTTTCTTCCAGCTTGAAAGTTGACAGGTATGAGCTGTCGGGGTTTTGGGGATTTCAGTCTGGGGTTGTGAGTTCATTCAAGTCATATGCCCTAAAAATACTTCTTTGAACACTGATTAGTACAGTACATAAATTATTATACCATACATTGTCAGATTTTTAAATAAGCTAAATGTAGGCTGCATGTAAAATACACTGTAATTGAACCATAAGAAGGAAGATTCTTGATGTTTAAATTAATTACTAACAATTTCTGCTTTGCATATTTTTTGTGGGTTGGGGGGGGTGTTGGTTTTTTTTTTTTAAACTAATGCTTAAGTTTGGTCCGAAGAAAACCGTTCTCAATGTCTTTATACACCTCCCCGGTAATGGATATTGTTTCACACAAAAGTCGGCCCAGAATTCATTATTATCTTTTCAGTATTTTAGTGAAGGATGAATATTTTCGAAATATTAGTCCTTAGGTGGTGTGTTGAGCGTAGGTAATGAATATGTCATTACATATACCGGTACTACGCTTGAATCTCATCCTTCTTAAATGAAATTTATTGCATTGAGGCATATTTTAATTTTCACATTGGGCACCGTCACTTAATCATTCTCATATTTTTGAACAGCACACAATGCATAAGTATTTATGTTAAAATTACATTGCTTTTCTTTAAATTCTTAACACGCAGTTCAACATATATAAGTTATGAGCAACTCTCGGAAACAGGTTCATCTTTTTAATGTGCAACACAAATCTGATTTCCTGTATCGCTCGCCTTTATTGTTTCAGGACTGGCTAGTATTGCGTCACGGTACCACGTGATCTGTCGTCTCATAAAAACTCGGCAATTTACGGAATCGTGGTATCTTTCGCGCAATATAATCACTATCCACCTACGATATGTAATTTATAAACATTAAAGTCGAGTTAAAATTTGCAGAAAATTACATACATAAAAGGAACAATTTCGTTTCTAGTCTCCTTTAATTTCCCAGATTATAACAAAACTTATCAGCTAAACCTGTCTTTATCTGCCTGCATTTCTAACCTCACCCCACCTTACAATCTTGTAGCAGTGCTGATCCTGCGATTTACTTCCATTAGAAACGATACTATCAGACTAATATTCCTTATTACAAAATTCCTCACGACAATCTAAACTTCACAATGTTGATAATGATGGACGACTTAGACAGTTGCATACAAAAGTAGAATTGATCGACAGTTGCATACAAAGGTAGAAGCGTTTTACAGATAGATACGAAGGTCGAATAGATAGACAGTTGCTTACAAAGGTAGAATTGATCGACAGTTGCATACAAAGGTAGAATCGAAACAGTATGATAAGACTCGAGACAGATTGGGAAGTTGGATGTGGTGCCAATGACCATTTGTCTTCTACATACACTACATTAAACAAATTGTAAATAATTTCGCTCGACTCGAGCTAGTAACTCAAATTTTCAACAATGACAATAACGTCTATTTGTGAAGTTATATAATTTTTCAGACTACAGTGTTTTCTAGTAAGACGTCTCCGTTGACAACATGCTTCATCTTCCTAAACAAATTTTTAATTTTTGACCTTAATCCTAGATGGCACATACCACTTCCAAAATAAAACCCTCTTTGATCATTACGTTTCAAAGAACATAAACTTATCAAAATGCATTTTTTTTACTAGTGTTGGAAATTTCTAACTAATCAACTAACAAATGGCTCAAACCATATGTTATCCGAAATGACATTTGGTGTAAAGTGTCTGACTCAAAACATTGTTTACATTGAAACATCCGTTAACGTGGTGTTTCTTAACTGAAAATAAATGTAAACATTTGTACCTGAACTATCGGCTAAACTGTAATTTTTCGAAATATGATTGCATGTGTATGAATGCATGTGTGTGAATGTATGTGTATGAATGTATGCGCATGAATGAATACGTGTGTATGAATGAATGATTGTGAATTCATGTGTATGAATGCATGTTTGTGAATGCATATGTGTGTGAATGCATGTATATGAATGCATGTGTGTGAATGCATGTGTATGAATGCATTTGTATGAATGCGTGTATGTTAATGCATGAATATGAACGCGTGTGTATGAATGCGTGCTACTGTTTTGTCCTTATTACATTTTTCCATAATTATTTATTTTTATTTTTCTTTAGAAACAGCAACAACATAAATCCTCGACGTACAACTGTCAAGTGCACTCAGTTCATGAATTAATCATACTATAATATATAAGCAAGAAGACGGAAGTCAACGTCATAGACATACATATGGCAGTAGATATGAGTACTCATCGACATACATAAGGCAATGTGGACTCTAAAATTGTATTCGGTACATATCATGCTTTATAAAATTGATGCGATATTTTATTGCAAAAAGAACATATTTAAGTGGTGAAAGAGACAATCATCTCGATTATTCTGTGAAGCAATGGCTTTACTTTTATTTATCTTCCAAACTATCTCACTATTCACATCATACCAATACATTTGGAACTTCCCTATGCACAACGAACATCATAGCCTGGCAATTTGGAATTTAGCTATGTACAACGAACATCATATCCTGGCAATTTGAAATTTCGCTATGCATAAAGAATATCATATCCAGACCATCTGGAACGTCTAAAAATAGTTTGAAATATGTCTGTATAACATCACATTCAACTCTTTTACTCGAGTACACATGATAAAATGAATTATAGTTCGATTCTGATGAATTCGTCTACTTGTAGTGTCAATAAAAAACAGATGTTACCTTATTTCTTTTTGGAAGTATTACTTAAATACTATCTCTTTAACCATTTTTCAATTCTCTGTTGCACCTGACTATTTAAAGAGATTCTGATTCTATCCCACATTTAAAGAATGCCTGTCTGGGTATGATGTGCCCCGGGTTTATCGACATCATAATCTGAGTACGAGTCAAGGTGTATTCTTTTCCGCACCGAAGACGTAACAAGTCTTCCTCCACTCTCATTCAAAACATGCCGCAGAAGTATCAACGATTTCAAGTCCACTAAGATAATTTGGACCATCTACCAACCGATCTTGCTTAGAAAATATCACCACATTATTGCTAGCTAATGTACAAAGTTTACCTAGAGGCAAGGCCCATTTCGAAATGAAAGAAAACCGGAATATACAGTTATGTTTTTGTGCGACATTAAACTATAATTATAACATTAAATATTGTTACTTTTATTAATGTGGTAAGTTTATGATAAATGTGTGGTCGGAATTAAAACAAAACCAAAATCCTCTGTAGTTGAAAATGAAATTTTCACCTTTAAACTTTTAGTTGTTTTTCAATCACTTACAAGTAATGTGTTTGCCTTATGTGAACATTATTTGGAGAACGCCCGACATATCTATAACAGATGAATTTAATGACAGTAGACACTTATCTTCATTAAACAGAACTTGTTCTCAGATGGTTAAGAGATATCCACACCATTAGAGTTGAGTATTTTTAGAGGAAGAAGTATATGCTTGGTATTGCTTTAAGTTGGTTAGATATTTCTTTTGGTTTCTTCATTGCTTCAGCGTACATGCTCACTGATTAAGTTATGTGAAAGTCCAAGTATGCAATCCCTTCTTTCTGGAGCAATATCATTATTCGTTTTAATCTAATAACTTCAATCCAGTATTGTAAAACACTCTAGTAGAGGCCATTAGATGTCCGATTTGACTGGATTCGAGACGTATTATTAGAGCAAATGACCATGTGAATTTCAGATATCTCTGTATTTATTATTATTATATGCTCATCTTTTTCTCCGTTAACTTTACATTGTCAGAATCGTTCAATATTCACCGATATTGAACACCTTCATACTATATCCCACGTGCAAAGGAACTATTTTCTAACGTAAACAATTTTTTTATGAATGAACTAAACCATATATTTCATAGACGGCCACATACGAGCAAATGTTTCATAGACTGACACATACAAACTGCTTTGGCACATTCTGCGTTTACTTTTTTGATACAATGTTTCAAATTTAACTATATATTGACGCTATACAGGTTCCTCACAATAAAATGCAATTTAGACACATAAACTGTCTTCTTTAGCTGTTAATAAAAATGGTCAACAATATACTTACAATTTTACATCCTGAATTTCCTCAAAAAATATATTTTCGTAGGTCTGTAAATCTGAATTAGATAAGCCATGTCATGGGTTCTCAAGATTGATTACACATTTTGAAATTTTACTGTAATTCTGAGTATATTCCAAGTATAGCTATATCCTCCTTACTGCACTCAAAATGAAATAAACATTAAATTCCACAGCGTATTTTCGATAATTGCAATAGAAAGGCTTCATAATTTTCCCACATTGTGATCTAAATCATTCAATGACAGAAAAGAAACACGCATGCCGATATCAACACAATTCAAAATATTAAAATAGCAGTCGCTGCTGGAAACCGATGCAAGTCACTTCATGTAGATAAATCCAGACATTAATCAAAATATTGCGTTGAATCGACAAATATACCAAAAGGTATTTATTCCAGATCAAATGGAAAAGTTGTTGCAATACGTATTCATCAACAATATTACTCCATATTTCAATTTTAAGTAGAGCAAGCGCCATTTTCTTTCGAAACTTACGTCTAGCGCGCGACCAACTTCAAATTTATCTAGGCGGAGTTATGCGCTCATTAATAATGTTGTGTAATGATCCATCAACGCTTATGTATTTAGTTCGGAATATGGCGTACATTTAGTTACTTTATTTCTTTCAATGTATTTTTGTTTATATATTTAAGCCTTGGGAAGAATAAGAAATGAGCATATAATAGAAAGGTTACTGTATTTGTATGGGAAAATATGAACTCGTTTTGTCGGAAAGATATACTGCAATCCCAAGGTCGTGCAGTATATCCATCAGAAAAACTCGTTCATATTTTCCCATACAAATGCATTAACCTATAAGTATTGACTGATCTGAATAGCAGAATAGTTTTCCTATGGCAAAATATTCCGCTCAACAAAAGAAATCAAGCCTTGCGTGACTCTATTTGCGGTGGGGACGTTGCCTTTCCTAAACAATCAATTTAAAATCCACCGTTTTCCTGGGTCCATTTATAAATGATGCCAACTACACTTAACTTCCTATATTATCCATAATCTTGTTCGGGAAACTGCTTGAATGCAATAATTATGTCAACGGCAACAATCAAATATTAATAGAATCAATGAGATCGGCTCTACATCAAAATAACATGTGATAATGTGGGTTTAAAACAGTAATAGAAATAAGTGAAATAATATCAGAGGGGAAAAGCATTTGTGATGGGTTTTTTTTTCATTCGATGAAGTAAAGACCTCAGTGATTGTCGTGAAAAATTTGGAAATGACCCTCACTTCGCAAAGCGTGGGTTTAGTCCAGAGTAACATCTCGCAATTCCGAGTCTAACGTCCGTCGTCTTGACTCCACAGCAATAAGCCAAGTCTGTAAGGGATGCAGTCCACAGCATAGATACAGGGTCTGTATAAAGCATAACATAAATGATATTAGTCAACCAAAATTTTACTGTGTATTTACAGCATAACAAAACTATTTGAACAAAGTATAAAGAGTAAATTTGCTAAGAAATTGAACAACGAGACATAACGCATAATAAAGAAATGTTTTGAGGCTACAACTACCGTAAACAAAATATTTATATACCGAGAAGACTAAACCAAACCAACGTATTTACAGCAATATAAATGTTCGAACAAAATATATCAAGTAAAGATGCGTACAAAAGAACGAGACTGTAGAAGCCGAATAACCGCTGCGGTGGCCTAGTGGTTAGAGCGTCCACCTTAGATGCAGGAGGTCGTGGGTTCTATCCCCGGTCGAGTCATACCAAAGACTTACAAAAATGGTACGGGGCCCCGAGTGGCCAAGTGGTCTAAAGCGCTGTCCGTTACGGATCACTGCCATCTCACCTCTGTCTGCGTGGGTTCGAGTCTAGGATTCGGCGAATGAGGATATGTGAGAAAGCATGGGTCGGTGGTTCTTTCCGGTGATTTCCCTGTTTCTTCCTCCACTATTAATACTGGCCGCCATGAATAGCCTATCGTGTACTGAAAAATGGCGTTAAGCACAACAACAATCAATCAATCAATCAATCAAAAAATGGTACTAACAGCTGCCTCGCTTGACGCTCAGCATTAAGAGGTTAGTGTTAGGACTGGTCAGCCTGGTGTCAGGATAGTGTGACTGGGTGGGACATCATGTCTGCGGCATATATATATATATATATATATATATATATATATATATATATATATATATATATATATATATACAATGACTTTCTTTGTTTTTTTCTATCTAAATAACACTGCAATTAAGCTAGACGGAATTTCATTGATTTTATCAGCAGCGTTTGATACCAAAAGAAACTATTTCAATTGCGTGATGAAGGTTGATGTTTATCTGTGGCGCTTGTCTGCCCTATTCTTCTTTCAAACAAATAACCTGTAATTGGCATGAGTCTAACCATACTTATAAACCTAATCCGAAAACAAGTAAGTCATTTTTCGGAATTTTAGTCGTTTTGAGAACTTGAAGAAGGTATACATAACGAGATAATAATAGCATTTGCTGCCACAAAAGATGTATTAGCTTTAATTTTCAATTACACGCCCGTCATGCTTAAAATGATTTTAATATTTTCTGACATATTTTAGTCCTAGCGCGTGCAAGAAAACATAAAGAAAATTTTGAGCAGAAAAAATAAATAACATCAAGTGGTTAAGAATGACGATCGGTCTAATTTGTTTCCTCGATAGATTCTTCTGACACTCACGAAAAAATCCTCAATGTCGTCGGAAGTGTGGGGATTTCCTTCGGGTTGAAGGAACAGATATGACACAAAAAAATCTTATAGAATATGACACGGTATGCGAATAATGCAATGATGTCATAAAATGATTCGAATGGAATGAATTTTAATTTAAATTGTTGGATTTTAACATATTTTTTCGCTCTAGGTGTCATAGTGTGGCTGTTGCAAGACATTTTGTTACACTGACGGCAAACAAATACGTTAAATATTCAATATTTCATAATGTATCAGAAACATTTTTTGCCTAATTTTGCTAACATTCAGCTTGTATATCTAACTAATCTATATCTATATCTTGTATATCTAGCTAACATTCAGCTTTTATATCTAACTACAGCAACAATTCACTCATACCTTTTAGCTGATATTTTTAAGAAAAGGAACTGATATCCAATTACTCGGGCCGTGTTTATCTATCGTCAAAATTCTGAGTTTAGATGTATATGAGTTTGTAAGAAGAATAAATGTGAAAATAATGATGGTTGATCAATGTATTGCTTTTAATTACTGTTGAGCTTGAAAATAATGTAAACGGACTATTTTAAGCTTTACCTTTTTGTATGATGTGTCCATGTTGATGACATATCCTGACCAATTGCAGTGGACTCGGAAAAAAAAATAAAATAGTCTACTGACCGAAAGGCGAAGCGTAATGGAATCATTTGCTAAAACAATTTCTTTCTTTCTTGGCGATGCATAGGATAACGCAAACTGTCATGTCGTGTTATATGTTCATGGTCGCTAGGGCATGAAGCAAGCATTAACTTTGTTGGTTTTGTTGTTGATTGAACAGGGCTTTTTATTCCTTATTTTAATTTTAACAGACATTCACGCGAGAGAATATGTCACAAAGTGTATCAACAAATTATAAGTAGTTTTTATCAAATAGCTTAAACACAAGTTTGTAATCTTCTCCCAAAAACATATGTAAGATATTTTAATGGATTAAAAATTTATGAGTATCAAAATAACATTGAAGTTTTAAGAACATTTTCATGAATAAATCGTTAGAAATCTGTCTTTTAACTTTGCAGTATTCTGTTTTGTCTTCAAACGAACTGCTGTGGTATGTGTATGAATATGGTCATCACCGACTGACGTCGTTAACATTACATCCATTCACACTGAATAAAGATGATACCTTTACTTTTTAATCAATGGCGTCTTCTGTCACTGCTTTGCCTGCCTTATTTAAAGATATTATACACTGCTTTTCCTGTTTTATTTAAAGAAACTATACACTGCTTAAAGCCTCATACAATGATAAAGTTGAACAGTTTATTATATACTTCATGATGAGATCTTATAATATACCAGTGAGAGATAAAAACGATGTCGTTTCAGTGGCGATGCCACTTTTATCGCCGTAACATGTATTGATACCTTAATAACATAAAAATGACCACAAAAGATTTAGAAGTGATTAGTTTATCGATATTTCAATTATACTGTAAATCACTTTCACAAATAAGCCCCAATTAAGGTCTCGTATCATGATCTCAGAATACTGTCCTTCGTACCGGCATTCAAAATCCAGTAGATCCTGGTGGAAGCGCTGGCCTTGATCCTCCGAGTACCCTCTTATGTTCTCCTTGAATTTATGAAGATGAGCATCAAGAATATGGACTTGAAGGGACATCCTGCAAGCCAGTGTGCCGTAGTTCTTTACTAGAGTCTCAACCAACTCCACGGATTTCAGCTTTGTGATTGTCCAGGAAGCTTCGAGCCACTGCGATAAAGCTGTTCCAAGCCACTTTCTCCTTACTAGCGAGCTTCTTGGGGAATTCATTGCACTCTAAGATCTCTTCTGTCTGTGTTCCGACGAAGACATTGGCTTTGACCTTTGCTTTAACCAGCTCGGGGAAGACGTCTGGAAGGTTATTGAAGGCTGCTGACATTTTATCTAGAGCTCTAAAAAATTGTTTCATAATTCCCAATTTTATGTGTAGTGGTGGCATCAGTACTTTCCGGGGGACCACCAGTGGCTCCCACTTGACGTTGTTCCTTCCTACAAAGAACTCTCCTGCCCAAATGCAAATATAGCGTGGAAACTTGGTAAATTCGTCTTGGAGACCCATCAGGAATGCTACCAGCTTGAAGTCCCCGATGACCTCCCAGCCGTACTCATCATACGTCAAGACATCCAGCAAGATCTTTATGCTGTTGTAATCCTCTTTGAAGTGAACCGATTAAGCCAGGGGAAGAGACCGATGCGTGTTTCCATTATAGAGCAGCAAGGCTTGGAGGTTCCTGTATGAGCTATCAATGAATAGGTGCCTTATTTTAGTTAATACGATTCCGATTGCTTCAAACAGACTGGCATATTGTGGCAGAAGTAAAGCCCATATTGACGGATGAAGAAGCTCCGAAACACTTGGTGACGCATGCCTTCATCCAACATATTCCACTTCTTGAGCATAGACGTCAAAAGCTCGGCATACAACTTGGTGAGACCAAGATCTCTAATCAAGTCGTTGAGATCCTTTTGGTTGAGGTAGTGTGTTTCTTTCATCAGCTCTATCTCTGAAATTGTCATCTCTTCCTCGTTCTCTGACTTGCTGATCCCTTTTAAAGATGGCTGCTCTCTCTCTCTCTCTCTCTCTCTCTCTCTCTCTCTCTCTCTCTCTCTCTCTCTCTCTCTCTCTCTCTCTCTCTCTCTCTCTCTCTCTCTCTCTCTCTCTCTCTCTCTCTCTCTCTCTCTCTCTCTCCCCGTAGGAGTGGGTACGGGGAGATCAGGTCACTGTGGCACCGGGGCAATCGAAGAAAGATGGTCCAGATACCTTATAGCAGGTGCATTAATGCAGAAGTAGCAGTTGCTTGGGTGGTCAGTGGGAATAATAGCCATTTTCTATACTTAAGAGTCATAAGCATTTGGGAAGTAACGCTTACTACCCAGGAGAAAAAAAAAACATGTTGCACGGTGTTATCAGTTCTGTTATTCAAAAACATAAAGAAAGCAAAAAATAACGAAATACATCGAACTCTACATGATCCAACTGGATTTACTTCAACATGAAAGTCTTGACAAAGTATCTAGGCTTTCTACTTTGAGAAAGCTGTTGGAAATTGATGCTTCTCGAAGGTCCTTTAGAGTGAATAAATCATTGAATCAGTGCTCATTAGTTTTACAATAATACGTCATTGTAATCTAATCCTTTTTCTATTTTTTAAAATTGAGAATCACACATTATTTCTGGCTAACAATTATTTTGCAGTAACTTAAACATGTTTCCGTGTAAATATAATATTTAAAGCAGATTTTGTGGACACATGAGTTTTATTTCTTCAACAGGTTATTCTTGATTCGGAGAAAGAAGAAGCAAAGAGATATTCGTTGCGTGTTAAAGAAAGGAATATGTATTACTACGCACACAACCAGTATTAACCCAAAAGTGACGTTTTACTCCAGTTAACAGTTCCACGTTATACCAGTCTCAAAATTCTATATGGTAATATAATTGTGATGGTTTTTCACCATCTAAAACTATATATTTATCAATGGAACAATCACAAGAGAGTAGAGTTTTGTCCTTGATGAGAAAATGGCAAGTCACTTATCAGAAAATCCGACTGAATCGTCATGATGTATGTCAAACAAAAGGCACTCCATTCCTGTAACGAAATTCTCATCTCCAGACATGACAGCGAGTGCCTTCTTTCCCGCAATTCGTGTATTCTGTCTGTGGACGGAAATCGACCGATTTACGAATGAATTATACTTTTAAATATTTTATACAGGGGGTCACAATGTCCAACAGTATATAATAATGCACAATATCCAACAAGGTAATAATGCATAATAAAAACCTGGGTAATAATGCACAATTCCACCTATGGTAATAATATAAAATAACCAACAGATTAATAAAGTATAATATCCAACAGTGTAAGAAATCACCATATCTACCATGGTAAGAATGCACATTATCTAACAGGGTAAACTAACAATGCACCATATCTACCATGGTAATGATATAATATCCACCAGAGTAATAATGCATAACATCCACAATAGGTAATAATATACAATATCCAACAGGGTAATACTACACAATATCCAACAGGGCAACTAGCAATGCATCATATCAACCAGGGTAATTATCGACCTGTTCACTTAGAGGGAATTGAATATGTATACTTACATGTACACTTGGAAGGAATTAAATATAGATACTCACATGTACACTTGGATATAAATAAATATGGATACTCACCTGTTGACTTAGAGAGAATTAAATATGGATACTCACATGCACACTAGGAGGGAATTAAATATGGATGCTGACATGTATACTTGGAGAGAGATTAAATATGGATACTCGCACGTTCACTTGGAGGGAATTTAATTACTTAAACGTACACTTAGAAAAAATATGTATACTCACAATCACACTTCAAGAAAATTAATTATTGATACTCGCATATTCACTTAGTGCGAATTAAATATGGATTCTCGCGTGTGCACTTAGAGGGAATTAAATATGGATACTCACTTGTATACTTGAAAGGAATTAAATATGGATAATCCCATGTTCACTTGGAGGAAATTAAATATGGATAAGTGCATGTATAGTTGGAGGGAATTAAGTATGGATAATTGCATGTACACTTGGAGGAAATTAAATGTGGATACTCGCATGTATACTTGGAGGGAATTAAGTATGGATAATTGCATGTATACTTGGAGGGAATTAAATATGGATAATTGCATGTATACTTGGAGGGAATTAGGTATGGATAATTGCATGTATACTTGGAGGGAATTAAATATGTAAGTTCACATGTACACTTGGACGTAATTAGATATGGATAATCATATTTGAAAATTGTAGGAAATTAGATATGGATACTCACATGTACACTTTGAGGGAATAAATATGGATACTTACTTGTTCACTTGGAAAAAATTAAATATGGATACTTGCATGCAAACTTGGAGAGAATTAAATATGGATGCTCACATGAATAATTGGAGGGAAATAAATATGGATACTCACGTGTACACTTGGAAAGAGCTGTATATCGATATTCACATGTATACTTGAAGAGAATTAAATATGGATACTCGCATGCGCACTTGGATGGAATTAAATATGGATAATCACATGTTCACTTGGAGAGAATTATATATATATATATATATATATATATATATATATATATATATATATATATATATATATATATATATATATATATATATATATATATACTCAAATGTACACTTGGAATTCAATATGGATACTCACGTGTATACTTGGAGGGAATTAAATATCGATACTCACGTGTACAGTAGGAGTAAATTAATTATGGATACTCACATGTATACTTGGAAGGAAATGAATATGGATACTCGTGTGTTCACTTGGAGTGAATTAAATATGGATATTCACATGTACACTTGCAAAGAATTGAATATAGATACTCATATGTACATTTGGAAGGAATTGAATATGGATACTCACGTGTACATTTTGAAGTAATTAAATACAGATGGTTACATGTACACTTGGATGGAATTAAATATGGATACTCATGTGGAAATATAATCACCATCATCATCATCATCGTGATGTTGATGATGATGATGATGATAATGATGATGATGATGATGATGATATAAAATTGGTATATTAGGGAGTGATATGTGCTTTTTAATAAAATAAGTATTTAAATAATAATGTTCTGTTATGTGGACAGTTTCCTGAATATATATGCCATTTATCTTAGTTATGTATCATAGTTCATTGGTTTCGCGTTGACCTTGTATCCCTCATTACAAAAAAAAATATATTCGTATACAAAATTGTAATTTATCTCATTCAAGTTTGGTGTATACAAAAGTCAAGAGGTACACAATGCATTCATGCAAAGTATTACAAAGTATGTAATGTATTACACAAAGTATGTAAAGTATGTAAAGTATTACACAAAGTATGTAAAGTATTATACAATGTATGTAAAGTATTACAAAGTATGTTAAGCATTGCACAAAGTATGTAAAGTATTACACAAAGCATGTAAAGCATTACAAAATGTATGTAGAGTATTACACAAAATATGTAAAGCATTGCAGAAAGTTTGTAAAATATTTCAGAATGTATGTAAAGTATTACACAAAGTATGTAAAGTATTACACAAAGCCTGTAAAGTATTACACAATATATTTAAAGCATAACACAAAGTATGTAATGTATTACACAAAATTTGTAAAGTATTACACAAAGTATGTAAATTATTACAAAGTATGTAAAGTATTACACAAGGTATGTAAATTATTACACAAAATATGTAAAACATTCCACAAAAAATGTAAAGTATTACAAAGTATGTAACAAAATACACAAAGTATGTAAAGTCTTACATTTCCAAATCTAAGTATTGTATTTCTCATCCTAATATGACACATTTAAAACAGGCATTTAGTATAAAACATGATAATGTCAAGCGCTTTGAAGGGGTAACATTTATGAAGAAATGAATGATTTGCATCAATGTTCTTCAGTAGAAGTGTTCTGTAGAGAACGTTTTGATTAGAACATCATGTGAAGACATCATGTAATGGCGTCATTTCAAGACATCATGTAAAGGAATCATATAAAGACATCATGTAGTGGCGTCATGTTAAGACACAATGTAATGGCATCATGTAAAAATATGTAATGGCATTATGTAAAGACATCATGTAATGGCATCATGTAAAGACATCATGTAATGGCAGCATGTAAGGATATCATGTAATGGCATCATGTAAAGACATCATGTAATGGAATCATGTAAAGACATTATGTAATGATGTAATGGAATCGTCTAAAGATATCATGTAATGAAATCGTGAAAACACATCATGTAATGGCATCATGTAAAGACATCATGTAATGGCATCATGTAAAGACATCATATAAACATTCAAAAGACATTGTACCAAAACATACTTTATACTTTACCTCATAATTTCTTCCCTCCTGGAACAGCTAAATCAGCAATTTTTATCAATGTAATCAAACCTACAAAGAAATATGAAATAAACTCAAAGACAATAAGACAGCTCGAGATAGTTGTGAATAATTAATGTTACATTTAATTTAATGTAAACCCTTGTATAAAGTATACATATATCTTAAAAGTATTATTGAATAATAGCTACAAAGGGATATAATAAAGTACAAATTAATTTATTCGTGGTATCTCAGCCTATCTAATTTAAATGACTAGCTGAAGTTTTTCGAAAAACACATTTACTTTGACACACAGACACACAAAGGCATGTCAACGCTTTACTTTCACACAGACACACAAAGGCGTGTCAACGCTCGATATTCTACAAACTATACTCGTGATGGTCTTGACATTTACCTAATAATTTCAAAATAGCTGTGTTTGTACGAGGCACCAAAATTATACGTAAACAATCGACTGTCAGTTTTTAAGAAACTTTAGAGATTAAATTATTGCTGATTCAACATGTCAATATTAAACAGACGTTTAAAATCATGACAAACACATCGATATTATTTATAACTTATTCTAAATCAATAAAAGCACTACCTTTTTTAAAAAATTCTCTTGTAATTTTATTTAAGCCTTGGAGAAAACAACTAGTCTATATTCGCTCATAAGACGATTACAGCTTCTAACTACGCAGATCCAGACATACCGTGGTATAACTTACCGGCAGATCTGGATCTGACCAGTTTGTTAAGAGCAATCCGTAGAACAAACAAAATAGACCCGTGATCTGCAGTGCATGATGTTATGGCATATAAGGATCTATGTTGTTTACAGTTAAACTCCACGTGTAGGCAGGTATAGACGGTAAATAAAACTGAAAGAATCCTTTAATTTTCCTTTATAAATAGATCTCTTCGGTGGCTAGGTGGTTAGAGCATCTGCCACATATGGGAGGTCGCGATTACGAACCAAGGCCGAGTCATACAAAAAATTTTAAAAAGGTACAAGTAGCTGCCTAGCTTGGCGCTCATCATTAAGATATTAGTGCTAGGATTGGTCGGACCGGTGTTGGATAATGTCACTGGAAGTGACAGATGATAAATATCTGCGGCACGATGCCCCAGTGCTAGACAACACTATAAAATGTCTCTGTGCAGACATCATACGATATGACTGAACAATTGTTAAAGCTACGTTAAAATTCCAAATCAGACACTCACATATTTCGTCTACAAATAAAAGATAGCTAAGATTGCGTTTTAGTACGTTTATGGTAATATGTCCGAATATCCATTATTCGTGTACTGTTAAATATATTGTAAACAGTGTCAGTTGAATCTATTTACTGCTTTAAAAATGTGTGCCCATTGTGCTCATGTCATACCCAGCTGATTGCTTGCGAGAGATAACAAATAGCTGTGAATTATTCAAAAGTGTTTCATTTTGATATCCTCCTTTGCTGGGGCTTCTAATCAGACATAGAATGACGTTGCAACAAAAAAAAAAATATTAATAGAACTTCCCCAACTGACAACCCCTTCAATTGATATCGAAGACCCGTCCAGCTCTTTGCTTTATAGGCTTGAAGAGATATATAAAACTACTCGTGTTTTGGGGGTTTTTTTAAGTTTTAATAACATTCATCGTCAGTATTAGATTAATATATATACGAGAAGTAGTGTAATGATTGGACCTTCCTGAGAGGGTTCACCCGTTAATTATTTATTGCAAGTCATAAACAGCCCTTCTTACACACTTATAAGAGGAATGCAATCAGCCACTTCTCAGTTCTGATTCCATGTAGCAGATTTTATACCAAGATTACCATAAAATTATATGTAAACATTAGTAGTAGTAATAGGAGCAGCACCTGTAGTAATAATATCATTATTAGTGATAGTATCACTTGTAGTGTTGATAGTAATATCATTCATAACGACAGTATCACTTGTAGTGTTGGTAGCAAATGCATTCATAGCGACAGTATCACTTGTAGTGTTGATAGTAATAGCATTCATAGCGACAGTATCACTTGTATTATTGATAGCAAATGCATTCATAGCGACAGTATCTCTTGTATTATTGATAGCAAATGCATTCATAGCGACAGTATCACTTGTATTTTTGATAGTAATAGCATTCATAGCGACAGTATCACTTGTATTATTGATAGCAAATGCATTCAAAGCGACAGTATCACTTGTAGTATTGATAGTAATAGCACTCATAGCGACAGTATCACTTGTATTTTTGATAGTAATAGCATTCATAGCGACAGTATCACTTGTATTTTTGATAGTAGTAGCATTCATAGCGACAGTATCACTTGTATTATTGATAGTAGTAGCATTCATAGCGACAGTATCACTTGTAGTATTGATAGTAGTAGCATTCATAGCGACAGTATCACCTGTAGTGTTGATAGTAATAGCATTCATAGCGACAGTATCACTTGTAGTATTGATAGTAGTAGCATTCATAGCGACAGTATCACTTGTAGTGTTGATAGTAATGGCATTCATAGCGACAGTATCTCTTGTATTTTTGATAGCAAATGCATTCATAGCGACAGTATCACTTGTAGTATTGATAGTAGTAGCATTCATAGCGACAGTATCTCTTGTATTTTTGATAGCAAATGCATTCATAGCGACAGTATCACTTGTAGTATTGATAGTAGTAGCATTCATAGCGACAGTATCACTTGTAGTGTTGATAGTAATGGCATTCATAACGACAGTATCACTTGTAGTGTTGACAGTAATGGCATTCATAGCGACAGTATCACTTGTAGTATTAATAGCAAATGCATTCAAAGCGACAGTATCACTTGTAGTGTTGATAGCAAATGCATTCATAGCGACAGTATCACTTGTAGTATTGATAGTAGTAGCATTCATAGCGACAGTATCACTTGTAGTGTTGATAGTAATGGCATTCATAGCGACAGTATCACTTGTAGTATTGATAGTAATAGCATTCATAGCGACAGTATCACTTGTAGTGTTGATAGCAAATGTATTCATAGCGACAGTATCACTTGTAGTATTGATAGCAAATGCATTCAAAGCGACAGTATCACTTGTATTTTTGATAGCAAATGTATTCATAGCGACAGCATCACTTGCAGTATTGATAGCAAATGCATTCAAAGCGACAGTATCACTTGTATTTTTGATAGCAAATGCATTCATAGCGACAGTCTTACTAGTAGTGTTAATAGTAATAGCCTTCATTGCGACAACATCACTTGTAGTGTTGATAGCAAATGCATTCATAGCGACAGTATCACTTGTATTATTGATAGCAAATGCATTCATAGCGACAGTATCACTTGTATTATTGATAGCAAATGCATTCATAGCGACAGTATCTCTTGTATTTTTGATAGCAAATGCATTCATAGCGACAGTATCACTTGTAGTGTTGATAGTAATGGCATTCATAGCGACAGTATCACTTGTATTATTGATAGTAATAGCATTCATAGCGACAGTATCACTTGTAGTATTGATAGTAATAGCACTCATAGCGACAGTATCACTTGTAGTGTTGATAGTAATAGCATTCATAGCGACAGTATCACTTGTAGTATTGATAGTAACAATAGAGATAGTCATAGAGACAGTACCACTTGTAATGTTGATGATAATAGTATTAATAGAGACAGTACCACCTTTAGTGTTTATAGTAATAGCATTAATAATGCCAGTATCACTTTTAGTGTTGATACTAATAGGATTAAGAGTGACAGTATCACTTGTAGTGTTCATAGTAATAGCATTGATAGTGACAGCAGCACTAGTAGTGGTTATGTTAGTAGCATACGTGTAGTGTTGATAGTAATAGCATTCATAGAGACAATATCGCTTGTAGTGTTGATAGCAATAGCATTCATCTGGAAGTAGCGCAAAGGTTTTGTCAAAAACTCTGTCTTGGATAAACACGGGCGTTGTGCCATAGTGTCCCACAAGCAATTTTACATCACTTTGGCAAACGATCGTCTCTCTTCGTTTTTCTCGATGTGGTCTAAAGTGATGTCATCCTGCTCCCAGCATTTCTCTTTAAATTTTTTTTGGTCTTCGGGACTGTTGTACCAGAAAGAATAACCTCTGGGTACTTGTTTTAGTTTCAAAGGCATCCACGTAGCCTGTCTTTCTGAGACTCTGGCAATGGTAAAACGGGAAAACCGAGATGGGAATTCCAGAATTAGAACAGAACACTGTTGATGGTGATACGACTACATGTTTATTGATGTATGACTAGAATGAGAAAGAACTATGATTAATACGTGTGTTTATAAGATCCAAATATTAGACAAATTAACACAATATGCACAAACCTAGAAATGCAACAAATGTAAATACAAATAAATGACCTTACACAATACAGTGATAAAGATAAGCGACTCACAATAATTTCATACAGTGAAAAGAATGACGTAATTTACTCAATAATAAAAAGGATGTATTCACTCAAATAGTGAAAACGGACGTATTTTACTCAAATATTGGAACAGATATACAAACAATATTTTTTACACTTCCAAAACACTGGGTATAACAAAACACCAAAATTAGCCCACGACTAAAAGATTAATATGCATGGAGTAGACATAACAATCACATCAATATTGCACTTGGCTACTAGTCACACTGGTAAATCAAGCAAGCATCACTATAGGTAGTCACCGACCAACATTCAATTCCTTGGTCAATCTAGCAATCAGCTCCCACCAATCCGGTAAGAAATGCCCGATCACCTGCAACTCGGCCAGCAACACTGATCACTCAGCTCTACCGCTGCTGTGGTTAGTTTCTCTGGTGAGCTCTATAGCTGGTACCACGACGACTACGATAACCATGGATTACTCTGGTCAGCTGAAAATACATTTAACACTATACTATGCATGACGCGGGCATATACGATAGCACGTAGCACGTAGTGACGTTATATTCGGTAAATTATACATTATCAGTACAACATTACAAAACAGCAGGTTCAGAAGTGAACCTGTGTCTCATAAGATTATTATGGTACTATACGTTTCTTAATAAAATGCAACTATATATTGCTAATATAGATCTCTTGCTAAGTCACAAACAATGATAGAAAATATCTGCGTTATATTACGTAAGTCAAAGCTACATTGAAAACATGCGAACATAATAGTGATAGTAAGTACATAGCTAGAACTTACAATATAAATAAGAAATAAGTATCTTACATACCTATGCAACTGAAGATGTGCAAGTCCATAAGGTTTTATTGGTGTTGTTTCTCTTAGACTGACATTATTTGAGCAACCCCCTTATGACAAAAGTTAAAGTATTTTATGTGTTCATGTTTTGTTTTTTTCATTTGTGTGTTTATTGAATGAATTTTATTAAATTTCGTTTTTTATTAAATTTTGTGTAAGGGATTATAAACAAATCAAATCTTTTATTTCTTTTAATATATCAAATTTCTGAAGTTGTTATATAATTCATAATCATAATTTTCTATAATTCTAAAGTGTAATTAATAAAGCTAAATTAAATTAAATCCTATTTAATTTATTTAGTTTTATAGTTTTAATTTATCGACATATAATATAATGGTTCTGCTTTGCACATATATTTTTGAAAGATCTTAATTATGTACGATTAGCATTCACAATACACTTTCGGGATCACGGGAGCTTTAGCTCAGATGCCACGAATTTCTTGTCTAATACATGAATGACAATTTTGATAGTAAAAATAATATTAAATGGTTATAGTTAGGTTACTAATAATTTAATAATTTGTCCTAATTTATTAAAGTCAAAGATGAATAATTTTTCAGTGTATTTAATTTAGTCTTAATCAGTAAATTTTGAAACTTTAGCAGTACTATTTATTGGCAAAGTTAAATTAATAATATTTTACAGTTCAATAAGTGTTCTTCGCATTCGTTTAAGTTGTTTATACATTTATTGCGTAATATGAATCATAAGTCCGTTTTGCATTGAAGTCATCTTTTAATCCATTATGGCGGCTGTCCTTTCTTCCTGGTCACAGGAAGGAGTCTCAATATCGCAATTTTGTCGATCTGTCCTTCCTCCCTGCTCAACAGGAAGGGGTTTCATCATCTCAACATCACATATTGCATTCCATTTCTTTTGTACTTCATTAATTTCTTTTAATATTCTTGCTCCATGGCCTTAATTCAATGTCCGTTTCGTTTCCGTTCGTTTGATTCTGTAAATCTTCCTCTGTTTATTTGACATTTTGGAACTAGTGGCCTCTTATACTGATTAACTGCTTGCTGACAAGACATTCAGTAACGTGAAGATATCACACTACAGTGAGGCATTTTGTACACAGACGATGCAGCCTTATCGCCTGCGGGTTGAAAGAATTAGGGTTTTTCCTGTCGAAAGCACTTCGTACGAGCGGTATAGCATGAACCGAACTCGCTATTTTGAAATATTGTACAATATACATAAACCATGTTCGGGTATCTTTGTACACAATAATCGAAACCTGAGTATATGATTTAATTAATAATGGGATTTATATCATTTCGTGACAATAATACAATCCCACTGGACGCAAGACTTTGTACTTGATTATTCCTTCGTATTTTCAAATGATGACGAGAAGCTTTTTATGCTTGGTACCAAAATCACGCCATGGAAGAAATGTTCAAGTATTGTTGTTCTGAAGTGAATATTTTACGGTGCTGCTGTGTAAAGTTTTTGAGAACTGTTCATGAAACGCTGAGGGTTCTATCCTTTGAAAAAAAAGTCTGCACCATTGCCAAAGCGTGTTCTTTAGTGTACCTCAAATAATGTATGCTCGAGAAGATCCTGGCTGTCATACGCCCTCAAACGATGAGCTGTGTAACGTCAATACTTGGTCAATGCCTTACACTGGCTACATTACTTGTGTGGCAAGAAAGACAAATAGATTCAACATGACAGAAACGGAGAAGTCAAAAAGACCATCGGATCGAATTCGATGGATGGACGTGACTTAGAAAACCTTAAGATCGTGTCCGAGTAAACGATTGCTCATTTCACTGATGTCCGATCTGCTACCTTCAACGTTACACTAAATTTAATATCTACAACGTACAACAGAAGATTTATACGAGGCTACGTGTCAGCAGCGCTTTAAGTTAGAACAGCAATGATGCCAAGTAGTGGAAATGTGGGAACACGAGAACGACCACCCTTTGAAAATATAATGTTTGTTATTACTCAATCGCTTAAGTATCTGTTGGTCTAAAAAATCCTGCTAGTGAAGGTCTGGCTTTTCATTACGGTCCACTGATGTTGTTTACAAGTCTGTTCAATTGTTTAGAACTTCTAACTATATTTTTTTTACCTAAAAATCAATAAGCTAAAACGCCTTTGTCTGTTTTATGTATATCAATGTATGCACAAATTATATTCCGGAGATTTCATTGTCATTGTAGTAATTATAGGCTATTAAGTAAATTTAGAGTATTATTCAAAAGAAAATGTGACCGCTGCAAAAAAAAAATAGTTTGTGCAAGTCTTTGTCTAGTCTTCATGGTTTATATATATATATATATATATATATATATATATATATATATATATATATATATATATATATATATATATATATATATATATATATATATATACTAGTGGTTAGAGCGGTCCGCCGCCTCAAATGCGGTCGAGTCATACCAACGACTTAACAAAAATGATACTAACAGCTGCCTCGCTTGGCGCTCAGCATTAAGAGGTTAGTGTTAGAACTGGTCGGCCTGGTGTCAGGATATTGGGACTGGGTGGGACATCATACAACATGTCACACTGCAGACATCGCAACGATAAGACTGAAAAATTGTCAAAGCTACTTTAAAAATCTAAATTTAAAAATCGAAATCACACTATATATATATATATATATATATATATATATATATATATATATATATATATATATATATATATATATATGCAAATTCTCAGATGCCGACCGATTTCATGCAAAATTTGCCAGCATCTGTAGTTGTAATTGATGATAAGTAATTCAAAGCCAATACTCCTTGTTCTCTAGCTTTACAGAGCCAACTTTACCTTGAATACAAGTCATATTCAACATTGAAGGGACTTTTTTATGTGACCCAGAAGAATCTTTTATTTTTATGTCTGAATTATTTGCTAGTTCAATATCTGATACGTCTTTCTTCGAAGAGAGTGTATTTTTCAAATTGTGGAGTTTTGGTTGCATAAAAGACAGGGATAGTGTTATGGCTGATAAATGGTTTTCTTCACACATTGGGATTAACTTTAAATAGGTCACACTTTGCTAGCTCATCCTGTCAAAGGTCAACATCAGATTCTTTTTCTAAACACAAAAATTACTAAACATAGAATGTATTCACATGTTTATACAACCCAAGATCATTATCTCGATAGAGCTACTAAGCTTGACGCATGCAGTAACAATAGCTTCATCAATGGTTACTGCTGAACACTTTCAAGTGCTAAACCGTAACGATTACTGCAGGTTTCCGTTTAGTAGGAAATGCTAGAATCCATAAGGATTCCAGTACATCCCATCTTTAAACAGTCAATTTCCTCAAGTATGTAAAAAGATCTGCTAAAGTTCTCAGAACTTGCAAATATGTTTATACAATTTAATCAAAAATGGCAAGCTGATAAATAAAACCCCAAATAAAAAGTGCAACTAAATAAAGGATAGTGGGTCAAAATCTAGTCTGATTTTCTAATTCTAGCTCATAACGTGTTTATATTCTTTGCTTGGTGAAGTTAATAAGTCAGGCATTCAACAAGCAGTATGAAACATTATTTTGATTACCAATATTACGGTGAGAATTTAAAAAATTTATCAGCATGTACCATTGCGTAATATTTATTTATGGACGTTGTTGCTTATATCATACCAACAATAAAACAACAACAACAATAATAATTATGTAATACAGCAAATTTTCCGTCGTTCTCAGTAGAAAATATTTAGTTGGACACGTATACAATTAATAAGATTTATGGAGACCTGCGAGTATTTAAATCGCCATAATACACTGATTGGACTGTCATGATATTAACGATTTTTGATTACGGCTACGTTTGACAAACTAGTTGTCAGACGACCTGCATTGTTTGAGCCCAGTTCAGGCGGGAATTATATTTCGTCCAAATTGAATACGCTGAGGAATGGGGCGTGTTTTTACACGACAGTTTGTTAAAATGTGTTAATAGTACAATTGAAAATTAGTCTACGCTTTTCTACAAAAGAAAACGAAAGTAAGAAGACTCCGAGAACTTTAAGAAGTAAATTCACTCGTAAAATCATCCAGGGGAGACGACTGTCTGAAGAAATGGACTGATATAAAAGTTTGAAAGCACAAGGTGAGACAGCTACATTAAGTCTCACGTATATACAAACTCAAAAGGGGCTACGCAAAGTTGGAAGGACCGAAAGTGGCGTGATACCGAAGAATTTGGAAAAATAAGGGAGAATTGTGGAGAATATTCAGATTTACCGGCACAAGAAAGTCGAAAGGAATAGTCGGTATGGATTGGACTCGAGCAAATCAGCTATTGGTTTGGTAATATTTGTATTTGAATTCCTTCAATACGTTGATTAACAAAGAAGTGTATTTTTCATATTGTAACACTTATCACACTTGTTTATGAATTTATTGTTAAGAATTTTGATTAAATTTTGTCCTTTTTTGTGACGGTGGCTCGTGTTATTCTGTTCTATATATCTGTTCAAATCTTTATTTTTTCCACCCATAAGTTTCATACTTAATATTGACATTTACTCGTTCCGGTCCAATTACACCGTCGGCGATTACCTCTAGATAACGATAACCAAACCCAGGTAACCTACCACAACAAAGTTAAGGAGGTGTTTCCGAATAATAATAATAATGATAATAATAATAATAATAATAATAATAATAATAATAATAATAATAATAATAATAATAATAATAATAATAATAATAATAAGAAGAAGAAGAAGAAGAAGAAGAAGAAGAAGAAGAAGAAGAAGAAGAAGAAGAATCACCATCATCATCAACATGTCACAATTACAAACGATAACGTATGTAGTACTTCTTCATCTGTATGAATTCATGAGAAAATTCAAAAAGCACTCAATTAACGATTAACTAAATATAAATAATACCAGTGCTATTAATAATTACAGCACATTCACATATAAGAACATTAAAATGATTTGAGTAAGGTGACAAAAAGACATACAAATCAGATGAATACATAATGAAAATTGGATTTAGTAATCGTAACATATGCTTCTTCGTCCCTGCACTATCTACATTGTATCTTTGTTCTTTTCTTTTTCATGTTAGTGTGAATGTCAGTAAAAAAAATGAGAGAAGTGGGTGGGAGCACAGTTTTGAACTACAATCGATTCCATCATTCCCTTTCCTAGAGAATTTTGGATCTGACCCAGAACACTCCATGGATGCGCCGACTGAAGTTATCAGACTCAACTCGTTGTCGATTACATTTCCATCGCTCCTCTCTCTTCCGACAAATCCAGTTTGAGGCCTCGAAGTTCTGTTTGCCAATATTAACGACTAACTTCTTACAGCTAGCTCCTGTACCCCTGATGTCTCCCATGGCATACCAAAAGTTCTGTGATAAAAGCCATGCATGCCAAAAATTCTGTAATAAAAGCCATGCTATGCCAAACGTTCTGTGATAAAAGCCATGGCATGCCAAAAGTTCTGTGATAAAAGCAATGACATGCCAAAAGTTCTGTGATAAAAGCCATGGCATGCCAAAAGTTCTGTAATAAAAGTCATGGCATGCCAAGAGATTTTTTGATGCAAAGACATGGAATCCTGCCAAAACGTCTGTGATGCAAAATTATGACATGCCAAAGGATCTGTGATGCAAAGTCGTGGCATCTTGTTTCCATCGGTAGATACAATGCCTTCTATCCATTCTGCATGCATTCATAAGTGAGTGGTTGATACTTTGCTAATTCCAATAAATGGACTTCTTTCATTCTATCTTTTCATGTCGCTATCAGTTCTAACGAAATCACTTATTTCGTATCTCCTGACTTATGTCTGAAGTTGGTGTAACAGATGTTTCCTGTGAATTTCAACTGTCCTTTAACATCTGCCTGCATTTCCAAATCCGGCGCTGTTGTCAAGATTCATCTTGCTTCATTCGCTTGTTTTTGTTGTTCACCGCTCTTCACAAAGCTGATGAACTTTTGACCACTTTTCATTTGATGTTTCTTCTTGGCTGTATCCGTATTGGCAGCAATCGCAGCAAGCCCTTGGTCAAGGCGCCAACGATAACGACTATCTATTTGAATTATATTACTGGATGACAGCACGTGCTTTAAATGTATAAGTCTTACACAAAGTTTACAGTTTGGATCATCAGTTATTCCCCACGTCTTTAGGTTTATTTGTGTAGGGAGAACCTAATAAACTGAGCTTAAAAGGAAGCCGATTTTCTGTGCATTAACTCTCCGGATCTCACAGAAAGATATTTCCGGACCTCACATTCTCAGCAAATTTCATCTAGTTTGTGTGGTCTAATGAAGTGAATATTGTAAGAATCCTTAGTTTCCAGTTAATGACCCCTTTTTCCCTTCGATGTCATGAAAGGGCCTTTCTAGACATGGGACATACGGCTTAATTTCCGGGTTGTGGGTAACTACAGATGAGATATATTATATAATATAATTGTGATGGGGGATTTAAACATTAAAACCCTCCTCTTTTTATTCGGCGTCGTTAACGATTCAGATAGCTGAGCAAAGTATTGAAATAAATAGAAAACAACGATACATTCAATAAATAAAAATATACAATTTTATTTATGTAATATATAATCAAAAGAAAAATCAATTATCATACAACCTATTTGCTAAATTACATATACTCAATTAGCATAGTCAAATTCACCTTCCAATTGGCTGATTGTCAGTGACCGAATTTAATTACTGTGTAAGACTTTCATCATGTTTTACGAGTTTTGACTTTGAGTACAATTTCAAATGCTTTGAGAGCATCACCTCTCAGTGGTCCTCTCACGACTTATTTCCCACGTCTAGCCACGTACTTTGTCCTCTTCCAACCCTCGCTATTTTGAATCCAGTAGAAGTAGATTTCCCTTTTAACTCATTGGGTTCCTTCCGTGTCCATCCTTCTCTTTCTCTCGTTCGGAATGCGAAGTATGAAGCTTTCCCCTTAAATATATAGTATGTTTCACGCTAGACAAATACCAATATCTACATATAAATATAAAATTTATTTCTCGTGCTCAGATTTAGTTGGCTCACACTGCACATTCTGACCTAACGTTACCTTAATCACTAACTCTTCACAGATTCTGTTTATTCGGTAAGAAAAATTACATTGATACAGATGACCTTAGCTCAAGTTCATTCCAATCAGCAGCCAAGTCATACATTCATAAGTGCATTCTACAATGTGGCCTTCTATGCCAGCATACATTACGACACGACTTATTTACATTTGTCTATTTAATACAGTTTAATGCTCAATTACTTATGGCATAATATCCACCAAATCTAACTATCTTTAAGTACCTTGCGTGAACAATTAAATATTGCGAATTCATATTTAAGTATACACTCATCATTACCTCATGTTCGTATATTATGGGTAATTCATGAAATCCCTACGCAATTCTACATATCGAATATTTAGTTATATGCGATCCGTCGATTCTCTTAATGAATTGATAATTTATATATCAGAGAATTATATGGTATAAAACTAACATATCAATAGAATCCTACGAAATGAATACGATACGTTCGTGAATCATTATATATCATGTTTGCAAACAATTAAACAAATGAAATAGCATATTAAAAATTGAAACTAAAATTGCGTCCTTACTGCCATTTTCGTTTCTCTTTCCAAACACACAGTCCTAGCCTAGTCTGTCTCCTTTTTCTAAGACAACTGATAATTTCTCGAAGACACTACCTCATTAGCGTCTACGGAGTCAACTTAGTCTTCTCTCAATAAAAATCTGACTAAAGGATTTTTTTTCAAAAGATAGTTCCTAAATTGTTTTACAAATAGTACGCCCTTAAGTTTCCTTGGCCAATCAGAAATAACTGCTCATAAAATTTTCCCTCAAAATAACGTGTATGTCATCGATTTCACTATCATGAACATGCTGCAATTAGCTTTCTTTTTAAAAAAAAATCGATTATTTGACGTGTGTCCTTTTTGAACTGCTTGTTCTGATTATTATTATGTGTACGCCATGTACCATAAACAACATGACCGAGTCAGCTTCTGCTGAAGCTAAACGTAGTTACTTTTATGTTTAGAGATGAAATAAAGAAATAATCATTGAACTTTCTCCATACCTTTCTGCTTCGATTATGTTAACTTGAAAACACAATTCATTTAACCTAAGGTTTCAATAAGTTTCAAAATTCGATACATAAAAATATAAAAATCATAATGAATAATGGATCTACTGCAAGTCCAGCATCAGAACGATCTTAACCATATGTTTACATTAAATGTCTTGCCGTTTACTTATTTCCAGATCTTTTGTGAACTTTATTTTTTTACTGTCATTCTAGATTTATGCTAACTAAAGTTATTGAATGTCATAGAGGTTGCGTTGTTTTGTTCCCAAAGTTTCAAGAATACCATGTCTGCTCACTGACTTCCAGCTTATAAAACATCTCAGAGATGTAATAATATTTTATTTTCAAGGATTGTTTGCTGAATAATATAAAAACATTGTGTTTAATTATATTTGTCACTAGTTTTTGAAAATTATAATAATAAAAAATTGATTCAAAATATAAATAATGACGAAGTGTACTGCGTGTATTTGTATATTCCTTTAAGCCTTTTTCATATATCCAGTAATTAGCCAGATTAAGAGATAGAGGAATCAAAGTTTTCATAGCAACTTAACCGGTTTAAGTGCTTCTGTGAAAAGTGATTGAAGGATAAAATTTCACAGTAAATGAGATTGCTTGACTCGAAACTTAAGCTAAGTGTACTACATGGTGAGGTTGTATTCATACGAGCCGATTGTTTAAATAACAGATGCTGAACCAAGCAAACATTACTTTACAAATCAGAACATGACGGAATCTGACCTTCTAGCTAGCAAACAATCCCTTTTTACTTCCCACGACAAACTATTTTATCAGTGTCACCGGATATTCGTCCACAGGAAAAAAAAGGATTTGTTTTTGATGCTGTTTATTATAACTTCCTGTGTGAAAACTACAAAATCACTTTTTATACACAATAGATAATAGTTAAATCAATACTGTACAACAAGTGACGGGTAGTGTTGGTGAATATTTTCTATGCTAAAGTTTCATGTTCAAGCACATTAAATATGCCCCGATGAAAGTGTATACCTTATCTATCCAGTGATCTTCTCCATTGTCTCATCGTCTGTCTAGAATTGCTTGTGTTGAAGTTTATAAACATGCCCACCGGATTTCTGACTAATACACAACAATTCCTAAATCTATCATACATTATTTATTGTAACAGATATAGCTGTCATAAAATTTTAGAAATATAGTTTGATTTTTTTGCCATGTCAAAAAACCTAAATTTTTGTACATGTACTTAAGTTTTTTATTCGAATCTATAAATATAGGTTTCAACATTTTCATTCTTTTAGAGTAGTTAGATTCCCTTTTCCTCTGGTGACGACTATTCATCAAATTCGATTTCTGCAGAATCCAACGTGCTAGAGAGTTAATCAGAGTAGAGTAAAGAGAGAGAGAGAGAGAGAGAGAGAGAGAGAGAGAGAGAGAGAGAGAGAGAGTCGATAAGGTGTTTTCAAGAATTTGTTTAAAAATAGTTTACTCTCATTGTCACTATTTGCATCAATACTGTTAAAATAAAATGCAACGTTTTTTCCACGTATAAGTTAATAACATAACAAGGACCATTCAGTCAACCTGATACACTGTCGTTTTCTAATAAACAACAGCGTCGTCAATCACTGAAGTGCATAGTTCGAAACCGTTCTTGAATGTTTATACATGTACGAGCATGTTTACAGATTTATTTTGCTCATGAAAAAAATATACGTACATGGTAAGTAAGAGTTCATATAACACCGATTCAGTGTCATTATTTTATCTGGTGATGCGTGCTTAATCGTGACGGGACATTGGCTTGTCTGTGCAGGCAGGCGATAGGTGTCATTTCCTCGTGAACCTGGGTTCGAAACCTGTGGAGTACGAATGATAATGCTCTAACATGTTTGATAATATTTTTGTATTAAATTATATATATATATATATATATATATATATATATATATATATATATATATATATATATATATATATATATATATATATATATATATACTGGTTGTAAATTAAATGTATTCAGACATCAAGTCAGAAAGTCAAATACGGCGATTATGACTGCTTGTGAATTTGTAATTGAAATTAGCGCGCATTCTAATCAAGTCATTTACCTTGTTAATAGACTCCATGTTGATATCGGAGTGACTTGTCAATATCATTTACTTCATATATAAAAAGCGGTCAAAATACAGCTTTATGTCGTATTAACTGATATTGGGTTGAAATGAATTAGTCTCTAAACTAATACTCCACATGTTAGAAGAGAGTGTCTGAAAAAAAAATATTACTTTATAGAAATTAATGCAATGTGGTGTATCCCAAATTTAAACAAGAACGGAATAAAAATTTGATTAAAATGAATTTAGGTGCATAAATGGACGGCAGTGCCATGCATTTTCAAATGGTCTTAAAGGGGCACTCATGCATTTTCTGATGACTTGAAAATGTGTATTCATATTCCATGACTATTTGAATGAAGATCTTTTGCGATCTTCTAAGGTATTTAAATTATGTTCCCCATGTAAAAATAAATGGGGGGGAAGACCATCCGGGATGTTTATGTTTGTGAACATGATATTATGCGAAAAAGAAACAAGAAAAAGTCGATGATTATATTAGAGCTCTTCCAACAAGTGCATATACTAAAGTAGCTTTGCAGTAGATATATATCGATCTTGACTTTGAACTAACTAAACATCGAATAATTTATTTTCGTCATATCTGTCTGTCTGTCTATCCATCTATCTATCAATCTATCAGTCAATGACGGTAATAGTAGCTTTGTCGTCATTTGCGATTCTATTTTAGGAAATGTTTCTGTAAAGTTGCTGCTGATGTTGTTGCTGTGGGGCTGAACGTCATTTTTCAGCACACGATAGGCTATACATGGCGACCAGTATTAATAGTGGAGGAAGAAACCGGGAAATTCGCGCAAAGAACCACATACCCACGAGCAGCTAATGGCAATTTTTCTCACATATCCATATTCGCCAAATCATAGACTCGAACGCACGCAAACAGAGGTGAGATGGCAGTGATCCGTAACGGTAAGAGCTTTAGACCACTTCGCCACTCAGGGCCCCCGTTTATGAGTGGACGGCTACATCAGGATAGATTTTTCCGTTGTGTATTAATATGTTGAAGTACATTTAATTTACTTATCGGCTCGTTTGACGTAACAAGGAAAAGAGCAAAGAAAACAAGCTCTGTAAATTTTAACAAAAATAATTTCCCAACAAAATAAGGTGAAAAGGTAAAATAAGGAACAAGACTTACGATTTACGAAGATCTAAAAATGTTTCCTAAAATTCTGAAAACATATGTCTTGTGACTAAATAGTTCTAAATTAACGTAGTCTAAATCTAAGTTCCGTTCCAAGATGGCGGATGATGACGTCAGACGAATGTTAACACAAATGTCCAGAATTTAAAATGATGGATCGGGACACGCAAGAGCATCAACAACACCTGCATGACTGGCTTGTTGCTCCTGTTTCCGAAATCCTCAAGACAACAGTTGTTGCCAAATAAAGGGTTACTAAACATGGAAATACTACAAAAAATATCTATAATCATATAATGACCTCACATCACGAATTTTGCATTTTTATGGTTTTCCTTCTTCAAAATTTATATGACTCATTAGTAAGTCTTTCGAAGCTGAAGATTTGTATTTTTTTGCCATGGACAACAAATCACGACACAAACATCTAATAATGGAACTATTCCTATCTCAAATTAATAAACACTTATACATCAGAATATCCCGCGAATCCCATTTGTTAAGGGATTTAGCAGGGTCCATTTTACGAAACTTATCCGTGTTGCCACGAAGTCTCTTGAATACTATGTTATAACGCCTGCTACTAGACATAGGGTGCTTAGTTTGGGAAATATCTTCCCACCCCCACTCCCACCCCTATAATTAACAAAACTATACAAAAAACACACATTCTAGGTTTATTGCACTATTCATTACACACTAGGTTTATTACACTATTTTAGGTTGCGTTTGTTGGCACAGCTTTTGGGACTTTCCCCTGAGGCTCATTAGTGTCCATTCTAATGCAGTTTGATCTTCTCTAGCTCTAATTTCCTGGCTCGACCGAAGATGGCTCCATTTGGAGTTTACGCCAATTATTCATCTCACTTCGTCACATTTAAGGACTCCTAAAGCCCTCGTCATGACAAATTTGATCGTCAATCATTTTGTAAACAAAGCATGGGTCTATTCAGATTTTTTCTGATCGTTTCATCTGAAGATAGTTTGATGAGAGCATCTTTAATAGAAGATAAGCTCTAGACAAATGCATAGAGAGACAAATATGATTGTCTCAAGCGACCGAGATTACAAAATTTAATGAATTAGATATGTACCTGACTACAGTCTTGGGGAAATTTTATAGCAGTTCTCTTTGAACATATTACGTGCAGGATTTTAGTTTTCATTTGCTAAAAGAATCGTGAGAGTCAGTGCTTGAATAGAATCCCTATATGCGTCATTTTAAGGATATATACTGTTAGTACTATCTTATAAATCGAGTCAAATTGTAAACAGCTAAGATCCTGATCTGCCCTATGATAATGCGCATGCAGATCAGGGTGTATGTGATTTGTTCTACTGATTACTCCTAACAAACTGCACAGACTCAGATCTGCCTTCGAATTATGCGACGGCATAAAACTGCAGTTGTTTTGTGAATGCAATGTAATAAATATTATGTGAAAAGATGTGTCCAACTAGTTTAGGAACAAAGTGAATATAAATATTCACGACGGCAGACCTGTGTTTGTGCAATTTGCAGATAGATTCGTCTTCTAAACGAGTACAGATTATATTATGGAGGTCATTTAATCTCCCCTGGATATCGTTTGTTTCTTTCTTGTTGGTTTCTTTTCATTTTTTTCATGGATGACAAAGAGTACCATCAATAAGAAATATAAAAAATGAATGCAGACCGCAATTTCTATTTGTAACCTTTTAAAATAATCCATCTCATTACTAACGAAAATGATTGCAAAGAACTAGTTAATATGTCTGTCTGTCTGCCCATCTACCTTTCCTTTAACTAGCTAGCTTTCTATATGTGTGCAAACCTCTGCATATTTATGTAGCTGGTTCTCAGTGTAATTTGGAAATTGTTTGGACTAGGTGCTAGAAAAACGACAGGTTAATTTCATTGTCTCGACTTAAGCCATCCCAATTTCAACGGTGACTTCAGAGACTAAAGATAAGTTCATGAAAGAGCCTTCTCAGCGATATATTGTATACCACTGGGACCTGAGCTAACAATGTAATTAAGACTTAATCGGCAAGATGTCTCGCTCACTCTTGTAAGAGATCAATATAAAACCGTTTCTTATTGATTTACTATGCACGAGGGGAATTTTCAATCTACACAAGAGATAAACGATTAACACTACGGTAGCGGAGTTCTCACGGCGGCAAGAAATGTGGCAAAGAATACAGCAAATATTTTCGAAACATGCAGGTTTTTGTTTGCTGGGGTTGGGTGGAGTTCAAACATTTTTTGTAATCTTCACATGACTTTTACGGCAGAGATAAAAACGCGATAAATTGGTCTTAAACAAAGATAACGTTATGAACAAGTAATAAAAATGGCCCGTCATAAATACAACCGGCTTGTAACATTTTTTTTTTGAATCCTTGGAAATATATTTATTTTGTGGACCTAGATTCTTTTATTTCACAAGAGTTATCTGCTTGCAAACTTGAAAATTGTCATTCAAAATGAAATGAGTTTTTCTTGACAAATATTACATGTATCAATTCTCATTCCTGTTATTTACAAAGCAATGAATGCAAGATTTCGTGAAAGAAATTAATTAAATTAATATAATATTGATGTATTATGATTAAAATAAATATTACATCTCAACACTAATGTCCTTAATTTTCAAGGCATAATTCAATGTGTAAAATCATAATGTAAAAGGTTACACCGGTCAAAATCATTTATCCCTTTCAATTTGGAAATTGCATTTTCATATTAATAACGACATTTACAAACCACCTTCGAAAAAGTTTATATTACACAAACTAGTGAAAAGAAATTTAATGAAAATGAAATTTTAAATTTGATTATGGAAGTGTGGCCTAACTTATAAGCAAGTGTGGAGGGGGTATTTTTAGTGGGGTTTTTTTTCTCTTTTTTATGTTTTTATTTGTTTTCTTTTGGGGTTTTGGGTGTGTTCTCTTTTACAATAACAAAAAAAGCCTCAAAATTGCAGGGGTTTTAATTTTGTGTTACTATATGAATTTTAACAATGATTTTTTTTTTCTGTAAAATAACATTTTCTGATACCGATAAATGTTCCTTTTGTAAACATTATCCAGAACAAAACTGCAATTGTTTTGTGAATGCAATGTAATAAATTCTGTGTGAAATGATGTGTCCAACTAGTTTAGTAACAAAGTGAATATAAATATTGTACTAAGTGCAGAGATAATTGGAGATACAAGTACCGAGATAATTGGAGATGCAAGAGCATAGATGATTGGAGATACAAGTACAGAGATAATTGGAAATACAAAAACAGAGATAGTTGGAGATATAAGTACAGAGATAATTGGAGATACAAGTACAGAGATAATTGGAGACACAATTAAGAGATAATTGTAGATACAAGCACAGAGACAATTGGAGATACAAGTACGGAGATAGTTTGAGATACAAGTAAGAGATAATTGGAGATACAATTAAGAGATAATTGGAGTTACAAGTAAGAGATAATTTGGAGATACAAGTACAGAGATAATTGGAGATACAAGTACAGAGGTCGTTGGCGATACAAGTACAGAGATACAAGTACAGAGATAGCTGGAGATACAAGTAAGAGAAAATTGGAGATACAAGTACAGAGATAATTGGAGATACAAGTACAGAGATAGCTGGAGATACAAGTAAGAGATAATTGGAGATACAAGTAGGAGATAATTGGAGATACAAGTAAGAGATAATTAGAGATACAAGTACAGAGATAATTGGAGATACCAGTACAGAGATAGTTGGAGATTCAAGTAAAGCTGTTAATAGAGGAGCTGCCTTTGTTTTTTTCTTCTGACCAAATATTCCATTTATATATGTAAAATGAAAATGTGCCTAGATTAGAGCGGCTGAAAGTTGTTCTTATAGACCACTTTAATTTGGAAAAACATATTGCAATCAAATCCGAAAAGAAAACATATTTACATTCATTTGGGAACAGTGTGAGTCATTATTTGTTTCGGCAGGAAAAAGAAAACTTATAATTCAAATGCTCGTTTTATAACATGATGTACATTCCTATACATAATATGCTGTAATATATAATGTTACTTCATGTCTAATATAATCTCTCTCTCTCTCTCTCTCTCTCTCTCTCTCTCTCTCTCTCTCTCTCTCTCTCTCTCTCTCTCTCTCTCTCTCTCTCTCTCTCTCTCTCTCTCTCCCTCCCTCCCTCCCTCCCTCTCTCTCTCTCTCTCTCTCTCTCTCTCTCTCTCTCTCTCTCTCTCTCTCTCTCTCTCTCTCTCTCTCTCTCTCTCTCTCTCTCTCTTTTACTGGGACGAAAATTTTTGTCTAGAACAATATATAGAATAATACCCATTAATATATATATAGTACAATATGTATTACAATATATCGTACAATTCGTATAACAATATATACAATACGTATTACAAATATCATTTGATGTATGTCCATAACAGCTGTAGAAAGATTTTCTGTTTTAAAACAAAACATTTTTTATGAAACTGACCAGTCAAAGGAATACTGTTTTTGCTTGCTTATTTACTGATTTAGTTATTGTAACGCCAGTCTAAAGAATTATTGGAATTATATTTAGTGACATGAATGAAAACACAAACAACAAATCATCACCTCACCCATGACGATATTGATTTTCGGTTGTGGGGCTGATATCACCTATTTGACATTAAAAGCTGCAAACATTTGCAGCAAATCTTGGCTGCACACAAGGGTATGCATTTTTTACACTTACCGTTATTTCTAACGCCTGTGGAGCTTCCGTCGGCTGAAAGATTCTTTAAGTGACATGTAAATTATGTTTACGGAGCAAATCCTATTGTTATGTAAGAAATTGTTATGTAAGAAAAGTTCGTTGTATGATTATTATTTCTTAACAAAACATTCTTCTCATTTTCTTGCTATGAGAAGGAATCTTCTACTCTGGTTCAGAGAGGAAGAGAGAGAAGATAGTGGTTATTTTAAGAATAAGGTGTCGCTTAATAGTGGTACATCTTTTGGGAAGCTCTGGCAGCAAGAGGTAGCGGAGATCGCTGTAAATACGAACATACACTTTTCTCTGACTGGAACTTAATGACTGAAGTTTTCACATAGGCTCGATTTTTATATATTCAAAAATGACGTGGAATAACTACGTGCCCCAGTCAGAATGCATTATTGTAAAGATTCCGAAATGGCGTGGAATAACTACGTGTCCCAATCAGAATGTCAATTTTGAGCTAATTATTGTAAAGAGGTTATTGCTTTTGTTCAACTCTTAACATGGATTATGGCCAATTTTGGTAAATCGCTTTTTGTTCCACTCGTGACAAGGATTACCACTCGTAATATGGAGTAATAGTTGAAAGAAAACTAGATCTGATTTGTTTGGCTGATTAATTTTGTTACAGTGAAAGAAAGCGAGTAATTCGTTATTGTTATGAATTCTGAACCCGGCTATTTAGGATTACATTTGTGAAAAGCGGTTTCTAAGGTAAGTCGGTTTTTATGACATCCAAGCCATTGAATTGAACCAAGCTATTCAATTTGTAACTAATCCCAATTTGTAAGTACCAACATAGTCCTATACACTTTTGAATTTCTCTACCCAAATTTTATATCCTAATACTATGTTTGATGACTTGTAAATCCACGTGGAATAGCATAACCATCTGTCTTGTAGCCATTTTGAATTTCGCGTTGGATACGTTTGTTACCAATATGTGTCTAAAGTGTACGCAAGTATGTTCCGGAAAGATTTGCCTTAGCAAAATTGCACATTTAAATGAACAAGTGACATCAGACAAACTTAACGTCCATCAGTATCAACAGAATTAGTAGTTGAATTATCGGTCTAAATGAACACTAAAACAAAAGAAGTCATATATATATATATATATATATATATATATATATATATATATATATATATATATATATATATATATATATATATATATATATATATATATATATATATATATATATATATGCACACACACCTGTGTCTATGCTATGATGATGAAACAAACTACCCTAATATTTGTTTTTTTTTAAAAAAAGTACTAATATTCTACAGAATGTCCATATGATTGTTTACGCCGCGTGAAAATTACGATACACAAGGTACTGGCACACCACGTCCTAAGCAATAAAGAATATAAATCATAAACGAGATGAAATATATTATTGAAAACGTAACTAGCTGTTCGACTATGGCCCGATTTATCTGAAGCGATTCAGTCCTTAATCATTCATGCATTTCAATGTAACGGGTCTGTGAATTTTATTGGATGCATCCAGTCAAAATCAAAATTTTCAGATCTGAGCACTGTTCCTACATGACTGAGACATGGTTGCGCACAACTGGAATGGACATATAAATAATCGATTTTCAACTGTCGGTCCGTGTTTGCATGAATACGACCTTTCCCTCAAGTACACCTGTAATGGTTTCTCTCAGTGACACTACAATGTTAAACTTACAAAGCATCCTTTAGAGACTCAATTGCCTATAGACGACTGTCAATCAAATATGGCTCATCAGTGTATCCCAGTTAAATACTAACATATTAGACTATTGTAAATCCCACGTCACTTATCGCCACGTGTGAATCACAGCCTTTTTGACTATATATGCAATTTGCCGGCACTCCTTGGAGTGGGATTGACTTCTATAACTTAACAAACTCACATCTGTATGGCAACTAAGTTGAACATTTTTTAACCCCCCCCCAAAAAAAAAAAATAATTATGTATACTACATAATGCTGTTGGAATATGCCAACACATACAAATAAGCCTCATATCTTTGCAATTCTGTATCCAGTCTGCTCAATTATATATATACATACATATATATATATATATATATATATATATATATATATATATATATATATATATATATATATATATATATATATTACAGGGAAATTTAAATAGTATGCCTCTATAATTGGTATACGTTCGTTAACTAGGGAATGGCCTCCTGCGGTGTTATTACCCAATGTGGACAGATAGATGAAACGTGAACAGATAGCTGAGCAAGCGACTGAAAAAAATAAACAACTACGAGCAACCTTTTCCAAGAAATAAAAATAAATTTAATCAAATAGTATTTAACCAAAATGTCACTTTTAACTAATGCAACAGATTTACTAAAAAAAAGTAATATAATCAAATAATGCTTGACCAAAATCTCACTCTCAATACGTGAACATAATTTCACATTCAATGCAACGGATTCACATTGACACAATTTAGTCGAAGTGTTCAATTTACATCGTATTACGAGTAGTGAACTCTTAAATTCTATGCTTGACAGCATCACCTGGCGTCTGTCTCCTCTTGTCTTGTTTCCACGTCCAATGCGTGTGCTTTGATTCTGTTTCCGACCCCTGTTAAGTCCGATCTTTTTTAGATGAGAATTTTCCCTTGGATCATCAGGTCTCTCTCTCTCTCTCTCTCTCTCTCTCTCTCTCTCTCTCTCTCTCTCTCTCTCTCTCTCTCTCTCTCTCTCTCTCTCTCTCTCTCTCTCTCTCTCTCTCTCTCTCTCTCTCTCTCTCCAATGCCGGATTACCAAATATGCATAGTACTCACTGGACTTGGGCCCACGCCTTTTAGAGTTGGTAAAATTAAAAACGTATTAGGAGATAAATTGCGGAGGTGGGTGGGTCTGAGATTTTGACTGCCTAGGTGTCTCCATGTGGTTGAATCCGGCACTGATCGTAGCTAGATATGGGTGAAAATCCACGAAAATACAAGCGTTGTAATTTTCGCTTGTGTCATATGACTGTCACTGGACCTATGAATGATGGTGAAGTTAATTTCAACCGTCCAGAGAGAGAGAGAGAGAGAGAGAGAGAGAGAGAGAGAGAGAGAGAGAGAGAGAGAGAGAGAGAGAGAGAGATTTTATAGTCATTCGAAATTTTAATTAAGAAGAATAATGACTTAGATTAACTTTAAATAAAATGATGTTAAAATATTTTAATTACCTTTTGCTGGTTTGTCATTTCGCTTAGTTTCTATTCCAAGCTAATTTGCATACGCCAGAAATTGAATACCTCAGAGTTCATGTTCAGTGTACAAAAAACTTACCGTGCACTACTTTCTTCATAACCAGCTTTCATGTTTAAATCATAAGCGTATCCTGTATTGATTTCATGAATGCGAATAAAAATAGAAACTCAAATCTCTGTTATTTTGCACGAAACATTTATGTTGTGGCTTTCTTTCCTCGTATATAGTAATAAGCGAGTGATGTTCTAAATCCGCAGAGATGTCATAGTCTATTTTACGATATGTCTGGGAAGCGGTTATTATTTCCAAACCAGCAATCAAATATAATCAGAATCATTCAGCCTAACGGGACTAAGCGAGGTCTGTCGGTATCCATATGTTGTACCGTAATTTGGAATTTTGACATTTTCACTGTTGGGGAATTTATTTCAAATAGGATTAGTGGCAAACTCATCAATGTTTCCATGTGCTACATCCACGTTGTCATGGAAGTAAAAGACGTTTTTGATTTCCGATAAAGTACATAAGTTTCTTACCGTTTGAGGCATTTTTCAGTGTAAAAAAAGGCCATAGCTAAACAAAATTATACACCGGGCAGGGCCCGGTTGTTGATGGGGTGGGATCTGAGATTTCCGGAAATACTTTCAGTCTAAAATAAACAAGTATGCATCACAAACATACAATCACTTGTTAATTGAAATTTGACCACCATTTTATTCTTGCATATGTTCATTGGGTATTATGCACACTCTAAGTAAATAGACACATTTACTTTTGCTTTGGTATTTTTTCGATGAAAGTCACGGTTTTTTTTCAATTTTTTTTTTAACCATCCACGTCCACTCAACACTTGACCTGATCTGGCCATACCGGGCAATGCATCAAGATTTAAAAGGTTTCGGACAAAAATTATAAACCTAAACTGATTGTAGCACGTTTGCTAGATAATACAAGAGGGGAGTACCACGGTTTTGTTCAGCTTAAAACTGGGATTCAATACAGATGTTAACAATCAATCCGAAAATCTAAGATGGTTTTGTGCATTTTCATAGCATGCACCATATAATTAATTTGGGAGACATGCTAGACCATTGTGTAAAATGTGTACTGACAATCAGGACATGATGTTCCATATCTCGTGTCCATTGTACTTAGTTTTCCGTGATTTTGATAACTGCGGACAAATCCCACAGAAACAAAAGTAATATATCACGATCCTCTGGTAATTTCTAGTTGGAAACCCAAAGCATATTCCCTATGCTTAAAACAGATAAAGATGCATTCTTTTTGCGGACATCGAATAAAATATGACAACTCCCAAAATATATTTCACGCTCATATCACAATTATTTGATTGAACTGGACAAAAAACTTTGGTTTTGGTCCATTGGGAATAAACTTTTTCTTTTTCTCTTTTGTTGGTTAATTTGTAATTGTATTTCGCAGTAAATGATATGATTCGCCTGTAGATTGAGAAGTATATGTTGTCGGGAACAGCCTCAACCGACATAACCCACTTTATTCGGCCTCTACAGGCATAGTCCACTTGATCTAAACTCTGCAAACATTGCCCACTTGATCCAAGCTCTACAGAAATAGCCCACTTGATCCAGCCTCTACAGGCATAGCCCACTTGATCCAAACTCTGCAAACATTGCCCACTTGATCCAAGCTCTACAGAAATAGCCCACTTGCTCCAGCCTCTACAGGCATAGCCCACTTGATCCAAACTCTACAAACATTGCCCACTTGATCCAAGCTCTACAGAAATAGCCCACTTGATCCAGCCTCTATAGGCATAGCCCACTTGATCCAAACTCTGCAAACATTGCCCACTTGATCCAAGCTCTACAGAAATAGCCCACATGATCCAGCCTCTGCAGACATTGCCCACTTGATCCGCCTCTTCAGACATAGCAGACTAGTATTTGCAAAGCATATAGGCCTGTGAAAACTTATATTGTACCTTTATTTTAACCATATTCTGGACATTAGGGTTCCCGTAGAAAAAAAAGTTGTGACTGCTTCTATAAAAAATTTCTGATATGAGACCCTGTTAAAAATATTTTGATTAAATAAATTTATTTTTCTTGTTCGTTTTTCAGCCATACCACTACGTTGTCTGCATTGTGGCAGTTTATAGGGATGTCTAGCATGTAGCATCATGTCACAGACATGCAGCATCATGTCCCACCCAGTCACATTATCCTTTCTCTAGATGGACCAGTCCTAACATTAACCTCTTAATGCTGAGCGTATTGCTTGGCAGCTGTTGGTACCATTTTTATAAGTCTTTGGTATGACTCGGCTGTGGTTCGAATTCCCGCCTTCTCACATCAGAGGCTGGCGCTCTAACCAATTATGCTACCTGAGCAGTCTCAGTGAAATAGGGGTTTAAATATGGAATAATCTATAAAAGGCAATAGGCAAATATAAAATAAGTCTAAAAATGAATAAGTTTTTACAAAATTCCTTGAATTCACTTAGTATAATACAACATGCAACAATGATAGTGCAGACAACCTTTTTCTGACTTCTTTAGCTACATGTTGACTTGGACCCCTAGACTGGTTTGTGATAAATATGATAAATATGGGTTTTCTAATATGCTAAAACGGTATAGGTAAAACATTGTGAACCCCTGTTTAAAGTACTTTAATTTTATGAGCCCCTGTTCAAAGTACTTTCATTTGAAGCTCTCTTTGAAACTTTACAGTCAGCCTTTTAATCAAAATTGTTTACTTAGGTAAGACAGTGTTTTAGATTCATGCAATTTGTACGAAGAGAAAACAGGGAAAGAACAGCTATTTTGGCAAAAAAAAAAGTGATGACAAATCTTGTAACAAAAATCAATCTTTAATTTACAGGATTGCGTGCAGACACAGAGAATTTTTTAATTATGATTTAATGTGAAGGGCACAGCAGTAGAGGATCTTCATCCTTGAGCGGATAAAACAGATCCATCTTACGTCAAAAACGCTGGGCAAAGCAACACAATAAACCTCAAACTCTTATAGAATAACAATGAAATGTTTAGAATTTTCTGCGAAATAACGAAGACTGCAGTCTCAGTTTAATCAATAACGTAGATAGATTAAAGAAGATGGTGATGAGATCACTAAACCAGTTTGCTGAAGGATCACATTATATTATAAATTTGGTCCAAAATTAAATGTGAAGGTAATTCCACCTTTTTTCCTTGTAGAATCGAATTCGTTATATCTGAAGGCTTCTATGCTTTACGGTTGCACGTCGAAGCAGTCAAATCCCGTTATTAAGTCATTCCTTTATAAAAGACAAAAGCAAATCCGAGATCAGCATCATAATATGTTACTCCTAAAGAGAAAGCGGCCACCGTATCAATTGTCCCTGTAATTAGTCACTGTAGCTGTCGTCCCTGAACTATTCACTGTAGCTGTCGTCCCTGTAATTAGTTACATTAACTGTCGTTCCTGTAACTATTGAATGTAGCTGTTACCGCTGTAGCTAGCCACTGTAGCTTTGTCCCTGTAGCTCATCGCAATAGTTGTTGCCTCTGTAGCTGGTCACAGTAATTGTCGTCCCTGTAGCTGGTCACTGTAGCTGTCACCCCTGTCAGTAGTGACAATAGTTGTTGCCCCTGTAGCTGGCCACAATAGTTGTTGTCCCTGTGTCTGGTCACTGTAGCTGTCGTCCCTGTAGCTAGTCACAATAGTTATTGTCCCTGTAGCTGGTCACTGTAGCTGTCATCCCTGTAGCTAGTCACAATTGTTGTTGTCCCTGTAGCTGGTCACTATAGCTGTCGTCCCTGTAGCTAGTCACAATAGTTGTTGTCCCTGTAGCTGGTCACTATAGCGGTCGTCCCTGTAGCTAGTCACAATAGTTGTTGCCCCTGTAGCTGGCCACAATAGTTATTGTCCCTGTAGCTGGTCACTGTAGCTGTCATCCCTGTAGCTAGTCACAATTGTTGTTGTCCCTGTAGCTGGTCACTGTAGCTGTAATCCCTGTAGATAGTCACAATAGTTGTTGTCCCTGTAGCTGGTCACTATAGCTGTCGTCCCTGTAGCTAGTCACAATAGTTGTTGCCCCTGTAGCTAGTCACAATAGTTGTTGTCCCTGTAGCTGGTCACTGTAGCTGCAAAAACGATGAGCAATAGAACTATGAAGGAAAAAGAACCCTTTTAAATATTGCAATCATATAACTGGAATCGACTACTCCCTTTCATAAACAATAAGATGATGTTTTCGATTCATATTCTCCTGATGTTAAACTTATGAAACTAACGGAACCCAAATTGAACAGTTTCCCCCAAACCTTCAAGGAGTTGATCAAATACGAACATACTGTTCGGGCCCTAGTCAGAGGTGTTAATGTTATTTCGGTCCTATGTTAATAGATTGATTTAAATTGTTTTAAAAAAACAAACAACAAATAATGACCATTTGCGGTAAATATATTCTATCAAACAATCAAAACAAAATCAACCGTCTAAACCTGTTACATATTATCATTTACCTAGATTCCAATACTTTTTAGACCTAAGCCAATGTTTCATATATGTATCCCCAAACTTTCCTCCCATATGACAGTAACATCTGACAACTTAAGAAATCCAGGTCAAAGGAGATGCACAGAACTAGAATGATTCCAGCCTCATTACTACTTGTTTGTTACTTAAGCAGCTAATTATAATAAGTTTTACATCTCATACATAAATATGTGTGTGTTTTCCAGAGTATTTCGACTAATTGGATTTAACAGGTGATTACAAATGAAAACTTAAGGTCGAGAGTTGTTAATGAGCAAAATATGGATATGTATGTTATGCAGTAGTAAGTGAATGAACAATAAGAAACATAACACTTTTGACTTTAAAATATTCACAGATATAATTAGTAAGGAGGTGGCTTTTCAGAACAATACATTCAAATTCTTGTTAGGGTTTACCATATTCCCTAATCAAATTTAATGGTTAATGACTCACTCTAACTCCACTAATTTGCATATCTTAGATATTCTCTTTTTTCATGTTTAATTTTAAAACTATTTTTTTCTGACGTCTGTAATAGTATTCGTATTCCATTTTTTAATAGTCATGTTGTTTAGCCATCGTTTTGTTGTGCTTTCTCTCTTGCCAGTTTGTCATAGTTGTTGGTGACCAGAAAGACTTAAATCAATGTAAACTTATCACTTAAATTGTTTTAAACATACAATAATTTCAGAGGTTTAATTCAATAATTGTAGTATCCTTACTTAAATATAACTTTATTACTCCATTCACTGATTTAGCCTTTGCAATATTTTCAAGGTTGTGCACTCATCTTGTTTGTTGTATGTTCACAAATGTTTTATAATTTTTCCTCTCCATTTAAGTATTATATTTGCAAGACACTGGATAATCTAGTTTTAAATATAATAGTCTGTTTCAAAGACAAATTTGTAATTGGTTATTTTCGCCATTTCACTTTAAGTATAGTTAGGGGTTTCGTAGGTGTCACATGATAAGAAATCAAAAAAGTTCTATATCCTTCAGAACTGTGGTTTGGATCGCTAATGTTACGTATATGTAATTAAATTGCTTGTGTGTTAGTCAAATTCTTTCTTCATTTTATTCTTGTTTCATTATATTTCATAGTAGTAATAATTTTCATTGGATTTGATTCTCTTTCCCAAATATTGCCTTGACCCAATTATATCTTATCGTTACTTCAGCACTGAAATGATTGGTCAATATCAAGTTCATACTTCGTTATATGTAAACAACATTTTTTTATTATTGGTTCTTAATTGGGGCTACACTGGCGTACGTGATAAATGTCTTGTAGTAAGCGACCCCGTGACCTATTGCGTGATCTAAAATTGTGTTTAAGACTTGTTACGTATATGTGATTAAATTGCTTGTGTGTAAGGTTTAAAATTCTTTGCATTTAAAATTTTTCGTTGTATTTAATTGTAATGAACATTTTTCGCAGATTCGGGATTCTATTTTTAATAGTGAGATATATTTTGGTCACAAAATTTATTTATTCAACACGATGATGTATTACTTGAGAATTATCATTGAGTCCGCCTTAACCTTACCTTGGTAACAATGTCAACAAGAAGATAAAATGATTGGTCAGTATCATGGGCATATTTTCTTTGCGTGACCACTGTTTGTAAACAACCTTTTTATATTGGTTCTTAAGTGGGTTCATACTGGCGGACGTGACAAACTAGTGTAGTAAGAGACCACATGACCAATCTCGCGAGACTAAAAATGAGGCATTGGGGTTATAAATACGCAATCCTAATATTTTTTCGGACAGAGTTATTTTAAAACCTGGAAGGAGCAAGGTGTATTTTTTTATTTGTTGCTAAGATTGTTTATTCTTCTGATTTTTGGATTTAATAATATGTTTCCTGGAGATATTCGTGGAAATTTATTCTGGAATTTTTTGGAAATAAAGACTGTGATTCAAGTGAGGAATTTGTGTTTTTCATATATTGAACCACATCTGTCGTCATCGCCTTCCATATTTGTACGTCGTCAGGACTCGAAACTGGATTCTTATAGATCTATTTAGTGACAGGACTTGTGTTTTCATTCTTAGGATCACATTTTGGATTATATTCACAGATTGTAAGTCCTATTTATCAATTTTTACATTGTTATCAAAGGAAATAAATTATTTTGTCAAAATATTCAAACCTTTTCTTTGTTACTGAGCACGAGCCCTTTCACGTAAGATGAATATGTTTAAGTGATTTTAGGTAGTCGTAAAATAATACTTTTAAAGTTCAGAGGTATTTTTGTTTTTGCTAGATGAGTTTGTTTCTGAGTTTTCTATTCTTCGGAATTAATAAATAATTCTCAGGGAAACAGACACCAGTGCTGTTCTTCATCAAATTCTGGGGCAAAGACATTCAGTGGAAATTATTTGGAATTCTAAAGCCTGTATATTATTATTGATTCACAAAATTCAACGAGGAACTGTTGCCATTAGTACAGCAACTTCATCTGATGTCATCGTTTCCATATTGGATCTTCATCAAGATTCGAACCCGATTCGATTGAAGCTGTTTTGTTATAGGACTTACATTTTTCAATTCTCAGACTATTTTGTTATTATTTTAACAAATCGAAAGTATTGTAATAAAATTAAGGAAATGCGCATTTAGTTTAAGCAATTTGTAGGTTTGTGTGATTACATGTTGGATTATTGAAATTCGGTGTAGTGGAAAATATTCCTTAGCACTAATTAATTAGTCAATTATTAGGAGAAAACGTCACGGAGAGAAAGTGTTAATGAGTTTCTGAGATGCCATGGCCAATGAGTAGCGAACTCAGACCCAATCCAAATGACTGTCCCTGTCGTGATATAGCAATTTATAAAAACTAGTGGTGTACATCGATGTTGTGACTGCAGCGGCAGTATTTATGGTAGTAAACCGGTAAATTACACAATGGGATAAATGAGAAAGGACTCGGCAAATGCCGTTTAGGTTGCCATAGTGGCAAATGTGATGTAGGTTTACTGCTGTGATGTGCCTTGAAACGGTAGATCAACTGGCCTCAGGTGGGCAGTTAAAATAGTCCCCCGTGTTAGGGATAGTTGTACAGTTTATACGGTGTGAATTACAAGCGGAGCGGAAAGTTTAATATAGAGAAACTGTGGAGATGTACGGTTGATGGCTAATTTGAAAGTTGTAAATAATGTGGTCTTGTATTGATTATTGTAAAATTTATGTATAGAATAGACACGTCGGGCTTTCCAACTTACAACTAAAGTTGTATGGAAGTCTTTGGAAACATGGGGTAAACTTATGACTTCTAGCGGGATTCGAGCCAGGGTTTTGACACCGTTCGGTCAAGCAAAAGACCCCTGACTTGTAACAGTACTATTTCCTTTTTCTACATTGTTTTCAAGGGAAATAAATTAATTTTTGTTAAAATTTACAAACCTTTTTGGATTCGCTCTTTTTTCTTGCTATTTTTGTACGAGCCTGCACGTAACACTAGCTTTTACGGCAGTCCTCTATATACGTATATGATTGATCTTGTATCTCTCATTCAGTTTGTTCTATCCATTGTCTTGTCTCGTTTTGGGTTACATACTGTTCTTAAGAGTTCTGTTTAATCTTTCCACTAAAGATGCCGTTTTGTCCTAATAAGCAGAAAATGTCTTTGTTCCTTATTATATCCAGCAAGTTTTTCATTTCAATTAAAAACATTACTTTTCTTTGAACAACTGCTTTTATTTTTTCATTATAATCAGCTCTGTCTACACTCCTTGTATAAATAAAAAATAATAAATAACAAGCAGAGAAATCCCATTTTTTTCGGCTGAGTAAACAAACTCCTCATAAAGAATGAAAAGAGAACAGTCTTTTAATATTTTTATAGTATGATCGCAAAAGTCTATCTACTTAAGAAAAATTATTTTTCATAGAACCAAAGCACAAAAGAAAAGAAATATAAAACACAACGAATTAAATGAATTGCGGATACGTAGGCATAAACCATGTAATCACTACACAGCAGAACACTAACACACTTCACAAAGATGTGAATAAAAACTTTACCAGAAAATAATGTGTTTCGTCGATACTCACTATAAATTAATGGGCTGAAAATTAAATTCGGCTGCTCTGGTGGCACAGTGGTTAGAGTGTCCACCTCTGGTGCTGGAGGTCGCGGGTTTGAACGTCGGTGAGTTATACCAAATACTTATAACAATGGTACTAACAGCTGTCTCGCATGGCGCTCAGCATTAAGAAGCTAGTCGGCCTGGTGTCAGGATATTGTGACTGGATGGTATATGATGCTACATGTCTGCCGCATGGTCCCCAGTGCTAGACATCACTATTAACTGTTTCATTGCAGACATAGTAGCGATATGACTGAAACAATATTAAAGCTTAAATATTTACGATCTTGCTTTTATAGATAAAGGCGTGTAGTGATTACCTGGTTTATGCCTACGTATCCGCAAATTTCATCAAAATTCCTAAATCAGTCAAAAGAGATGCTCTCATATGAAATCGGAGTTAAAACCAGTATGTGTGAATAAGGGAGTCTTATAATCTACATGCAAAAACGTTTTATACCTAACATATAATACGCTGATTGCGCTAATTGAAGTTAATCTAACCGGATTCCGAGCATGAATAAGACAAAGAATTTGTCAAACAATCGAACTGCTTTCAGCAAGGAATCTGATATATCATGTGTTTAAAATAAAATGTATCGTTTTATAGGATGCATCAATTTATTCCTAATTTCACTTCCAAACTTCTTGGAACTTGCTTGATGACTGTTAAACTTCTAACGTCTGACAAAACACTCCTATATATCAATGTCTTCAAAAGGGTTCAAATTACCTTTTCTATATAATTAATTGCAAATTAGTAATTTGTTATTTTTTCTTGTTGAATCGAGAAATACAAAATGCGTAACCAACATTTCACCGATAATGTTATAACTCCTTGAGATTATTCAACCGGACCACGGTATGACCATAGCGAGGTGGTAAAATAGCTGTTATTTTGCCATGTATTGTATCCTAAAACAAAATAGCTGCTATTTTGCCATGTATTGTATTATAAAGCAAAATAGCTGTTATTTTGCCATGAGTGTATCCTAAAGTAAAATAACTTATTTTGCCATATAATGTATCCTAATGCAAAATAGCTGTTATTTTGCCATATAGTGTATCCTAAAGCAATTGTCAGTTTAAACTTATATACTTCTTCAATGCCCCATTCCATTGTTGACAGAAGGCGTGCGCAATTAAATGAGTCTGATATGTTTTTTCCCTTCCAAGGGTAAATTAGGAAGTTAATGCAATTCTCTTCGGTACATCGATGGCCGTGTTCTGTCGATTTTAATTTCCTTTTCTTGTCAGCAAAACAGAGCGTGCTGTCGGAATGGTTTTTGACAAATCTTATTCTAGATCGGAATCCTTCGGGAATCCTACAGTTTGAAAGTATCTAATGGGAATGAGAAACAATTCAACGACTCTTAGATCCGTTCTAGAGCAAAAAGTACCATATTGTAATTTTCTATTATAGTGTGAAGTGGTTCCTAAATGTCCCTCATCAACAGAGGTAGATATGCTGACATTACAAACAGACATTCCCTTAAATATTACAAACTAGCATCTCGATCAACTCACCAACATGGTAAAACTTAAAAATCTACACTTGACTCTTAATTAAATTTCCAGGAGACACAATAGGCGATGTACTGCCTGTCAAGATTTCACCATATGTGTCTTGATCATAGTGCTTTAAACATAAACAGAATCGTTGGAAATGGTTCTATTATCTGTCTATGTTTGATCAAATCTTTAAGAATGGTGCACACTTGATTATTTGTCATATTTTTAACAAAAAATCGAATTCATTTAGTTCTAAAACTCCTAAACTAAACATAAAAAGCAAATGTAAAAGTTACTATTCAGTTGCATAGTGGAATATTAAACGAAGGTCTGCATGTTCAATTGTAGATTATGATCACATGCTAAGGTCATTTGACCCAAATTTAGAATATTTATATTTTTTCCCTTTTTAAAAAATAATTAAAAATCTACGTAAAAAGTTTACATTGTTTCATGGAAGATACTATTAAATTGTTTTCAATGTAAGCTCTAACAGACAAACTTAAATTTAATTTAATTAAGTGTTTAAAACACATTCAACAGATGCACAAACCCAAAGGTTTTACATCTTGTTCTATGCTCGAGAGAAATACTAGACAACTTAACTTTTTGGTGGATTGACTTCACTGCATATGTTTATTAAGGTGTTGTTTCCTGGCTTACTATTCTTAGTATCCAATTAAATAATTCATCTTTAAAATCACTTAGTTCTGCTCGAAAGTTTTCTTATGTTCCTTACATTTACACCTTTTTAAAACTGCAACTACATTTCTTTTCTTACAGTTATTTACCTCTCTCTTGAAGATGGTGGGCTGAAAATATTAAGTTATTATTCTAGCTTGAAATGGTCTGATTTATTATGACGCTGTAAATCTGAACAGTTTATACAAAGCTTTGTCGACAGCTGTCGTTTTTGTATCAGTTATGCAGTGATCAATTATTGCAATGATTAATTGATCAATCAATTAATTAATGGGTATGTCTAAATTTATTGTTGATGCGATTGTTCTTGCGGTGACTTAGTTTTTGTAGTGAGTTCCATTAATAAACATGGTACGAAGGGTTCATTCTTCAGATTAGTTAGATTTAAAAAATATATAAAATTAAAACACACTTTGTTGTCATAATAAATAAATTAAAAACCACATCCAATTTTCTCCTTTTGTTTCTCAATATTCTGCTGTCATAATGTTGTAGCCTTAAGAATATTGTACCATCGGCATTTCTTATTACTGACTTTAAACTGGCTTTCTAAACTAGATTTTTCATTGCAATTTAGAGTCAGTTTTACTTTTCATATTTCTTCAGTTGCTCTTTATTGAATAGTCTTGGTTAATATTTGAAGGGTTTGTACCCGTCAGAACCTAATGCTAATCTGGGTGTATTGGTTTGCATAGAATGTGTACTTCGTGGACGTCAAGACTCTAGATTTGATCAATGGAAAAGTGTAAATATTACACTTCAGAAAAGATAAAGCTCTCTGATGGAAATTAAAAATCAATCATTCAACCATCCTGCTTTGTCAGTAATTAAGGAAGTCGAAGATAAGATTTTTAATCAAGTTGTGGAAAACTTTCCCATACATCATATGGCAGATGTTGTAACTCAAACAGCATTATCTGAAAGATAGAATCATCGGTATCCAAGAAAAAAAAACTTCCATGTAATAATACACCTTTTCACACATTTAATGCTGTAATCATCCTCAAAATCGTGCTGTAGTATTATTCAGAAGAAAAACAAATTCTTTTAAATTTTCCCGTTAGATGCAGTAACCAATGACTACTGAACGCTATCTATATGCATACTACTGAATGTCAACTATCTGCATACTGTTGAATTTCAACTATATGCATAGTATTGAACGTCAACTGTATGCATACTACCAAACGTCAACTATATGCATAGCATTGAACGTTAACTGTATGCATACTACTGAATGTCAACTGTATGCATATTACAGAAAGTCAACTGTATGCATATTACTGAAAGTCAACTGTATGCATATTTTTGACGTCGATTATATGCATGATACTGAACGTCAACTGTATGCATACTACTGAACGTCAACTTTAGAAATCCTCAAACAGGGTTCAGAAAGGTTCAGAAGAAATTTAGTTTAAATTTTCGAAATCTATGTACTTCTGCCGATTACACACAAAAAAACGAAAACTAGTAATGACTCAAGCACCTATATCGACCGTTATCTTGGAAATTTTTTTAACTCTAAACAATCCATTGATTTATTACGCGTAGTAGCAATCCAAGAAGGCGGTGGGGAGGAGTGTATCCTGGAAGAACTTACACCAGTTTTACATGACTTTTGTAAGATTAAATTAGACTTTGGCTCTCCTATGTACTGATCACCTCGCGAATCATTCTATACAGGGTCATGGATATAGACTTTGTGTAGGAACTTCAGGAACTTCCCTTCGGAAAGTGTACATGTTGAGTTAATGTATCATCGCCTTATCTCGACATTCCTCTTCCGCATAATTCCAAACTATCATCTAATGCATTTAATAAGGCATATGGCGTCGTCTTCAGACCCAAATAGACAATCTTGTACGACTGGATACAATATTCAAACTCACCACTGGGCAATTGAATTCAATATTGTCATTGCAAAAGTTGGTATTACCATTTTTTTAAAATTGTCTTGTCCCATATTATTACCTTGAATTGTAATACATGCAAAGCGAATATTTTATATTTGACGATTCAAAACGTTCCTAATAATCCATTTTTATAAAATAATAATTCCACGAACTATTATGGTTGTCATACGTACCACTTTATACAGACATTTTGAAATATGGAGTCTAGATTGTAGCTACCGTTGCGACACTCCACGAAACCAACTCGAGATGGTTGCTGGATAAAGCCTCTGTGTTACTGCAGATGTCACTGAAATCACTAAACTACATTAACCTAAAGACAAAATTCATCATCGTTTCGGAGTTTTCACAGCTAATATCCTAATTCTTAAAGAAGTATGATTGGCTTATTATATAAATCAGTACGTTCTATATACCTGGCAAATTATGTAGAATGACAACTCTACAAACAAGCTTCGGAATATTAAATCCATCACTGGGAGAGACAACCTCGCGTATACGAGACCAATACCTAAGGGTTAACCGCAAACATAGCACGTTCCTTCACAATGGAACACCTTCATGGAGAGTGTCTCGATTCTCTCTCTCTCTCTCTCTCTCTCTCTCTCTCTCTCTCTCTCTCTCTCTCTCTCTCTCTCTCTCTCTCTCTCTCTCTCTCTCTCTCTCTCTCTCTCTCTCTCTCTCTCTCTCTGACGAGTCTATGATCTTAAATTAAGAAACAGAAAAGAGTGAAGACAACAAGCTTTGTAAAACGTAATGAAATAATTTATTTCCCAAGAATACCAAGTGCAAAAGGAGAAAACAACTTACTGTTTTACGAATTAAATCCAAAAAAATCAAAGAATGAAAGACACAAGTCCTAGTAATAGGACGTCCTGAATAAAATTCAGTTCAAGTCCCAAAAAGATTTAAAATTGAAGGCGGTGACGTTTCTGTTATAGTCTGCGACGTACTGATAGGTCAACAGTGTCTATTTGACTCACATAAATAGTTTTCCAGGTTTGAATTCAGTATTAATTCCAATTAATGTTATTATCCAAGGATTTTTTCAGAAAACTTTTGTATTTCCAGAGACAATATTCACTTGAATTCAATAATTTGAAGAAAATAAAATTCAGCCCAAACTTTTCACAACATAACACAACTTAAAAGTGCCATATGTTAAAGCACAACTGATAAAATTCTGACAGTCACAAGATATGATAGTTCTCTGTTTGACCTCAGGTAAAAATTATCATTTTCTAAAAATAACCATTATATGCTGGAAAATAACTTTCTTGAATCATCTAATGAGACTTGTTTATTTGAAACATAATATCCTATAAAATTCACTTTGGATCCCCCAAAACCCTGACCCAAATCAACATGTTTACCTGAATAATAATTTGGTCAATGAACTCATACCCACAGAAGATAATGAATGAAATACTAGTTGTTTACCTCAATGAAATTTTTTTTTAAAGTCAATCAGGTCAAACAGAACTGAAGTCAATTCTGGACAACGTCAAATCCAGTAAAGAATGTTACGTTACAATAGCATGTAATAGAATAAAAAATGAAAAAAGCAAACAATTAAAATAAATATACATAACAGTGTGATTTAGATTTTAGCATAGATTTCACAATTTCAGTCATATCGCTGCGAAGTCTGCAATGTGGCAGTTTATAGTGATGTCTAGCACTATGGCATCATGCCGCAGACATGTAACATCGTCTACCGTCCAGTCACATTATCCGGACATCAGGTCGACCAGTCATAACACTTGCCTCTTAACGCTAAGTGCCTAGAGAGGCAACCGTTAATACCATTTTTATAAGTCTTTGATATGACTCGGTTGGGGTTATAACCCGTGGTCATCCCTGTGAAACTGAACTTTATTTTTACATAAACTTAATTATTATCGTTTTAGATGATGTAGCACTAGATTACATTGGACTTTTAAAAAAATTGTGAATATATAATAATTGTTAACCCTATATTCCAAGAAATTTACTATTGTATCTGCACATTGTGTCTGATATAACTTTTTAAAGAATTTTAGCAATCTGAAATATAAAGTCGAACTTTCAATGAGCTATCTGTACCCGGGAGAACTAGATGGGCCATTTCGTATGCAGTATTTGCATTTTGAGCATTCACGACACAATTATCCCAAGAAAAGGACTTTTAAAAATCACCAATCAAGAAATATTTCGAATCCTTTTTGAGATTTTTCGTTATATGATATCCGAAATTACCCACAAAATGTATACACCACCCCCACCCGAGTTACATTAATTTATTAATCAAAGTAAATACTAAAATCATCGTGTTGTCGACATGATTCACGTCATTTGCATAGCACATTGAATTATTTTGCTAAACGCTATTTCAATCATCGTATAATTATATAGTTGACTTTTTAGAACTGGTTAGAACTTATAAATCTCGTCTGTACAGTAGCGTTATTTGTTCTTCTGTTGGGAAAAAAAAGAATCCTGATTTGCCCCTTGTAAGAGTGTTGAAATAGCTTGGACATATCGGGAAAAGAAATTAAGATTCGAAAAACAATGGAGAGTTAATCGATTTGAACACAAAATTCTTTCAAACCTTTTGCAAACATCAGTAGAAAAGTATGAACTCTGTGGTAAATTGGTGGCGTTCAAACGTTACACCAACCCCTTCACTACGGTTCGTTGCTAAGGAATGACCTCACGTAATTTACTCAGTATGGATGGATAGAAATAATAGTATAGAGAACTGAGCACGTATATTGAATAAATAAAACAACGAGCCCCCTTTCAATGAACAAATATAAAATTTAATCGATTTAACAAAAGAATTTCAAATAGAAGAAATTAATTTCTTTGCTACAAAAGAAAGAAGAAAATGTACTAACATGTTCTCAATGAAAGCAATACAAATTTCGCTTTGCTATTACTTGTCAGTGACAGAATTAATACAGTTTCATCATAGCCTACGAGTCGTGACCTTGAGATAAACGATGAATGACATAATCACATTTCTTATTAGGACATCAAATTTTTCGTTTTTTCCAGCACTACCAAACTTTGTCTAATCGTCTTAAAGTGGACTCTTGCCAGTCGAACTTTGAACGATTTTACGATCGTATCTAGAGCTTGAATTCGGTTGTGAAATTCTTCTAACGAAATCTGCCGTAAAATATGCTTTCCCTTTTTACCGGTCGAGTTTGGAAGAGTATTATGCCAAAACCCTTGTACCATAACAGACGACTCTGTCAAATTTCGTGACCTGGAACCGAATTTCCTTTGACGTTCAGAGATGAAATAAAAATAATCATATAACTGTCATTAGCCCTTTCTACTTTAATTAAGTTTACTTTGGTACAATTCATTTAATCAATACTTGTAATAGTTTCAAAATTCGACACATCACAAACTCCATAGGCAAAGTTAGAATTCAATAGAATTTTCTTGGAAAGAAAGATTGTAAATTCGTGACGAACAAAATTATATAAACTCTGTAATGATTTTTAATGGACAGGGGAAAAAACATTCAAAAGTGACGTTTCCATCAATGTATACATACATACATACATACATACATACATACATACATACATACATACATACATACATACATACATACATACATACATACATACATACATACATACATACATACATACATACATACATACATACATACATACATACATACATACATACATACATACATACATACATACATACATACATACATACATATATACATACATGCATACATACATACATACATACATACAACGTGTCGGCTCGTTCAAAAGTAACAATAGGAAAAAGTGAAGCCAACAAACTTTGTAAATTTCAACAAAATAATTTATTTTCCTAATGAAAGGTAAAAATGTGAAAAAGGACTTAGAGTTCCACCTGGAAACACAATTTACAATGTTCTGTTTAGAAGTTAAGAATAAATTTCAACTAAATGTCTTTGTCCCAGAATTTTTATCAAGAAAGGCATTAGTATTATTCTCAGAAAATATAAATTATTAATTCAATAAAAAGAGATGTTCTTCAAACAAACTGGCACCAACAAATACAACAAAACAACATGAGGTCTAACGGTGTAAACGTACGACTGAGAAATCGACTAGAAAGCGTCAGTTTAAACATACGATTTTAGATCGCATGGTGGCGGGTCTACGTGATCACTAATTTGAACAGCGCAATCAATAAAACAGCCATTTATCACGTAGTCTCGAAAAACCCTACCAAAGAATCAGAAAATTTTTCCACTGGAAATAAATTAAAAACAAAGGCTGTTTATAACTTGGCCAACATGACCTTGGTATTAGCCTATCATTTCCATTCAATGTTTACAAACGTCTCAACCAAGATGAACTACAAATAGTGATAAAGAAGCTGTTACATTCTTATCAGGCCAAGTGAATTTTGCGAAATGAGATTTAAATGTAATGAAAATTATCACTACAATAAAATATAATGAAACAAAAAAATGAAAAGAATTTAAAACTAACACAGCATTTTAAGTACATGTCTGTAACAATATATATATATATATATATATATATATATATATATATATATATATATATATATATATATATATATATATATGTGTGTGTGTGTGTGTGTGTGTGTGTGTGTGTGTGTATGTGTGTGTGTGTGGTGGCTTATATCTTTATAAAAATTGGTACAAAGTGGTTCTCAATTCAGTTTTAAAGACATAAACGAAACTCATCCTACACAACACGGTTACTTTCTGACCATTTCCCCATCGTACAAATATTTCTCCTACATAGTCCAGTTAAAATTATTAAATTTGTGATTGATATTTAAAGTTACACTTGTTTTAAATATTGTCAGTATGTGTTAATTTATTAGTCACACAGTTTACTACCATTAACAACCCTAACGAAGCAAAGATAGGTGGATATATGGATATAAATATAAACGGACAGATGGACAATATTTGTTTAGTTTATAAGCAAGATCAATCAAATGTTGCCGCATATGGGTTTTTTTTTTTTTCTTCAAAACATTCGTGTTTTTGGATAAAACAAAAGCCCATTAAGGTAAGATACTAGCTTAACTTACTGACTAATAAAAGATCACTAATTAATGTTCTGGATTGGAAACAGAAACAATTCCAATATTATTATGGACGGTTGATACCATTTATCTAATAATTAATCAATATTTGATTGATATATTCTACTGATGTCTTTTACGCTTATCAAATCTACTGTAATATTATAGACATTGTAGAAACCAGCTTCCAAGATAGATAGACATTGTAGAAATCAGCTTAAAAGATGGATAGACATTTTATAAAACAGCTTTTAAGATAGATAGACATTGCAGAAACCAGCTTCAAAGATGAATGGAATCTAAAAGGAACTATGACAGTTAACGTACCTAAGATTTTGAGGTCTTTACATTTTACATGTACTTCACCAATCATATGAGACATTCCTATCCAAAGCAGGAATAAAGAAAGGCAAGATATCAATGAGCATTAATATATATCCGACAGGACATTATTAGTAATGAGTTGCATAGGAAATGAATGAGCTTTTCTAGTAAACTCTCAACAATCTCTTTTTTTACTTGGCATAAACTTCGTTTTGTAGATCGGATAACGAGACACTTTTGATGTCAGTCAGATTTTATAGTGTCCGTCATGAATCCTTGACAAGTGCCGGATAATGACCTTCAAGGAATGTCCCCCTGATGCAACGACACAGCTATCAGACTAGATACTGAAGAAAACCAACTTTGTTTAATGTGATTGAGAGGTATCGGTGGGTGGGTGGGGATAGCGGTGGATGGAGGGGTTGTTTGTTGTGTAATTTATGTGGAATGCAAAATTATTATTTGTTAATTATTGACTATTTATGTAGAAGGACTTATATCCCTGATTGTTGTCAAGAAAGAATGTTTTTCCAGCCTTCCTTTTGACACCGCACATCATTTAAGGTATAAATACATAACTGAAGGAATGCAATCTGACATAAGCGTTTGCCTGGGTTTCATAGCTTTTTTCTTAATAAACAGTATAGTCTTGCAATAATACAATTGATTTTCATTTCGAATTCTTCTCATTAATTAGTATTTTTAAAATGCCACTTCCTTTGTAAATTAAGAGCTAAGAAACCCAAAACTCTCTTTTCAACAGCTAACGGATTTCATCATATTACCTCATTCAAATAATATATGATGATATTTTCCTATGAAAAGAAAAGGATATCCGTAGTACCAAACAGGGTGTCCGTATCATCAAACAGGATGTCCGTAGCACCAAACAGCGTTGGTGAAAATAGTTAACGGGACGGACTGAGAAAGTTAGTCAAAGTCAAGACATGACAATACAATCCTCAGTATGTTCAATAGGCATGTCTGTTTCATGTTGATCTTTCATATATAATATCGTTGCAAATGGTTCTTTTGGAATAGTAATGACCGATTAATCATTTTGATGAATTGCGACGGTTTACGTGATACTGACTGTATAACTTTGACTCACGCATATGTGGCATTAACTACTACTGGAGGAATATTTATAACCGCCAGATATGCAAATAAATGCTCACTGTGAGAAATCATATTGATAAAAACTGGAGCTTAAATAAGCCTTATTAAAGCGGTTTCTTCTTGCTCTTGTCAAGCAGAAGCAGTTTCGTCTGAATACGAAATGGACAGTTATGTAAATTGTGAAGAGACTTGTATATACGTGTTGTTTGCTTAATATATCGTTTTATTCAAATAAAGACAAAAGCGCAAAAGCTAGTTTACTTTATTTCAAATTAATTAACTTTGACATGACAAAAATCTCATACATGGTCTTAGTTCTCTATATCTTTATGTAATTATTCTCTAGAAGGTAGTTGTTGTTCTTTATTTAATGCCATTTTCAGCACATGATAGGCTATAAATAGTGAGGGAAGAAAGCGGGAAAAGTCCTGGAAGAACCAGCGACTCACGGGAAGCTAATTGCAAGCTTTCTCATATATCTATTTTGGGTGGTCCCGAGACTCGAACAGAGGTGAGATGTCAATGGACTGTAAAAGCTAACACCTTAAGCCACTCGAACACCCCATGGCCGCCTTTAGAAAGTTAAAGCTAGTGCTTGTGTGACACTTTGACAAAAAATATTTATTTCGAGCAATTTCAATAAAAATGTGTTATAAACTTTTCATAATAATTATTCTTTTGTGGAAAGAAAATATTAAAATATTAATGATTTTACTTCATGTGTTATGTAATTTGTACCAGGAAACGATGAACTTAATAGACAAAATTTACAGATGAAGACAAACATGTCGAAAGTACACACTTCACAATGCTTTAAATGAAACAGTTGTCACTTTCATCATACTGACAGACTCACTGTCAGTTTCACCATATTGACAGACACACTATCAGTTTCAGTATACTGACAGACACACTGTCAGTTTCACCATATTGACAGACTCACTGTTAGTTTCATAATACTGACAGACACATTATCAGTTTCAGCATACTGACAGACACAATTCACCGATAAAATTCATAATTTTGATAACTTTCTCTTCCAACTTTTTCATGGAACAGTTTAAGTCTCTGAGGAATGTTCTCATGGCTTTACTGTTTCTGTCTTAATTTACGCAAAAGAGATACTGTCCAGTGCATAGATGCGGCTGGTTTTGCAAATGTTTAAGCTGTCCTATGTGCAAATAATAGGGTACGTGTTAATGCATGAGGTACACGTGTGAGGGTGGGATGCGTCACATGAGGGCCACATTATGGAAAGATAATGGATAAACAAATAAGATATTCCCTGTTTCATGAAATTACAAAAAAAAACTTTCTTCTTTGTGGGACTGTGGGAAATAAACTTCGTGGGCAAATATTATCCATCCTCTGTATCTATATGTCAGCCCTAGGTGGGCAACTGTGATAATCTTATGTGGCACAGATTCATTTTTGTGTGGCTCATACCTCAGCCCTATGTTGATGTGCATTGTTTCTTTGTGATCTTATTTAGTCCTATGTGGATAAGCATTATTTTCTGCGTGTGCACTATTTAGTCCCGTGTGGACAAGCATTATGGACTACGCGTACTCTAGTATGTCTAGTGTGGACACGCATTATGGACTTGCGTACTCTAGTAAGTCTAGTGTGGACACGCATTATTCACTGTGCGTACTCTAGTAAGTCTAGCGTGGGCACGTATTCTTCTCTATGTGAATGTTACCAGCAATTGCAACGAGTTATAGGCCAAACATAGCAAATATAACTAATTTTCCTTAGAGTGGCTGATTAATTTCATTGTTTTTGGATTGGAATTAAAACTTGTCAGTCTATGGATTTTTTCTTCAAAGTTTCAATGAGGAATTGATAAAAGCATGTTTTTTTTATATAATTAACTTTCAAGTTAACGGCTGAAATTGTTAGTGATGTCTTTTTATGGATTCGTCACTTAATTACTGTCCGTACAGACTCATGCAAACCATATTATAAATATGAACGGTCAATTTCTGGTAAGGCGAAAACTCTGAGGACAAAAATATACAAGATTCTGAGAGTTAGCATTTCACCTAATTATAAAAGATCGATATATAATTGCTTGCAATTTTGATTAATATATTTTAAGGCAAATGATAATATTGTATGATAAATAATATTTAATATGAACATTTCTTGAAAGATTACTCATAGATCTACAAGATAGGATTCATATTGCTAACGGATTTTTATTGCTAACGAATTAATATTGGAACATATTAATATTGCCAGTAGATTAATATTGCTAGTCGATTCATATTAATATTAATATGGATTAATATTGCTAACGGATTCATATTGAAAGAGATTAATATTGCCAGTAGATTAATATTGCTAACGGATTCATATTGCTAATGGATTAATATTGCTAGTCGATTCATATTGCTAATGGATTAATATTGCTAGTGGATTAATAATGCTATCGGATTCATATTGATAATGGATTAAAATTGCTAAAGAATTAATATTGCTAATGGCTTAATATTGCTAACGTATTAATATTACTAACGGATTATTATTGCTAGAGGATTACTATTGCTAACAAATTAATATTGTTAATGGATCAATATTCCTAACTGATTAATATTGCTATTGGATCAATAATTCTGTTGGAACAATATTGTTAATGGATTAATATGGATCCTTATGTTTTTTAATTTCTAACTGATATGTCATATAGATGAAAAGTTTATTTGTGACACTAGTAACAGCCGTTGTTCAAATAATAATTTCGGGCTATTTAGTTCCATTCCTGTCCTATCAAAGATACAGTTGTTGCACATGTGGGTAATAAATATAGTTTTGGTCCATATCACATTACTTAGACTTGTGCTTACACTTTATGAGTCTTTTAGACAACTTCTTGATCAAAATTGGCGATTAAACAATTGTTTTTTGGATCTCTATTATTTTTCAAAGGGTTAATTGTGTAAATATTTATTTTTGCAGTAGAGATTATCTCTCGTCGAATGAAGTGAATACAAGGTATTAAATATTTAAAAATATGTTTTCTTCCACCAGGATTTCAACCTTTTGAGTGTCTTGGATATTGTAAGAGAATTAATCATTCTAACCTAAAGACACTGTCAGTTTACATACGTACACATGAGTTAAACAATATTTGAAGAAAATGAAAGCGTGTACCAGACTTAAGGTCACAATCCAGAAACATGAAAGCGTGTACCAGGCTTAAAGTCACTGTCCAGAATATCCCAATACCATTAATTCCTAATTAAACTAGAGAAGTTGGTTTGAACATACGAATGGTTTTTGTCACAACAGCATTACAATATTTTTAAACCCATCAATGCATCTTTTTATTTACTGGTATAGATTATATCTTGGGGTTTTTTCTATTTTGTCTTTTATTAAGTTGTTGAAATCACAGATTCTCTTTATTTTTAAATTATCATATATTGTCAAACTAAATTTTTTCAGAAGCTACACAAGCTCCGTTTCTTCTCCGAAATGTTAAAAAAATAAACAAAATTAAATATTCTTATTTTCTTTTATTTCTAGAAATTTGTCACTATAATCATTTTACGACTTGGAACATGGATACAATATTCATTCAAAATCTTGTTGTTTGAGTCCGTCGGTAGATAGTTGTTGAAGTATGCCCTTGTACAACACTAGCCTGAGTCTTCATCTCAAATTACTTATTGTAGCATATTATATCCTATAAGCGGCTTAATGATTAGGAACAATTTTTACCATAATTGAGTGCTATTCTTTTAAACATACATGTAACATCTGGAACTTGTTCCAATCACATTATTTATATTGTTTAATGTGCTGTAAAGAACATTAACTGCCTTTACAGAGAGAAATATTAAATCAGTCTATTTGTGTAAAACAAAAATACTCAGCTGAATCAGGAGTCCCATACCCATCTCAATGGTTTCTAAATCACAGATTTCACACCAAGATATTAAGAACTTCGTATGTAAGAGAATACTTAGTTGTCCGAAACTCGATCGTACAGCCATTATAAAGATGATAAATTTCTGCATCCGAAATTGCCTATCTGATAAAAATAACCTAACATTTATGCCCTTTTATAAATTCATTAACTGTATCCTCTTTATATGAATGACCTTCAAGTAAACTGCTGGACATAGATCCTGAAAGAGATTTCTTGTCTGTGCCGAGGACTTGTGACAAAAAGAAACCCAGAGGACCATTATTCCCATCTGGACAAACAAAATCCCTGTCTGGATAGAGCTTTTGTTGGATCAGCAACTCACTTTTCCAATAAGAGGTCTTGGAGCAATTATTCATTGTTTGGACTCACCGTACCTGAATTCATCTGGGCTCTCGTACTTTATCTCGTAGTTTTGTATAATACGATTCTTATTTATTTAATTTTCAATGAATCTGACTTTACAACCGAGACATTTAATTTGACTGAATGTACTTAAGAAGAAATATTTACCGTCACAAGGAGATGAATATGCTTTCAATAATCCTTATATGCTGGTTAAATATATGTCATTCTGATGATCGGTTGGTTAATTTCTATATTTTTCGAAAAACATGCATACTTTTGTTTAAATAAACTTTTTACTACTTCTAAAGAAATAAATAAAATTTTAACAAAAGAAGGAAAAAACAAAAATTCATTATATATATGCAACCTTTACGTGTAGGCAGATGTATGTTTTAACTTATATTTCCAGTCAAAGTAAACTTTTCATAAATAATATTATGTGATAAGGATTTATTTAAGTTGGAAACTTTGTAAAGCTTTGACATGTTAAAATATGACACAGACAGCAACAAAAGATGGACGACTTTGTGGTATACATCCTGACAGACGATTACCGACTCTAAGATCATATGATGCTACGACCAGGTCAATAGCTCTTTACTGGTCAGTAGATTTGTTTTTCCATCTTTTACTATAGTATATTCCCATAATCTTCATATTGATGACTATTGTTATCAAATCAAAAGGCTCATCTTGAAAACTACGTATGTTACTTGATCTGAAAATATTCATAAAATCATACCCTGTAGCAAATATAAGCTCTTGTAATTTCCACACGGGAAGTTATTTAAATTACAGAAAAGGTAAAATCTCAGCACTTGAAGAGGAAGAACCAGTAATAGATGGTCATGACGTCACTTTGTTTTAATCAGTTTCCTCTTCACAAGTTTTGCAGACTATTTAGATACATTTGTCAAGCTCTAATTCAACTCTGTGTTAGAGCGATTGGCCCTAACAGGATTCCATATATATAGGAGGAAACGTGTTTAATATTGAACACGCTTATCAAACGAGGTCTGTTCACATGGCACTAAGCTTATTCATTTGCTGTAAACAATCTCTTTTATAATGAAATGCTTTAAATGGGATGAGAAAATTGCAAATTAATTAATCTTCAGTCGGTTTAGATCTCATAATTAGTGGAAACGCAAAATTTCAATAGCTCTATGCTTTGATGAGGCGATTCCTGTGTTTTTTGTTGTCGACGTATTTCAATCTAAGTTTGCGCTCCTGAATATTTACGAAGTTTTATCACACAGTTATATTACTGAAATCATCTCAGGCATAAAATTTTAATTAAAGATTAAACCTGACGACCGTTATGATTTTCGAGGATTTTATTTAGTTTTGTGAGCTTTTTAAATTTTACTTTGGAGCTGGAATTTTGAGATTGCATTACTGTATATTTATCTCGCTTTTAGATGCAACATACGCGAACATATCCAGAGAAGGGTTCACCAACATATACTGTGTTGATAAATGTAGATAATCAAAAGCTTTTATAGTGATTTGTGCAAAGCTTCTGTACATTATGTAAACATACTATATTTAATCTACCGGTGTGCATTATGTAACATCCTGGATATATCCTACCAAGTGTACTTTACGGAAATATACTGGATATATTCTACCGGTGTGCATGATGTAAACATCCTGGATATATCCTACCGATGTGCATTATGTAAACATCCTGGATATATCATACCAGTGTGCATTATGGAAATAGCATGGCTCGAGCAGTCAAACTTGAACGTGGAATGAGTCTAGGGTAGTCACAGGTCAAGTCTATAAATTATTTTTCAGACTCCAATTGTATTTGTCAGTGCCAACCAAGTATCTTAGAATGGAAAACTACTCAAATGATACAAAACAAATTCCCTCTATTATAAAATGTTTATGTGTTTGTGGCAATATCTTATCAGTCATAATATATCACGATATAGATACATTTATTGGCATGCAAAACTCACAATGGAATTTTAAAAATTCATCGCAAAAGTCCTTTTATCCTATTGTCTTACTTTCATAAATTTCTTTTCTGAAATGATTTGTTCTTTAGTTTCTTCTGCATCTAAAAGCTAATATTTCTTTCTCTTTTCACTTTCTTCGGGCAGTGTGTAGATCAATGACTCTTTTTTTCGCATAGATAACAGGTATCTTTACTATCCTCTCTCTGGTTTCTTCTCTGATGGAGATTCCTTTCTTTGGCATTGCAAGCATTCTATAAGACAATGTCCTTTTTCTGACAGATATACAGAAATCACCACTTTTGTATTGACATGATTCCTTAAAATTTCTCCACCTATCTTTTAGCTGGTGCATTGTCAATGACTATCTAATTCTCTAACTAGACATGTGATCTCTGCTGAGATGCCGCATTAAAATAACTTAATTGGGGACGATATGTGTGTCTGTGTATGTGTGTGTGCTAATGCCAGAGACATATGTGATTACTGAAAGAAAGAAAACATAATTTTGTTTAGATATATGAATGTTTTTGTTATGCCATGAACAAAATATTAAACATGTATAAAATAATTTGTGTTGTTAAGACTTGCTTCAGACTCTTCCAAACCACTATAAAGTTAAGCCTACATCCTCATTGCTAAAAAGTGATTGATGACATGATAGATCTTCAAATTTGGAAGTCGTTGAATCTTCGTCATCATTTTAACACGTTTATTGCTGAACAAAGTAGTTCATACAAAACCGAATTTGTAAAACAGAAAAAATATTCTTTGCACGACTGTCCTAGACTGCTGAATGTGTGGTATTAGACAGAGTGCCAGTCCATTTGAACATGTGCGATTAGAGAGAGTGACAGTCCACTTATACGTGTGGTATTAGAAAGAGTGTCAGTCCACTTACACGTGTGGTAGTAGAAAGAGTGTCAGTCCACTTACACGTGTGGTATTAGAAAGAGTGCCAGTCCACTTAAAAGTGTGGTATTAGAAAGAGTGCCAGTCCCCTTATACGTGTGGTATTAGAAAGAGTGCCAGTCCACTTACACGTGTGGTATTAGAAAGAGTGTCAGTCCTTTTACATGTCTGGTATTAGAAAGAGTGTCAGTCCACTTACACGTTATTTTTTTTAAATGTCAACGAGAACCCAGTTCTCTGGGATTCCTCTCCAATACGAAGGGATCATATCTGACTGTACTCACATGCATATTAAATAAAATAAACTTTGATTCGCAAGGAAAAGACATCATCGTAATAAGATTTTGATTTACAGCACTTAGCCTTTGGTTCAATAAAGTTTATAGCACCATCAGTCTCAATGCATACAATGCGGTGTTGCTTAATAGTCCAAAAGATAACTAGAAGTATTGGCTAAATAGTTAGGAACACCTTGGTTGAAGTATGCTCAAGGCGATGTCACTCAGTTGTCACATGTATATTTACTGGTTGATTTAAAACCTACCAGTCCCGTTATTTGAGATTTTGCATGGATTTTTTATAATGGGTGTTAAGAAGAAAATGATGTAATTCGCACGTCGTCTTCTTCGTTTTTGTCTGTCTAAACCAAAAAGGGAACAATAAAATATAAATTTAAAACATAATTCACTTTTTCAACCCTCAAAGGATTCAACATCACTTCCTTTCAATCTCATTCTACTTTCAAATTGATTCATGATGTCATCGGTCGCGAAATAAATGCACCAGTGCATTCGCATTTATTAGGAGAAATTCTCAAGGAAGTTTTACGAACATTTTCTTTTGACAGTGCGTCAGTTAATACACTAATTTATTTACATTTTTCATAAACAAATTATTTTGATACATTTTGCCAATCCATGAATCGATAATTACTCTAAGAAGCAAATTATCTTCAAAACATGTGGAAGTGAGATTATGATTATCAGATCCTAATACCTTATCTCCAAAGTAAATCCTACCCCAAAACCAAAATAAAAAAATCAGATACAAAAGATCAGAGTAATAGTGAGTTTACAACCCTGATCACCTCATACAACCCCCCACCCTCAAAAAACAATGACACATTCAAGAAAGAGACGTTATATAGCTGGTACCCAAGAAAAACTCAGTCTGTGACCATCTCGACTTCCATTTCACCTCCTATTACTCCAAACCCATTGATTGCAGAGAGAGAGAGAGAGAGAGAGAGAGAGAGAGAGAGAGAGAGAGAGAGAGAGAGAGAGAGAGAGAGAGAGAGAGAGAGAATTTCCAAGCTTGCTTTTCAAATCTAGTCAGGAAAAGAATTATTTATATTCAGAAAAACAGCAAATGTGTTATTTCCTTCTGTCAAATCAATTTATTTAATTTTTTTATATAAAATACAATCCACTGTTTTCATTTCGTGTTAAAGGCATGCAGGCTGTTTACGTTAGTTAATTTGCACATGCACATGGCTCTATTTTGTCAAGTATATATAATTTAATTACTTGTGCGTTAATTTTAAACTTTTTATATTATTTTTATTTCATAATTATAATGATAACTTTATTCACTGAATTTGACATTTTTTTAAAGAAAATCCATGAATCGATAATTATTCTAAGAAGCAAATTATCTTCAAAACATATGGAAGTGAGATTACGATTATCAGATCCTAATACCTTATCTCCAAATGCAACAATGTTGCTACATTGTATATTTAGCTGACCTAGTTCCTTACCGTGGTTCAGAAATTCGTAAACACATAGTGGAAATCATTGGTCGTAAACAAGGTCATTATTGGCTTGCGTCAGCTCTGTTGTAAACAACGTTTTAGTATAAAAAAAAAGAATTATTGAATTTTATAGTAAGATTCGTTCGGTACGACCAAATTTGTCCATGAAATACGTGTCAGCTGTCTTTTGAGCTTTCTGCGCCATTCGAATTAAGTGACCACGTGAACCCCAGATGTAAACCTGTGTAAAACTAACGTTCGTGGTGTTTTCAGGCAGTTGTATTCCATGCATTTTGGAGCACAAAGGTATTTTGTGTTGTGACCAGTTGAGTTGAAATTGTTGAAGTTGTTATGTAAAATATTTTTCCTGGAAAAATGTGTTCTTCATCATATTCTTGGACAAAGATATTTATTGGAAATTATTTGGAATTCTAAAGCTGGAATATTATTCTTCATTCATAACATTCAACGAGGAACTGTTGATGCATCAGTAAAATAATGCATTCATCTAACGTCATCGTTCTCCATATTAGAACTTCTTCCGGATTCGAACCTTGATTCAATTAGAACTTTTTAGTGATTGGACTTATATTATTCATTCTAGGATTAATTTTTGGATTATATTCACAAACCGTAAGTCCTTTTTCATATTTTTACATTGTTTTCTAAGGAAATAAATAATTTTGTTAAAGTTTATATAGCTTGTTGGCTTCACTCTTTTTTGTTAATTTTGAACGAGCTTATACATGTAACAATTTATAAAAGTTTGTATAAAGTAGTTCTCCGTACAGTTTATACATAAATAAACGAAACTGAATATGGTTGTATTCTGACCAATGGATATTTTCCATTCAAGTATCAGCTGTGAGATTTGGTACAGCTATCTTAAGTAATATATATTGAGGTATCGCACAATTTGTTAACTAACATTAGTTTTTAGATCATAGAAACATTTCAACATTTTCTTTCCCAAGGCATGCAGATAAATTCTTATGGCTTTGGATACAGTTTCATTTCATGAAATAAAATTTAAATGTGTGTGTGTAATGTTTTCCCTGGCGCAAAACTTAAACTGTTTACTAGAGTAATAGTTTAGTTTTCAATTCATCCTTAAAGAGCGTATTCATAATATGATTTAATTTTGTGATAGTTTAATGAAGTCCCAAAAATATTTCTGAACTCAGCAAACAAATTTACCATTGAATTAAAACCGAATGATAAATTCTCAAGCATTAGTGTAGCAATGTTGGTTGAACTTCTCTTCCTTTAGGATTATAGCCTTCAATGTATAAGATAGACGTTCAATTAATAATATGAATAAATAAGGGCATTGTGTGCAGCCTTAACTAACCCCACATCCTAAAAGGACAGCTCACAAGTAGTCATTGTTTAATACACAGCTTTATCATAATGTTTCTAAAAAGACGGATCCAGATGATGATGTTAAGGTCACGATTAAGAAATACATGAGTGAAAGTATGGTATAAGCTGTTAAAACTTTTTTAGCTCAGTACAGCTGAAGATTGCTGTAGAATCTGTCTTATGCAATAACATCCAAAAGGCAGATGAAGAGACAAATATATCCATGTTTTACTAAAATATGCTAATAGTCTTTAAAATGCTTGACAGAGTTCTGAATAAAAAACAACAGGCAACTCTAAATTTATTGAGCAAGAAATATAGCATAAAAACATCAGGGAGAAAGAGCAAGTTGTTTAGGTATACGTATAATGAGACAAGGTAATCTGAAACTGATATCTCGATAAAATAGGATGTAAAGACCAAGAACCAGTCTTTTTAAGTTATTAGCAAAAACTTAGAACCAATCTTTTTCAATTCTCTTCTTTAAGCATGATTGATCTCAGGCAGAGACTTTGATGTAAACTCAACTCAATATCTTGAAGACTAATTTCTGTAAAAGATCGATAGCTAATGATTTTCTCAGCTCAAGTCTCTCTACGTTTCAATAGTGTCTTCTAAATCATTCTTTCTATCAATACAGTGCTTGATAAAAGATTTTATTTGCTTTGGATACTTTTAACACACACAAAATTGACTACACGACTACTTTTGAAACGGGCTAAAGGCGTCAATACAATCCAGTGAATCATAATGTTATTGTGGTGATTACAAATTGTATGTGACTTAAAATAGGTAAAAGAAAAGAGTGAGAAGCAACACGCTTTCTAAAATTCAACAAATAATTTATTTCCCTAGAATACAAGATAAACGTGTAAAATAGGAACTTAGGTATTGTGAACTAAACCCCATATAATAAACGATTTACAGACACGAGTTCTAATAATAACAGTTCTAAACAAAAGTTAGTAGAAATTTAAATTAAATTCAACGCTGAAAGTGTTGATGTGCCTATGCTTGCCTGAATCGTAGTGTTGTTCCAAAGTATTTTGCTAAAATATAGTAATATAATTTAAGGTTGGAATTCACTGTAAATCCTAGTGAATGCTTCTGTCTAAGAATATTATTTTATGAGCACTCTATATTTCCAGAGAAAATCATTTGAATAAATAATTTGAAGAAAGAACTTCCAGCCAAATGAATTATTGAAAATTACAATAATAATATCTATTCTACTAGATCTTAAAGTACGAATGCGTTAATATTTCCACTGACAAAATTATATAGTACTCTACTTCACCTCAGGTCACAATTAGCATTTTCTGATAAAACCTATTACCTAATGGAAAATTTCAATCTGGAAGGTTCTAAATGTCTCAAACCCTCTGTGATCTAGGTTTTTCTACCTAAGCATGTAAATACTGAACCCAGAAGAATCACCGCAGGTCAACGGGCAGAAAGGTGGTTACAGCAAGCGATGTGGAACGCGATGCACAGTGAGACACCTTAGACATTGCTGGCCATCCACTGCATCCCCTATCTCCAGCCGTCTCGACTTTATCTTGCCGCTCGACCCAGATCCACTAGGAAGAGAGAGTGAGGTCGACGAAAACGCAACTCCTCTTCACTAAAATCCAATTCTCCAAGTCATGCCTTCACCAGATCACTATTCCATTCCACCATCCTGCAAGACCCGCGGAGACTGGGAAGTGGCGAAGCGGCAGTCGTGAATTTACTGGAAGCCGTAGTAACAGCCCTGCACACAGCCGGCTCAAACCATAGGGTCGTCTTTCTGTTACCTAAATAACATATGAGTTTGTCAGCCAACTGAGAGACCGAGCAGCCCTTTTTAGGACTAGACTACTCACCTCCACAGCAAGAGGAAGAGACTCGTTAAGGTATCCTAAACATTGTCTACTTCATCTTACCCTGGCCAGCTTAACTCAGCTGGAGGAGATCCCGCTGAAGCGGTAAGAAAACAAAGAAACAGATCAAGATGACAACTCTCACCATATGCGCATGGAACGTACGCACAGTCTTCGATCGTGCCACGACTGAAACACCTGATAGACGGACTGCTTTGATTGCCAGAGAACTGGTCAGGTACAAAGTCCAGATTGCAGCACTCAACGAGACCCGGCTTGTCGACGAATTTTAACTGTCAGAAGTAAATGTCGATGTAGATTTCAATACAACTTGCAAGCACCAAGACTGGTTCGACGATGTTGAAGACCGAATTCAAGAACTGCTCGAAGATAAACACCGTACACATAGAACGCTGCTAAATGACACGCACTCCACTTCTAAGAAGGCTGCATTTGCCTATACCAGAAAAAAGTGCAGAGAGAGAGAGAGAAAGAGAGAGAGATAGATAGAGAGAAAGAGAGAGAGAGAGCTCCGACAGATGCAGGACACATGGCTGAGCAAAACGTCTGACGAGATTCCTTTATATGAAGACGCAATGACATAAAAAGGTTCTACGAGGCGCTCTACATTCCCAGTAAATCATGTTCTTTCCTTTCCTTATTGCAAATGGGAACACGCTAACTAATGATAAGGACAAGATTCTCAAGCGCATGGCAGAACACTTCGACAGTGTCCTCAACAGTACTTCCTCCATAAACGCTGAAGCCATCGCTTGCCTGTCCAGGTCCCAAACATCGCTTCTCTCTCGGATTCGCCAAGTCTCACAGAAGTAAATAAGGCAATTGAAAGCCTATCCAGCCCGGGCTCCTAACTCCATCGCAGATGACGTCTACTTAGCTGGTGGTCCCCAACTGAGGCAGAAGCTGTTGTCCGCCTCTATAAGAGGAAGTGGAACGGGCAAGCATGCGACAACCACCGTGGCATCTCCCTATTATCCATCGCAGGGAAGATGCTAGCCAGAATTCTGCTCAATTGACTAAACATCAACCTGGAGCAAGACTTGCTACCAGAGAGTTAGTGCTGCTTCATGCAGGATCGGGGCACTGTGGACATGATTTTCGCAGCCAGACAACTCCAGGCGAAATGCCAAAAGAGCAGAACGTCAGCCTCTACACCACTTTTGTGTACCTAACTAAGGCTTTCAACACTGTGAGTCGTGGAGGTCTGTAAAGAATCATGGCAAAGTTCGGATGCCCTGAGAAGTTCATCACCATGGTCAAACTGTTCCACGATGACATGCTCGCTAGAGTAAGGATGATGGAGAGTTCTCCTATGCCCTTTCCAGTGACAAACGGTGTCAAGCAGGGCTGAGTTCTTTCCCGGAACATTGTCAACATGATGTTAAAAGCGATGCTGACCGACGCTTTCCATGAGGGTTACATTGCCATCGAGATCCAGTTCAGGACTGATGGGAACATCCTCAACTTAAGAAGACTGCAGGCTAAGACCAAAGTCCAGAAATACACAACCGCAATATGACGACTGCGTTTTAAATTTGGTGATCACTCTGACATTCAAAAAAGTATGGACCGCTTCTCCAAAGCATGCACAGACTTCTAAGTACAATGAAGGCTGAAATCATGTACCAGCCTATACCCCTAATCCCCTACACTGAATGCAGCATTACCGTCGATGACCAGAAGCTCACTCGTGTAAATACAGCCTTAGGCAGATTTCAACAATACTGTGTGGAACAGAAGAAGAGTCGATCAACAAACCACACTTAAGGTAGACCTCGCAGTAGTTTTGTTCTCCCTCTTCTACACATGTGAGACATGTAGGATGTACAGTCGCCATACAAAACAGCTAAACTCCTTCTATATGCGCTGCCTCAGAAAACCGCTTTACGTCAAATGGCAGGACAAGACACCTGACACAGAAGTTCTCCAGAGAGCCGAGAAGACAAGTGTCTATGCCATGCTCAGAAAGCCACAACTCCTCAGGGCTGGCATGTCTGCCTGATGCGGAAGAGACGTTTTTAATGGAAATTCCTGAAGGCAAGCGTTCCAGAGGAGGCTAAACGAAACTGCTCAATGACACACTCAAAGCCTCCATGAAGTCCTATGGTATTGATCCAGACAGTTGGGATCAGCTTGCCGAAGACCGCGCTGCTTGGTGTCACCAGATCAACTTACGTTCAGCTGCTTTTGAAGTGCACATGATAAAAGAGGTCAAACATAAATATCAGCAGAGGAAGAGCAAAGCCAGCGCCATCCCTCATTCCATCCAACCCCTTGCAATTCCCTATCCTCATTGCCCATGACTCTTCAGAGCACGGAATGGTTTCACCAGCCATCTGCACATTTACAGACCAACCCAGATCTGAAGTCATGGTTGTCTTCGAGACCGAAGGACGAACAACAAAAACAATAGCATATAATAAAAAAGAAAAAAAAACTTATAATATCTGATATTTGTTTTTTGTCTTGTAGATAGAAGTAAGCGGGATATGATCCCTAAACACAATATTTGGAGGAGATGAACTAATATACACTTCAATGTGTTGCAATGCCAATATCAAAGCCAAAGATTCCTTCTCGATTGTGGAACTATTCATCGGATGCGTTTATAATAGTTTAGAAAGCGAGCACACTGGATGATCTGCACCATTTTTTATTTCTTGAATCAAACTGCACCATCCCCAAACATTCACTTGCATCAACATTCGTTTTAAATCATTGGCTGAAATTTGGAACTAACTGGTTCACTATTAAGCCTGGATTTTAGTTTTATCAAAAAGTCTTTTGACATTTTTTAGACCAAACAAAAAACACTTGGTTTTCTTTCTCAATAAATCTGATATGTTTTTGGCTATTGTGGAAAAATTGGAACAAAGTTTCCGATATTATCCAGCCATACCCAAAACTTTCATCAGTTCCTTTTTGATGATAGGGACAGGGAATTCAGAGATAACCTTGAACTAAGCATCAATAGATTTAACTTGTGCATGTCCCACAATATGTCCTACAAATGCAACACAAGAGCGGCAAATGTCACCTTTAGATAATTATCAAATTTGCGTTGGTCAGTCTGTCAAAGTATTCCGAATTCTCGCTAAATGGTTTTTTCAGGTGTTGTTGTAGATGACGACATCATCGATGTGAGAATCACAATCATCTAAACCAGATATAATCATGTCAATTAAATGTTGAACTGTACAAGGAGAACCTTACATTAAAAGCGGCATCACTTTATATTGGTAAAGTCCATCTGGAGTCACGAATTCAGAAATTTTCTTTTCTCATTCTGTCAGTGGATTTGCTATAATCTTTTCAATTGGTCAAAATTGATTGACATATTTGCATTTGCAATTTTATCAATGCAGTCATCATTTCACGGCAACGAAGAAGAATTTGTTTTGGTCACAATGTACACCTTTCTAGTGTCTATGCACATGCATAAGGTATTATCTGGTTTCGGTATAAGTATACATGGTAAACTCCAGTCATATTTAGTTTACATTCTCCAGAAAATACTCAATGTCTTTTTTTAAACATTCTTGTTTGAGAGTGTTCATCCTGAATGGATGCTTTTTCACAAGTGTGTTATCATATTATTTCAAAGTTGTGGTAACAGAGCCGTTTTAAGGTATAGGCACGCGAGGCACGTCCCTAGGGCACCGCATCGACCCGAAAACAAAATCACTGTGTCGTTTGTGATATCAGTTTAGTACTATATTAATAAATTTAACAAAATGTCACACATGCACATGGAAATGCAATGCAATACTCTGTATCTGAGACTGAGAGACTGAGGCCCAATTCTATTTACTTTTAAGTTTAGAGTTTGTGCCTATGGCCCCATAACTTCATTAAAATGGTTTTGATGGTACATTGTATTCGTTAGTGTATGAACATATCGAAATGAGCGCTCAAATTCAAACAATATGTGTTTTAGTTTATTCTTTTCTTGTTGTTGCAGGTGGAAAGCTTCTGGTCCAAATTATTCATAATTTCTGAATTCCGAGGATTGGTTACTCCAAAGTCACTACAGTCCGATTATATAACATATGGGACAGGAACTACTAAATTGATTGCATTATTAACCTGCCTATCTCTATAAAAATTATTGGCAACTCTTTAATACATTTACATCACAGGCGTACTAATTAATATTGTAATTTATCTCACTCATTTGCTTCTTAACTTTATAAGGAGCATAATACTTAATCTAAAGAAAAGTTTGTAGAATTAGTAACAGAACTTTATTACCAGACAGAAATCTCTATTCCCATGTATTTTTTGTCAGACCTTAATTTTATTTTTGACATTTTATTTTTGACTGAGTAGAGTGCAAATTGGTTCTTTCAACTTCACATGACAACTGATATTGCAAATTAGAAATATAATAGTGATTATTACATTATGTTTCTTCGTTTGAATGACGTTTCTCTTTTAACAACTTCAATAGGCCACGGGTGTCCAATAACTAGTTCAAAAGAACTAAATCCGAAAGATTCCTGAGTTCATTTCCTTAAAACAAACAACAAACAATAAATCAACATCGTCGACCCGTTGGTTTTAGACAAGCACCTATAGTCTAACATTATTTTGCTATATGGTTCGTCAAATGCAGAAATTGATTGCATATGAACCTTAAATATCTTCGGATTTGGCTTTATTACAACTTGAAACGTGTGACAAGATCTGTAGTAATTACAAACATATCTTTTAATATTCGTCCTATAAAAATGATTTAAATCCTATAATACGTCTTATTGATCCCTAAATGGCCAGCCGAAGGAATTTCGTTTTTCCAAACTAATAATTTCCTTTCAGAACGAGTTTGAAGCAAGCTACAATTTGATAGTCTCTGACCATTTGACTTCAGCAACTACCGTAGGTTATGAGGACTCCATTTTTAACAAAATAACAAACAGGGACTGCTGTGTATTCAGTTTCACTAATATACCTCTGAACCAAACAGGAGAACACAGTATCCTTGTCCTGTTCGAGGACAAGTGATTATCGTTAAGCACCATGATGGGAATAAAGAGAATGAATAGTTAAAATAAAATCTCTGTGATCAATGACTTTTGATTCATGCAAACGATCAGCTAAAGGAGCAATGTCATTCTCATTGCCGTAGCTCTAGAAACTTCACAAGTTAGGCAAGATCCAGGGATTTTCTTTCAACAGGATTGACTTTCTGATCCAAGCAAGTAACAAGTGGATTAACCACACCCATACCTCCAGCTAGGTTATTGTCTGGTAGTAAACGAATACTCGCGATGACCAAAGAAAACACTGTTCTGACTGTCACGGGTCCTAGGAGAATTCTCTCATTTGAAGAAGACTTCTAAGAAAAAGGCAAAGGTATAGTACCTGTTAAAAAAAGATTGAGTGATCCATGTGTCGCTTAAAATTCTAATAGGGGTTGGATTGTCCGATTCACCCATCAGTGATATAAATCCATTTGAAATAAATATTTCCTAATATACCAAAAAACTACCATACATGGGGGCAGGAGGAACCAACAAATGTATTGCTTTCAAACTATGTGTGTGACCTTGACCTCTTAGACTTATGTCTGTCTTTATTATGTTGCCTTTTTTCAATTTGTAACAATCAGAAATAACGTGTCCTTTCTTCTTGAAAAAAGTCTACGTAGGAAGAAATAAGGACCTCTAATCAGTTTTATCAAAAACATTGGTTATTAAAAGTTTGAGGTCTGAGATTACTCGTATTAGACTGAAATAGCTTTTTACCACATGACTGCTGAGTTAAAGACTTTGCGACAAAAGAAACTTTGTGAGCTAAAGAGTACTGATCAGCAGTGCGAGCAGAATTTTCGTAAGTTTCGACCTTGTGTTTATCAAGGTAAGCCTTAACGCCACTATGGACGCAGTTGTTGAACTCATCAAATAATAAGTATTGTCTGAGATTGCTGTAATCATGATCAGCTTTCTTGACTAGTCGCCACCTATCAAATAACTGCTCTTTTTCTCTTGCAAATTCAGCATGGGTTTCAGATAGCAACTCATAACCCTGTACGATTCATTTTTTAACCAGATCATGATCAGCACTTTGCAGTAGTGACACAGAAGTGTCGATGTCACGTACTTTGCTAGAAAGTGTGATTTATACTAACAAAGTCCAATGATATATTGGCCACTTCAAATTTTCAGCATTATATCAAAAGAGGAAAATATTTACTTTTTTTCTTTAAAAATGGGTACTAACCTGATAGTCTTAGAATGATTACGAACTGAATTTGAGCTTAAAATGGGGTCTTGAATTTTACTTGGCATCACTAATTCTTTTAATCTGCAATGAAATTCCATTTCTTCCTATTTTCTCTTTCCATCTGCAATAGCATTTTTATCTCTCTTTTCTGTTTCGCTCATTCCATTTGTCTTTCTTCTTTCTGTAACTACGTTTGTATTTTTCTCCTTCCCTCCCTCCCTGCCTCTCTCTCTCAGTTCATTCTCTTTCACGTTGTCAGATTGTTCTTAGGTAGGATTAGAAATGAGGTTCTTGACTTTAAATCATATTGTAAAAGGTTATTTTTCACTAAAGATTTCTACGTTTTGAAATAAAATTCCAAAACAGGGTGGACTCAAATGTAAAAAAGTGTTTTAAAAATTTTTTAAATTTTATCCCGAACGAGCTCCCAATTTTCTACTACGAACCTAATGTCTTGAAATGAGTATTAGAAACGAGCATGAAGCATCAAGCTTTGTAAAATTCAATGAATTATTTATTTGCCAAAATTGTCAAAGTGAACGTGTTAAAAAGGAACTTAACAACATTGAGAATGAACTCTCAAATAAACCAAGAATTATAAACACAATCCTAATTATTAATAGTTCTAAATAAATTTTAGTAAAGATACAAAATTAAATTTCAAAGCTGTAGATTTTGATGTAACTACAGTGGCCTGTATCATGGTTTTGTACCAAGTCTTTTCAAGTCTTTTATTGAAACAATGTCATAATATTCCAGGTTTGAATTCACTATAAATCCAAGTAAATATCTCTGTCCAAGAATATTATTTTATGATCAAATCTTTATTTCCAGAGAAAAATATTTTGAATTAAATAACTTGAAGAAATACATTGCACCCGTAATGAATTAGTGGACACAACATTCTTGTCGAGCATGGAATATATTATCGTCGAGCGTATCAACTTATCCTGTGGGATAAAAGTTTTTGTTTACCATAAAATATATAAAATTTGTTTTTCTTGTTTCTTTTTATAATGCGGTTCATGTACAACAATTTACAATATATTCTAAAAATTTAAAGTTTACTTTTATTTCTTGTATATCTCTTGATTAACTGTGTCATAGTATCTTCCTAAAGCCATTTCAATTGATATCTATATATTTATTTAGAATTTAACCTTTAATCGGAACTTATAGCCAGGACTGCTTTGAAGTCCTGTAAAAATGTTTTAAGCATCTAGCAGACACTGAATGTTTCCAGAATAAGATGATTTACATATTTGAATTATTGAGAGGACTATTGATCTAGTGCAGAAAGAGAATGTTTCCGAATGGTTAACTTGAATATTAAAAAACAGTACACATTAATATGCGGGTAATTTATATTTCCCAACAGGATGTAAATCATTATAAGAAATAATAATTTCCGCATAGAAAATACGATTTTGCTCGAATACTGATCAATAGCTTTAGAAATATCTGGCTAGTTAGCAATTTCAATGCAAACCAGATTTAGTTGAGAGACTCTATGGCATCAAATCTTCCATTTTATGGGTTCTTTGGGAATAAATTACAGCTTCAAATTCATATAAAACTGATTATGTCATCTCCATAACAATATGGCGCTAGTAAAATTCTTAAAGGATCTGGAGTTTGACATGATGTAATTGTTAGGCAAGAGTATACACAAAGATCAATACCGTTAAGTATGATGGGGGACACAAGAAGAAGGTGTTCCTTATATTAGCTAAAGATTAGTCAATGTAGTGAGTTCAAATATCAGACGTTAGTAGTACTAGATACTTTTTTCTGTAGGGTTAGTTTTGGTTCAAGGGATCAGTTTACCATTCAACTATCTTTCAGTACGCTTATCTGGTGGAGGAAATTAGAAAACATTGAACAGGATTAAGATTGTTGGCTGATCTGACGGGGAAAATTATAAAACATGGAATAAGATTAAGATTGTTGGCTGATCTGGTAGAGAAAATTATAAAACATTGCATAGGAATAAGATTGTTTGTTTATCTGAATGAAGAAATTATAAATCATTGAATAGGATTAAGATTATAGGCTTATCTGAATGAGGAAATTATAAAACTATAACATTGAATTGGAATAAGATAGTTGGCTTATCTGATGGAAATGGGAATTTTAGATAAAAATCATTACTATTAGATATCAATACGGTCGCAAAACAAATTAACATTCTTTGTCACTATTGATGAAAGCACCCATAATTACTAACCAAAAGTCGCATCTAGTAGCCAACACTGACAACTACTGATCAATAAGCACTCTTACAGTCAACACAGAGTCTTACTATCACTCACATTTTCACCTCTTGGTCATAATGAGGTCTTACTAACATTCACACCTACTGATCAATAAGCACTCTTACAATCAACACAGTCTTACTATCACTCACATCTTCACTTCTTGGCCATAATGCGGTCTTACTAACATTCACACCTACTGAAAAAAAAAGACTCCTACAGTCTTACTATCTCTCACATCTTCACGTCTTGGCCATAATGCGGTCTTACTAACATTCATACTTACTGATCAATAAGCACTCTTACAGTCTACACAGTCTTACTGACTATCACTCACATCTTCACCTCTTGGCCATAATGGGTCTTACTAACATTCACACCTACTGATCATTGAACACTCATACAGTCAACACAGAGTCTTACTAACTACCACTCACATCTTCATTTCTTGGAATGAACACTCATACAGTCAACACAGTCTTACTAACTACCACTCACATCTTCACCTCTTGGCCATAATGCGGTCTTACTAACATTCACACCTACTGATCATTGAACACTCATACAGTCAACACAGAGTCTTACTAACTACCACTCACATCTTCATTTCTTGGAATGAACACTCATACAGTCAACACAGTCTTACTAACTACCACTCACATCTTCACCTCTTGGCCATAATGCGGTCTTACTAACATTCACACCTACTGATCAATGAACACTCATACAGTCAACACAGTCTTACTATCACTCACATCTTCACCTCTTGGCCATGATGCGGTCTTACTAACACTGACACCTACTGACCAGAACCTTCACAAAGTTTTGCACACATCTACTAACTCTCACACATTCGTACTGACCGGCACCAATCTGTGTCATATTTGTTAATATGCATTTGTATAGTATTTGAACGAAAATAATTTTGTGTTATACTTGTAGAGTAAAGAATGTACTAATCATTTATCTTCATTCTTTTTTCATGATTCAGTGGGACTTATTAAATATTGTTTTGTTTTATTTATTTGTGATTATTTTACAGCATATAAATCGCCGTCTTCGTTGGTTAGTCCACTAGAATCAATGAGAGCATCAGCAAAGCATTCGCCTTGACCTTAATGCATTTAGAGAGAGTCGAGCAAATCTTGGACCCATCTTTCACGAAGAAAGTGATTGGTCAAATGAGAGTTCACTGTATACATGTATCCCAAAGACGTCCTGCATGAAGGAAAAAGGAGACGAAAGGGATTCGACACAGCAGGTATAACTGTTGCTCCTGGGTTGTTAATAACGTGAGCTGTGTTATTGTAACTGTAAACCATTTGTCAACTGTTGAATGAGTTTATGTGTGTGGGTGTGAGATTGGAATAGTTTGTCTCTTTATCTATAATTTGTATGAAAGATCCTAACTTGTTCCCATTGCTTTATATGTTTTATTTGTATGGGTAGGAGTTGCATTGTGATTGGAGACCACCACCTCACCCCTTCCTTCTTCGTCTATTTTCTTTATATTTCATGTGTTGAATGGCTATTTACTGCGTTAGTCACTATTACCTGTCACTCTTTTTTGTTTGTAAAATCTAAGTGTGAGATAAGTGTTGGAATGTAATGGTTTTTATTAGTCAATAGCTTGTTAAATAGATATTATAGCTTTCATCCTCCTTGGTGTGATTGTATGATTTTGAGATGACCTGTGTTATTATTATTCAGATACGTGTTAGTCAAGATCCTGTCACTCTCCGTGCCCCTTCCTCCGTTTCTTCTGTATATAAGAATGGGTTTTCCGTAGTCAAATGGATTTAAAATGGTCATTAATATTTAGTCCTTATCACCTTAAGTATTGCCTCAAACGAGCTTCGTGTATGAACCAACGGTGAGGCAAAGTTTGAGAAGATAGAGGAATGGCATGTTGTTAGTCCCCAGAGTCATCCATGTTTCTAGAAATATAAAATCCAACTTTGTGTTCCCAACCCAAAACTACATTTCTTATTTGTTATAAGTCAAATTTATTTCGTAGTTTTAATTTTTTTAAAAAGTAAATAGTAATTTTTATATTGCATAAATGTTAATTTAATAGATCTGTTCAATTTTAGCATTTCCTTGAAATCGAATTCGTTTGTATTTTTAACTTTTTGTTTTCTAAAATTTGTAAAATTTAACTTTCATTTAAATTCAAAATTTTCAGATTTGCTTCATTCTTTTTTTAAAAATAAAATATTGTTTGAAATTTAAAAATGTTAAATTTATGATTTTTAAACTTTTGTTACAGTGTGTAAGTGTCTGAAATGTTCTTTTACAGCTTATAAATATTTTTCAATTTTAATGTATTTTTCAATGTTAAAATTTTTTTAAATTTCTACCTTTTCTTTGTTTCTCTTTGTTCAGACTTAATATTCTGTTTTGTAGCGCAAAATTGCTTTGTCTAGAAATTGCTTTCGTAGCAGTTTCGGAATTTTGATATGAGTTAATTCCCTTGATTGCAGCTAACAATAACATCAGGCCAATATAGGTAAGTATGTCAACAGAATCTGAGGCACATGTGATGCTTTATATAAAGAGATGCATGCAAATATTATAAAGCTCTCTGTAATTGGGTTTGTTATAATATAAGTGTGATTGTATGGTGGTGTTTATTATAACGTCCTTTCCACAGATAATCCCTTAGTGTATTGTGACGGTATGGCTGTATAATGGTATTGTTGAATGCATGAGAGCTTATAAGCTTCATCGTCTTCCCTTGTATTTGCGATTTAGTATTGTATGGCAAGATTCTGTGCTTGCACAATGATAATCTATTGGTATTCTTCAGTGACTATTATCTATTCTCTATCATTTTTATGTTGTTTTGTTTGTAAAAGGATGTTTGTTGGTGGTTATAGTAAGCGATTATCTGTCAACACTTAGGTGTTACGCCTCATCCATTATTCCATTGCTTTACTTCCAACCCTTAAACATGATTGTAGGGGGTTATTTGGTGTTTTTCAGTAAAGAATGAATGTGGGTCAATTCAAATGGGAGTAGCCCAGAAAACTATTTGAGTCAGTAGATGTGTGTTTTGATCAGTAAATGTGGTTTCTGGTCAGTAGAACTACTGGTCATTAGTTATGAATGTTATTCTGTATGTGTAAATATTGATCAATAAGTGTTGGGTGTTCGTCAGCAGGTGTGGGTGTTTGTACCAAGAGTTCTTCTTGTAGCCATAGTGCTATACAATGTTAAACCTATTGAAGCTTTTTTTTTTAATTTCTCCCTTCTCATAAACCGACCCACAACCCTAATCCTATGGACGTTTAAGACAATCAGTTCTCTTTTCCTCAAATCAGCCCAACACTAGATAACTTTAAGATGAATTTCCCACTTATTATCAAAAGTAGCCACCTGCTGAGAGAGACAGACAGACAGACAGACAGAGAGAGAGAGATACTGATAGAGAGAACTTAACAACACAGTACAACTATACAAAAGTCTCTTTGTCAAAGTCAAATACTCAATCTTGACATAAAGACTAGTCTTATTTCTCCTTTTCTATCTAAATCCTATTTTTGGTCTTGAGATGATTTAATTCTGTACCTTTTGGAAAAGTAAAGGCCATCTCTGATCAATACCATGTTGTTTAAGAGTTGAAGACATGAACATTGGCTCACACTTTTCACGAAACTTAAAACTAAATTTCCCTAGAAAATTTTCATATATTGATTCGGTTATCTCCAATTTCAACGATAATTTCAGGACACTCTAGATCTCAAAAAATGACAAACAACAAAATGTTTTACTTTGTATCCCTCAAGTTGATGTCAATTCAATTACCGATGATGATGATGATGATGACGACGATGATGATGATGATGATGATGATGACAACGACGAACATAATGATGATGATGAATGAATGTAACCTCTGCTGTGAGGTTACTGAGACAGATTGCGTGTTCAGGGACAAAGAAAAAATGGTAATTAAATAGACTATCAGAACATACAGGAACTATATTCGTTTCTATCGTTTCCGGACCGCTCCAGTGGTCTAGTGGTTAGAGCGTCTGCTTCGGATGCTGGAGGTCGTGGGTTCCATCCCGGTTGAGTCACACCAAAGACTTACAAAAATGTTACCAACAGCTGCATCGCTTGATGCTCAGCATTAAGAGGTTAATGTTGGGACTAGTTGGCCTGGTTCTACAGATATGCTACATGTCTGCGGGATGATGCCCCAGTGGTAGACATCACTATAAACTGCTTCACTGTAGACATCATAGCGATATGACTGAAAAATTGCTAAAGCAAATATCATAATCACATATTTCTTACGGTGTTTAAGATGATCATAACATAGCCGCGCAAATACATAGGATTATCACAAAGCCACATATATATAGGATTATCACAGAGCTACACAAATACATATGATTATCACAGAGCCAAACAGATACATAGGATTATCATAGAGCCACACAGATACATAGGATTATCACAGAGCCACACAGATACATATGATTATCATAGAGCTACGCAGATACATATGATTATCATAGAGCCACACAGATACATAGGATTATCACAGAGCCATACAGATACATAGGATTATCATAGAGCCACACAGATACATAGGATTATCATCGGGTCACACAGATACATTGGATTATCACAGAGCCATACAGATACATAGGATTATCATAGAGCCACACAGATACATAGGATTATCATAGAGCCACACAGATACGTAGGATTATCATAGAGCCACACAGATACATATGATTATCACAGAGCCACACAGATACATAGGATTATCTTATAGCCAGTCAAATACATAGGATTATCACAGAACCACGCAAATACATATTATTAACACAGAGCCACGCAGATAATACATAGGATTATCATCGAGCCACACAGATACATTGGATTATCACAGAGCCATACAGATACATAGGATTATCATAGAGCCACACAGATACATAGGATTATCATAGAGCCACACAGATACATAGGATTATCACAGAGCCATACAGATACATAGGATTATCATAGAGCCACACAGATACATAGGATTATCATCGGGTCACACAGATACATTGGATTATCACAGAGCCATTTGCCTTTTGTTTACTATTTCAACTGTAAATGTAAGTTTTGTGAGGTATATCAGAGGTAGAAAAAGGGTTTAATAGATTTAAACTTTCATAATCTTACTTTCTTACATGTACTTCTGACTTTCGTTATAAAATGACATTTAAGGTCGGAGGGCGTTAGCTATTTACTTGAGTAGTCACAATGGTCAGAGGACGATAGCCATTTACTCGAGAACTCACAAGGTTAGTGACGTTAGCTATTTACTTGAGTACTCCTGGATAGAGGCTGTAAAGTAATCGTATAATTGTTAGAGGATGTTAGCTATGTACTTGAGTACTCCTGGATAGAGGATGTAAAGTAATCGTATAATTGTTAGAGGATGTTAGCTATTTACTCGAGTAATCGTGGATAGAGGATGTAAAGTATTCGTATAATTGTTAGAGATAAGGATTACTATGGTCACTAGTACATCTGATTAAGATGTAAAGTAAATAGATTGTTAGAGGAAGTTAGCTATGATTACTCGAGTACCCTGATAAGGATGTAAAGGATACGATATAATTGATTTAGAGGCAACAGATACATAGTTATCATAGAGCACACAGATACTAGGATTATCATCGTACATCGATACTTTGGGTTATCAAGAGATAGATATAGCATTACATCGAGCACTCAGATATAGGATGTAATAGAACGATATAGATTTATAGAGAAGATACTAGATTATCATCGAGCCCAGGATACAGGATTAAAGAATCAATACATTGTTATAGGATTACGCTATAGTTACTGAGACTCACTGATAAAGGATTATAGTCATCGATAATTGATTATAAGAGATAGATAAGTTACATAGGCACCAGAACATAGGATATATAATCGAATAATGTACAAGGATTTAGCTAGACTCGAGTACTATGGATTAATAGAGAAAGATACATCGTATATTTAGGGGATACAGTATGTTCTCGAGCCACCATGATAAAGGATTAATGAGCAATCGATAATTGTTAAGAGATTTACTAGTTATCACAGAACCCGCATAAAGGATTATACATAGCAACAGATACTGGATAATATCGAGCCAAAGATACATAGGTTACAGAGCATTAATACATAACGATGTAAATCCTTGTAAATAGAAAAGATGTAAAAGTAATCGTTAATGTTAGAGGATTTTTATTATTAAATAGTTACTGACATGATAAGAATGGAAGGTTTGTCGTATGGAATTGGGAGGATGGTAGCTAATCACTCAAGTACATACCTGATTGACTGATAAAGTAATCGTAAGAAATTATTAAGGATGTTAAACATCAGTTACTCATAATGCTAGATAGAGATGAATTTGCTTTTGTTTATATTTAAGAATGTAGCTTTTGTGAGTACTCAGGAAAAGGATGTTAATAATGTATAATTTATAATGTTACTTCTTACATGTACTTCGGGACTTAGGTTAAAATGAATTAATGGTCGGAGGAGTTAGCTATTTACTCGAGTATCACTGGATCAGAGATGTTAAAGTCATCGTAACTCACAAGGTTAGTGACGTTAGCTATTTACTCGAGTACTCCTGGATAGAGGATGTAAAGTAATCGTATAATTGTTAGAGGATGTTAGCTATTTACTCGAGTACTCCTGGATAGAGGATGTAAAGTATTCGTATAATTGTTAGAGGATGTTAGCTATGTACTCGAGTACTCCTGGATAGAGGATGTAAAGTAATCGTATAATTGTTAGAGGATGTTAGCTATTTACTCGAGTACTCCTGGATAGAGGATGTAAAGTAATCGTATAATTGTTAGAGGATGTTAGCTATGTACTCGAGTACTCCTGGATAGAGGATGTAAAGTAATCGTATAATTGTTAGAGGATGTTAGCTATTTACTCGAGTACTCCTGGATAGAGGATGTAAAGTAATCGTATAATTGTTAGAGGATGTTAGCTATGTACTCGAGTACTCCTGGATAGAGGATGTAAAGTAATCGTATAATTGTTAGAGGATGTTAGCTATTTACTCGAGTACTCCTGGATAGAGGATGTAAAGTAATCGTATAATTGTTAGAGGATGTTAGCTATGTACTCGAGTACTCCTGGATAGAGGATGTAAAGTAATCGTATAATTGTTAGAGGATGTTAGCTATTTACTCGAGTACTCCTGGATAGAGGATGTAAAGTAATCGTATAATTGTTAGAGGATGTTAGCTATGTACTCGAGTACTCCTGGATAGAGGATGTAAAGTAATCGTATAATTGTTAGAGGATGTTAGCTATTTACTCGAGTACTCCTGGATAGAGGATGTAAAGTAATCGTATAATTGTTAGAGGATGTTAGCTATGTACTCGAGTACTCCTGGATAGAGGATGTAAAGTAATCGTATAATTGCTAGAGGATGTTAGCTATGTACTCGAGTACTCCTGGATAGAGGATGCAAAGTAATCGTATAATTGTTAGAGAATGTTAGCTATTTACTCGAGTACTCCTGGATAGAGGATGTAAAGTATTCGTATAATTGTTAGAGGATGTTAGCTATGTTCTCGAGTACTCCTGGATAGAGGATGTAAAGTAATCGTATAATTGTTAGAGGATGTTAGCTATGTTCTCGAGTACTCCTGGATAGAAGATGTAAAGTAATCGTATAATTGTTAGAGGATTTTAGCTATTTACTCGAGTACTCCTGGATAGAGGATGTAAAGTATTCGTATAATTGTTAGAGGATGTTAGCTATGTACTCGAGTACTCCTGGATAGAGGATGTAAAGTATTCGTATAATTGTTAGAGGATGTTAGCTATTTACTCGAGTACTCCTGGATAGAGGATGTAAAGTATTCGTATAATTGTTAGAGGATGTTAGCTATGTTCTCGAGTACTCCTGGATAGAGGATGTAAAGTAATCGTATAATTGTTAGAGAATGTTAGCTATTTACTCGAGTACTCCTGGATAGAGGATGTAAAGTAATCGTATAATTGTTAGAGAATGTTAGCTATTTACTCGAGTACTCCTGGATAGAGGATGTAAAGTAATCGTATAATTGTTAGAGAATGTTAGCTATTTACTCGAGTACTCCTGGATAGAGGATGTAAAGTATTCGTATAATTGTTAGAGGATGTTAGCTATTTACTCGAGTACTCCTGGATAGAGGATGTAAAGTATTCGTATAATTGTTAGAGGATGTTAGCTATGTTCTCGAGTACTCCTGGATAGAGGATGTAAAGTATTCGTATAATTGTTAGAGAATGTTAGCTATTTACTCGAGTACTCCTGGATAGAGGATGTAAAGTATTCGTATAATTGTTAGAGGATGTTAGCTATTTACTCGAGTACTCCTGGATAGAAGATGTAAAGTATTCGTATAATTGTTAGAGGATGTTAGCTATTTACTCGAGTACTCCTGGATAGAGGATGTAAAGTAATCGTATAATTGTTAGAGAATGTTAGCTATTTACTCGAGTACTCCTGGATAGAAGATGTAAAGTATTCGTATAATTGTTAGAGTATGTTAGCTATTTAATCGAGTACTCCTGGATAGAGGATGTAAAGTAATCGTATAATTGTTAGAGAATGTTAGCTGTGTACTCGAGTACTCCTGGATAGAGGATGTAAAGTAATCGTATAATTGTTAGAGAATGTTAGCTGTGTACTCGAGTACTCCTGGATAGAGGATGTAAAGTAATCGTATAATTGTTAGAGAATGTTAGCTATTTACTCGAGTACTCCTGGATAGAGGATGTAAAGTAATCGTATAATTGTTAGAGAATGTTAGCTATTTACTCGAGTACTCCTGGATAGAGGATGTAAAGTAATCGTATAATTGTTAGAGGATGTTAGCTATTTACTCGAGTACTCCTGGATAGAGGATGTAAAGTAATCGTATAATTGTTAGAGAATGTTAGCTGTGTACTCGAATATTCATAAGATAATGACAATTCATAGAACTAACTACGCTTACAGGAATTAATCTGATGCAGACTCTTGTATTGATTTCCAGAAATTAGATTAGAATACTTCAGCAACCTTAACAGCTTTCAGGAATTAATTATCAGTAACTATTACATGAATCATTGCCTGGGCACGATACGATATTATGTTATACATGCATTATATAAAGTATACTTGATGGTATATTTACGTATATCAACACTTACACCAGACGCATTAACGCTACAGAATGTGAGAAGCAATGAAAATATTATAAAAAATTAATGTCTGACAAGAAACCCTGTTCAATCGTGACCATTATATTTGCCCAGCGAAAAATTAAATTGCGATGGTTACAAAAGACTAATTGAGTAAAGAAATGTAAATGTATTCCAAGTATTCCAAGTAAAAAATATGAAGATGAGTCTTCCTTAACCGCCTTTCCACTGAATGCATGCCTGGTTTTATTCACTGCTAAAAATGCAAATTATCTCTCACTCTACGTTTTCATTTGGCAAAGTCATTTTAGCAGAGAATATTTGGTCAATGAATACAGAAAAAAAAGTTCATTCATTCATTGGTGTAAAAAGGATCATTAAATTTCTATATCAAAATTATGTGAGAAAGAAAGGATTAAGACAGGGTTATATTTTCAAATAACATTAAAAATACTTTTTTAAAAAATGTGACTTAAAAAGAGGACCATTTTTCATGTTATTATAAAGAGGTTAGAGTGGAAACAATCATTTGTCGTAGTACATAGTCCTCATCTTTACAGCAATTGATATTTGTAAATTACGAATAGTCATAAAGTCATTGGCAAAGTTTTGTTCACTCATTAATACCATATTTAGGTTTGAGTAGTACAACATGTTTATGTATGTATATTTGGAGAACAAAAAGGCAAAAACAGAAATAATCAGATTCAACGGATTTTAAAAGGACGTGCTTGATTAAGACAAATGTAGCAAAGTTATATTATTATCATTATTATTATTATTATTATTATTATTATTATTATTATTATTATTATTATTATTATTATTATTATTATTATTATCGCATTCTCTGCACCTAATCGGAAGCGTAATTACGTTTCGGTTGTGAAGATACTAGGGCGTAGCATTTGAATTGACAGTAAACGGTCACACCCTCCCCAGTACATTCATAAAAAGATGTTGTAAATCACTGCATAGTTATGAGACAGCCTCAAATAGTTTTTGATAAACAAACGTACTTACTGGTGGAAGGTGATTTTTAATGCTGGGCAGTATTAATTAAATGCACTTTTGCTTCCACTGTGTATAGACAGGTCCTGTTGATTTTAGACTGATTTAAATTGAGAACTCTCTTATTCTAAAGGGATGAGATGAGCGAAGCAGTTAAACTTCTATGTTTTTGAGAAAAAATTTATTCGTTTCTCTTTTTAAAAACATGTTTATTTCGCTCTACAAGGCAAGCTTTTTTTACTACTTCGTCCTTTCGAATATGAGTGACGGAAAATCAATAAAAAGTGGTGATTTAAATATATCGATCCATCATCTTTAGCTAGAACATTTAACTCCGGTTCCAGTTCATATACAAAATGTCAGTCATTTTTTAATAAAGTTATATATTCCCTATTCTAACAATCATATCACTATGATAAACTGGGTAACAAAAAAGGAAAGCAATAATTTCAATATCTTTTTCTCGATCACAGTGTCTAAATTCAGGTAATTACCAGTTTCCCTTTAAGCAGGTATCTGACCATCATTACGAATACAATGTAAATTTACCATTGACACCAAACTAAACATAACACAGATGTTTCAGGCAATTTCTTTGAATTTTTATTTCTTTAATATGTGGTTTACAGATGAGAAAATATTTGGTACCCATAGAAACACTATACTGTTCTAATTAAGGGGTTTGTTTAGAAATTTCATTTAGAGTAGAAACCCACATCTCTTTTTGAATCTCGATTCTGTTAATAGCAGAAAATCGCTGACACAACCTTAAGTATAACGGACATAATGATTGTCACTCAACCATTAAATCGGATGGATTGAAAATGGATTAGCAAAGCTCCTTTCAATCATCCAGGATAGTTTATTGTCTCAACCTAGCACAGGTTATTAGAGATCTTAGCTCTCAATATGTGGTTCTGATTTTGCTTCCGCGGCTGTTTCTTGTCACAAAGATACTGATGATGGGAGGAAAAATAAAAGCAGTGACAGTTCTGTTTAACCTCAAATGCCGATAAACTGTTCTGTCGATATGAAGAGTGGGATACTGGCAGACTAAATTAGTAAATCTGAAAATTCTGTCATCATCAGACTCGTTCCAGTTTTTCAAATCGATTAAACACGTGACCGGATCTCTCTCTCTCTCTCTCTCTCTCTCTCTCTCTCTCTCTCTCTCTCTCTCTCTCTCTCTCTCTCTCTCTCTCTCTCTCTCTCTCTCTCTCTCTCTGACTGCTCAGGTGATCTATGTGGTTTGCTGGGGGTTCGAACCTCTATCTAGTCATACCAAAGACATAAGAATGGTACTATCAGCTGACTCATATGACAATCAAATTAAAGGGCAAGTGCTAGGACTGGTTGGACTGGTGTCAGGATAATATGAATATATTCCAATACCAGTTTTAATAGTATCATATCAAACTGTATCACTGCTGATAGCATAGTAATATGACTGATAAAACATTAAAGCTACATTAAAATTCTCTCTCTCTCTCTCTCTCTCTCTCTCTCTCTCTCTCTCTCTCTCTCTCTCTCTCTCTCTCTCTCTCTCTCTCTCTCTCTCTCTCTCTCTCTCTCTCTCTCTCTCTCTCTCAGAGTACAATAGAACGTAGATGATTCAAATAACATTTAGTATAATGCCCGATATTTTTCCATTTAGATTTCTACATAAAAAATCGAAAGTTTTATGACCTATTACTATGTGTCACCTATACATTACTGTATACCTATAACACTACGACAAACGGAATACAGTTTTGATGATTAAGTGTTCCAATACACGTTTTGATGATTAAGTATTTCAATACACGTTTTGATGATTAAGTATTCCAATACACGTTTTGATGATTAAGTATTCCAATACACTTTTTGATGATTCAGTATTCAAATATATGTTTTGATGATTAAGTATTTCAATACACGTTGTAAAAATTAGGTATTCCAATATATGTTTGAATGATTAAGTATTCCAATACACGTTTTAATGATCAAGTATTTCAATACACTTTGTAATAATTAGGTATTCCAATATATGTTTGAATGATTAAGTATTCCAATACAAGTTTTAATGATCAAGTATTCCAATATACGTTGGAATGATTAAGTATCCAATACACGTTTGAATGATCATGTATTTCAATACACGTTATAATAATTAGGTATTCCAATATATGTTTGAATGATTATATATTCCAATACACGTTTTAATGATCAAGTATTTCAAAACACTTTGTAATAATTAGATATTCCAATATACGTTTGAATGATTGAGTTATCCAATACACGTATTGATGATCAAGCATTCCAATATACGTTGGAATGATTAAGAATCCAATACACATTTTAATGATCAAGTATTTCAATACACGTTGTAATAATTAGGTATTCCAATATATGTTTGAATTATTATGTATTCCTATACACGTTTTAATGATCAAGTATTCCAATATACGTTGTAATAATTAGGTATTCCAATATACGTTTGAATGATTAATTATTCCAATACACGTTTTAATGATCAAGTATTTCAATACACGTTGTAATAATTGTTCCAATATATGTTTGAATGATTATGTATTCCAATACACGTTTTAATGTATTTCAATACACGTTGCAATAAATAGGTATTCCAATACCCGTTTTAATGATCAAGTATTCAAATACACGTTGTTAAAATTAGGTATTCCAATACACGTTTTAATGATCAAGTATTTCAATACACTTTGTAATAATTAGGTATTCCAATATACGTTTGAATGATTCTGTATTCCAATAGACGTTGTAATAATTATGTATTCCAATACACGTTTAAATGATTAAGTATTCCAATACAAGTCTTAATGAAGGGGCCACGAGTGGCCGAGTGGTCTAAAGCGCTGTCCGTTACGGATCACTGCCATCTCACCTCTGTATGCGTGGGTTCGAGTCTAGGATTCGGCGAATGTGGATATGTGAGAAAGCTTGCCAGTAGCTTCTCGTGGGTCAGTGGTTCTTTCCGGTGATTTCCCGGTTTCTTCCTCCACCATTAATACTGGCCGTCATGAATTGCCTATCGTGTGCGGAAAATGACGTTAAGCCCAACCAACTAACCAACAAGTTTTAATGATCAAGTATTTCAATACACGTTGTAATAATTAGGTATTCCAATATACGTTTGAATGATTATGTATTCCAATACACGTTTTAATGATCAAATATTCCAATATACGTTGTAATAATTAGGTATCCCAATATATGTTTGAATGATTAAGTATTCCAATACAAGTTTTAATAATCAATTCTGAGTCATCATAATCACATTTTGAAAATGATGGTAAAATAAATCGGGTGTAGAGTAGTGTTGATTGTAAACCGAAATTAAGTTACAATCGAAAATTGAATACAACGTCTGCTACCGAACCAGGCTACAAACTTGCCAATACCACGTTTGAATGAACAAATAAAGAAAGAAAATATTTTTGATCATTAGAATATGTTGTCTGAAGATGTTACTCTCAAGTATGTATGATACAATCGCTCTGGGATGTTTCTACACAACAGTATCATTCCGCATATGAAATGTGTTAATAAAATTAAACATCTCTTCATTTTCGTTTATATACATTCATTATTTTGACAAGATACACAATTTGATGCGAGATATACAAAAGCTAAATCTGTATAGCGTAAATGTGAACAACTTTTTGTAATTGTTTAACTTGCTTTCATCGATATACTAATGATTGTTTTGGCACAGAATCCATGCAAAACGATAGATTTTTTTATTAAAATAAATAGTAAAAAGCAAGATTACCTTTGATGAGTACATATATGGAAACATTTTGTATCGTCTCTTGTCTTGACTCAAAATGGTTCCACTTCACTCGTGAAATGCTCTCTCTCTCTCTCTCTCTCTCTCTCTCTCTCTCTCTCTCTCTCTCTCTCTCTCTCTCTCTCTCTCTCTCTCTCTCTCTCTCTCTCAGAACAATAAAACTTAAATGATTCAAATAGCATTCAGTCTAATGATCTACATTTTCCCATTTAGATTTCTACATAAATTATCGAAACGTTTATGATCTATTACTATGTGTCACCTATACATTACTGTATACCTATAACACTCTACGACAAACGAAATACAGTTTTGATGATTAAGTATTCTAATACACGTTTTGATGATTAAGTATTCCGATACACGCTTTGATAATTAGGTATTCCAATACACGTTTTAATGATTAATTATTTCAATACACGTTTTGATGCTTAAGTATTCCAATACACGTTTTGATAACTAAGTATTCCAATACACGTTTTGATGATTAAGTGTTCAAATACACGTTTCGATGATTAAGTATTCCAATACATGTTTTGATGATTAAGTACTCAAACACACGTTTTGATAAATAAGTATCAAAATACACCTTTTGATAATTAGGTATTCCAATACACGTTTTCATGATTAAGTATTCAAATACACATTTTGATGATTAAGTATTCAACTACACGTTTTGCTAATTAAGTATTAAAATACACGTTTTGATTATTAGGTATGTCAATACACGTTTTGATGATTAAGTATTCAAACACACGTTTTGATGATTATGTATTCCAATAGACGTTTTGATGATTAGGTACTCCAATACATGTTTTGATGATTAAGTATTCAAATACACGTTTTGATAATTAAGTATTAAAATACACGTTTTGATGATTAGGTATTCCAATACACGTTTTGATGATTAAGTATTCCTATACACTTTTTGATGATTAAGTATTCAAATACATGTTTTGATGAATAAGTATTTCAATACACGTTTTAATCATCAAGTATTCCTATATACGTTGGAATGATTAAGTATCCAATACACGTTTCAATGATCAAGTATTTCAATACACGTTGTAATAATTAGGTATTCCAATATATGTTTGAATGATTATGTATTCCAATACACGTTTTAATGATCAAGTATTTCAATACACGTTGTAATAATTAGGTATTCCAATATATGTTTGAATGATTATGTATTCCAATACACGTTTTAATGATCAAGTATTTCAATACACTTTCTAATAATTAGGTATTCCAATATACGTTTGAATGATTAAGTATTCCAATTAACGTTTTCATGATCAAGTGTTTCAATGCACGTTGTAATAATTAGGTATTCCAATATACGTTTGAATGATTAAGTATTTTATTTCAATACACGTTGTAATAATTAGGTATTCCAATACACGTTTTAATGATCAAGTATTTCAATACACTTTGTAATAATTAGGTATTCGAATATACGTTTGAATGATTATGTATTCCAATACACGTTTTAATCATCAAGTGTTTCAATGAACGTTGTAATAATTAGGTATTCCACTATATGTTTGAATGATTAAGTATTTCAATACACATTGTAATAATTAGGTATTCCAATACAGGTTTTAGTGATCAATTATTTCAATACACTTTGTAATAATTAGGTACTCCAATATATGTTTGAATGATTATGTATTCCAATACACGTTTTAATGATCAAGTATTTCAATACACTTTGTAATAATTAGGTATTCCAATATACGTTTGAATGATTAAGTATTCCAATTAACGTTTTCATGATCAAGTGTTTCAATGAACGTTGTAATAATTAGGTATTCCAATACACGTTTTGATGACCAAGTATTTCAATACACTTTGTAATAATTAGGTATTTGAATATACGTTTGAATGATTAAGTATTCCAATACACATTTTAATAATCAAGTGTTTCAATGAACGTTGTAATAATTAGGTATTCCAATATATGTTTGAATGATTAAGTATATCAATACACGTTGTAATAATTAGGTATTCCAATACACGTTTTAATGATCAAGTATTTCAATACACTTTGTAATAATTAGGTATTCCAATATACTTTTGAATGATTAAGTATTCCAATACACGTTTTAATGATCAAGTATTACAATACACTTTGTAATAATTAGGTATTCCAATATGCGTTTGAATGATTAAGTATTTCAATACACGCTGTAATATATAGGTATTCCAATACACGTTTTAATGATCAAGTATTTCAATACACTTTGTAATAATTAGGTATTCCAATATACGTTTGAATGATTAAGTATTCCAATACACGTTTTAATGATCAAGTATTTCAATACAGGTTGTAATAATTAGGTATTCCAAAATACGTTTCAATGATTAGGTAGTCCAATACACGTTTTAATGATCAAGTATTTCAATATACGTTGTAATAAGTAGGTATTCCAATATACGTTTGAATGATTAAGTATTCCAATACATGTTTTAATGATCAAGTATTCAAATATACGTTGTAATAATTAGGTATTTCAATATACGTTTAAATGATTAAGTATTCCAATACAAGTTTTAATGATCAAGTATTCAAATATACGTTGTAATAATTAGGTATTCCAATATACGTTTGAATGATTAAGTTTTCCAATACACGTTTTAATGATCAAGTATTCAAATATACGTTGTAATAATTAGGTATTTCAATATACGTTTAAATGATTAAGTATTCCAACACAAGTTTTAATAATCAATTCTGAGTCATCATGAGCACATTTTGAAAATGATGGAAAAATAAATCGGATGTAGGGTAGTGTTGATTGTAAACCGAAATTAAGTTGCAATCGAAAATTGAATACAACGTCTGCTACCGAACTATGCTACAAACTTGCCATTACCACGTTTGAATTAACAAATAAGGAAAGAAAATGTTTATAAGTAAACTCGCAATCATTAAGATATGTTGTCTGAAGTGGCTACACTTAAGTATCTATGATACCATCGCTCTGGGATGTTTCTACACAACAGTATCATTCCGCATATGAAATGTGTTAATAAAATTAAACATCTCTTCATTTTCGTTTATATACATTCATTATTTTGACAAGATACACAATTTGATGCGAGATATACAAAAGCTAAATCTGTATAGCGTAAATGTGAACAACTTTTTGTAACTTTTTAACTTGCTTTCATCGATATACTAATGATTGTTTTGGCACAGAATCCATGCAAATCGATAGATTTTTTTATTAAAATAAATAGTAAAAAGCAAGTATACCTTTGATGAGTACATATATGGAAACATTTTGTATCGTCTCTTGTATTGACTCAAAATGGTTCCACTTCACTCGTGAAATGCTCTCTCTCTCTCTCTCTCTCTCTCTCTCTCTCTCTCTCTCTCTCTCTCTCTCTCTCTCTCTCTCTCTCTCTCTCTCTCTCTCTCTCTCTCTCTCTCTCTCTCAGAATATATCCTTGTAACTAATGATATATACTTCCTATGTCCAAATGGAAGTCAACCTCTGCGCAGTGTGATGTAGTGATTATTGTTTGTACTATCGTTTAATTTGCTTACATTTCCTTGGATAGATAGTGTCACTTGCAAAATGTGTGATTTTTTAAAATATTTTGAACGCATGTTTTCCTTCTCTTGTGTGTGTATGTTATGTATATGTAATTTAATTATTTGCTTTTTAGTTTGAATTCTTTTTAAATTTTTTACATGTTATTATAATGATAACTTTGTCTACTTGATTTTACATTTCTTTAGAAATTTACTTCAGTTCTGTTTGACCTGGCTGACTGTTAATTCTGATAATCCACCAGCAATAGAAACACCATATTTAATTGCTGACCTTGATTCAGAAATCAGTAAGTGTTCTGGTAAACAACTTTATTTAAATTCATTCCCAGAGTAAGAACCATTGATTTCTGTTAGGGCCATACTGAGAGTAATTGATACTAAACATGTCAAAAGCTTCTATGTTGTTCTGGATGGGTGGCCATGTGACTTCCATCTGGGCATCTGCTTTGCGTTTTAGAAAGTCTTATATCTCTATCATAAAAATTAGCCAGTCTGGCTTCAAACATATGCTATGACCAGTCTGAGTAGAACTTTTATTTTCTTCAGTTCAAAGTGATTGTTTTCACTGGAAAACAAGTGCTCCTAAACTGATTCTTGGACTAAGACATTTATTGAAAATTATTTGGAAATCCAAACTGGAATATTATTTTATTTGATTCAACAAAGAAACTGTTTACACCTCAGTACGACGCTGAACTTTTTTAATAATAGCACTTTTATTTTTTAATTCTTGGATTATTTTTGGATTTGATTCGTAAAACCGTATGTTGTTTTTTCAACCTTGGTTTTTTAAGGAAATAATTTATTTGTTAAATTTTGCAACGCTTGTCTTCACTCTTTTCTTATTACCTTTTATAAAAGCCTAGACAAGTAATAGTATCCTTTTTGTACTTAACACTTTTGTTAAGATCTCAGTGACTTATTTTAACTGTGTTAATTTACTGCACTAAATTTATTTCTCAGTGACTTATCTAATTGTGCTAATTGACTGCACTATATACATTTCTTATTTAAAAGTTTCACAAGACCCTTCATGGTTACAATAAACATTCCCAAACTTTTCAATCGTGTCTGAATAAGTGCACAAAAAAAATGCAGTCCAAAAAAAACTTAAAACCAGTTTTCAGACTTTTAGCAAGAAGAGCACCAAAAAATTAGTGAGGTCACGGTCAAGTTTGGGGTATTTTTGATTTGTGATAAGGAGGATGTGAGTAGTTTGCCCATTCCGAAAATATTTGAAATTGAACTTGCCTCTCTTTTCTTACTGACTATTGAAGACTTGAGTATTTTAGTATCTGATATTGTACACAGCTCTTTGAGAGACTTAAAATGACGATTGAAACCAGTAGGCAAATTAAAGCGTAAAGAAAGGAGTTGAGTTGAAAGACAAAGCTAAGAACTCTAAGGAAAATCTAAAAAGAATACTACACGAGCACAAATTATAAGAAACAATTATATAACAAAAATGAAAATTTGTGACATACCTGAATCACAAAACGAAAATGTTGAGGCAAAGTTTGCAGATATTTGAAAATGCAGAACTTTTCACAGTTAAAAAGGTGATTATCCTTCGAGAATGTCTACATATAATGGTGTTTAATTTTTGAAAAGATCAATCATAGAAATTTCATGTGTGTCATATCATTTTGGTGGTAAGGTACGACATGCTAGATTTGTAGACGCAGAGCTGTCAATGCATTTAGTAAGAATCTGTATATGTCATGTTTCATAATGTATATATGTACTGTTATTTATATGTACCATTGATTATCATCTCCATGTGTGTGTGTTTGTGTGTGTATGTGTGTGTAAACAGAAGATTATATTGTAGAATTCCCCAAAATTCTCAATTTGCTTGAATGATGTTAGTACATTAAAGGCAATGGTTGAAGTAGATAGAAACAAAAAGGCCTTAGCAGTGAATGCAGATTGTTTGATGGATGGATAGACAAGATTATTTCTCCTAATTCATTATATAACACCATACTAGTTGACTTCAAAAAACAAAATTTTAATGATGATATAATTATTGTTGTTTAATTTCTTCAATTTTGATCTGCAATATTTGTTTAAATTTAATTTTAAAAAAAAGATTAGATCTAGGGTTTGGAAAAGAAATGTGTTTGTTTTAGTTTTCACTACTCTATACGCGTAGTTTTAAAAAAGGAAGTGTACTGCACACTTCATGCATATATCCAGTGGTGTACTGGGCAACAACGTAAATGTATCCAGTTGAATACTTGACATTTCATTTATATACCCAGTGGTGTACTGGACAACAACGTAAATGTATCCAGTTGAATACTTGGCATTTCATTTCTATACCCAGTGGTGTACTAGGCAACAACGTAAATGTATCCAGTTGAATACTTGGCATTTCATTTCTATACCCAGTGGTGTACTAGGCAACAACGTAAATGTATCCAGTTGAATACTTGGCATTTCATTTATATACCCAGTGGTGTACTAGGCAACAACATATATCTGCCAGGTGGAATAATAGGCAACATCGTATATGTACCTTGAGGTGTACCGTGCAGATTCATGTATGTGCCCAGTGGTGTACCGTACAACTTCATGCGTGTAGCCAGTGGTGTACTGGGCCCTGATGTATGTACCCATTGGTGTACTGGGCAAATTCATCTACACACCCGGTAGTTTATTGGGCACCTGATATATGTGCTCAGTGGTGTACTTGGCATCTTCACGTATGCACCAAGTGGTGTACTGGGACACTTCCTGTAAGCACCCAGTTGTGTACTAGACAGCTTCATGTATGTACCAAGTGGTGTACTGGGTCACTTCCTGTACGCACCCAGTGGTGTACTAGACAACTTCATGTATGTACCAAGTGGTGTACTGGGCCACTTTATTTAAGCACGCAGTGATATACTAGACAAATTCATGTATGTACCAAGTGGTGTACTGGGCCACTTCCTGTAAGCACCCAGTTGTGTACTAGACAACTTCATATATGTACCAAGTGATATACTGGGCCACTTCCTGTAAGCACCCAGTTGTGTACTAGACAACTTTATATATGTACCAAGTGGTGTACTGGGCCACTTTATTTAAGCACCCAGTGGTGTAATGGGCCACTTTATGTAAGCACCCAGTGGTGTACTAGACAAATTCAAGTATATACCAAGTGGTGTACTGGGCCACTTCCTGTAAGCACCCAGTGGTGTACTAGACAAATTCATGTATGTACCAAGTGGTGGACTGAGCCACTTTGTTTAAGCACCGAGTGGTGTACTAGACAAATTCATGTATGTACCAAATGGCGTACTGGGCCACTTTATTTAAGCACCCAGTCGTGTCGTGTACTAGATAAATTCATGTATGTACTAAGTGGCGTACTGGGCCACTTCCTGTAAGCAGCTAGTGGTGTACTAGACAACTTCATATATGTACCAAGTAGTGTTCTGGGCTACTCTATTTATGCACCCAGTGGTGTTACTGGATAGCTTCATATGTGAATCCAGTCGTGCACAACACAATAATACCATTGGGCTTTTTGTAAATATCATATATGTGCTAGAGTGCTTTGCAAGGTGTTCGTGAGTGTATTTCATGCTATCAATTTTACAATGCATATTTAAATAGGCTCTCTGAAAGTTTTAAACAAAACAAAATTTAACCATTAATGTCCCAACAACAACAAAAATTGTGTCGATGAATTTGATTAGATTTTCACAATTCCAATTTGAAAAGCAGACATATTTTCTGCTGAGTAAAACGAAAATAATGCATCCTTGATATGATTTTTACAAGACATATACGATTCAGTAGAGATGGAAAGGTATTGGGAAGATGAATGGGTTGTAAGCACATTAGCCGTAACTCTAGGAATAGCAATGGTAGGTTTTAGACAGAAAAGTAATGGTAGGTTTTGGACAGAAAAGTAATGGTAGGTTTTGGACAGAAAAGTAATGGTAGGTTTTGGACAGAAAAGTAATGGTAGGTTTTGGACAGAAAAGTAATGGTAGGTTTTGGACAGAAAAGTAATGGTAGGTTTTGGACAGAAAAGTAATGGTAGGTATTGGACAGAAAAGCATTGGTAGGTTTTGAACAGAAAAGTATTGGTAGGTTTTGGACAGAAAAGTATTGGTAGGTTTTGGACAGGAAAGTATTGGTAGGTTTTGGACAGAAAAGTATTGGTAGGTTTTGGAGAGAAAAGTATTGGTAGGTTTTGGACAGAAAAGTATTTTTTAGTTTTGGACAGAAAAGTACTGGTAGGTATTGGACAGAAAAGTATTGGTAGGTTTTGGACAGAAAAGTATTGGTAGGTTTTGGACAGAAAAGTATTGGTAGGTTTTGGACAGAAAAGTATTGGTAGGTTTTGGACAGAAAAGTATTGGTAGGTTTTGGACAGAAAAGTATTGGTAGGTTTTGGACAGAAAAGTATTTTTAAGTTTTGTACAGAAAAGTATTGGTAGGTTTTGGACAGAAAAGTATTTTTAAGTTTTGTACAGAAAAGTATTGGTTGGTTTTGGACAGAAAAGTAATGGTAGGCTTTGGACAGAAAAGTATTGGTAGGTTTTGGACAGAAAAGTATCGGTAGGTTTTGGACAGAAAAGTATTTTTAAGTTTTGTACAGAAAAGTATTGGTTGTTTTTTTTGACAGAAAAGTAATGGTAGGCTTTGGACAGAAAAGTATTGGTAGGGTTTGGACAGAAAAGTATTTTTTAAGTTTTGGACAGAAAAGTTTTGGTAGGTTTTGGACAGAATTGATAGTGTCATAAAGATAATGTTGACGTTCTTAACATGATAAAGAAAATATTATATTTTTGGCAAGACTTCTGTTATCATTTGTGGTAATTGTAACGTAATTGTTTTTCGTGTAATATTCTGCCGGACATGGAGTTTGATACTGGTAATAATTTACATTATAAAATCTCACGGCCCAAAGAGAAGACCAGGACATCAAGGATCAACATTATATACTAAGTTCACAGAGAATATTCAGACTTAAAAATAGATTTGTTACTTGGCTTAAAGAAAACACTCCGAAACAGAGTTGATTGGCCTATTTAGTAATCTCTTAATGCATTTCAAATTTCATAAACTTCACTGTTTTTCCTCGCAATAAAATAACGATTTCACAATTACACTAAACTTGTCTAAATTTGCATTACATAGAGATTCTGCGTACTGGAAATTCAAACTCCATGTAATTCAACCAAACTGAAAAGTTTTTGTTTGGTGAAAAAAAAAGCAGGACAGGGATATTATCGTGAACATGGAAATAAAAAACCGCTTTAGGTGAAACTAACTTCCAATAATTAATTATTAGGTTTTTTAAATTCTTGACATCATTGTCAAATAAGACTCAAATTTACGTATTCACAAACTCAGGCAAGATAGGAGAAAAAAAACATTTTTAGGAAAATTGAAGCCTAAATACTTAATTAGTGAATCACAATAATGACTATAATATTACGTAAAACATGAAACTAGTCTCAGCCCCCAAATGATTTACAGATGAATTTTACAAATTCGTTTGATAAGATTGCAGGAGGTATAGACCTTTCAGAATTTCACTGTTCTTGATTCATCACCTGCATTCTTGCTGTTTAAATGCAGATTAGAAGATTAATTCGGTGTCCATTGGTAAATGCTTAAATGCAGATTAGAAGATTAATTCAGTGTCCATTGGTAAATGCTTAAATGCAGATTAGAAGATTAATTCAGTGTCCATTGGTAAATGTTTAAATGCAGATTAGAAGATTAATTCGGTGTCCATTAATAAAAGTGTCGTGAAAGTCCGCCCCTTTATTTCTATCGACATTTAAAGGCGTTCTTTAAGGGTAGATTTGACTTTGAAAGGTCCTACTGCACAACTTTGAGGAGGAAAAATTAGTCTGGTCTGCCATAATTTAAAACCTTTGGTAAAGCTTTCGATTCTGGTCAATGGGACATTTTGCAAATTACTTTTTTTAAATTTGGAAAATCCGTTTGTCACTTGTTTGCAATAAACCAAGCAGTTACGTCATTAACCAACTATCACCAATTTGTAATTGTCTCTAGGGAGATTCTTTCGCGCGATATATATTTATACTAGGAATTGAACTTCTTGCACTAGAACTTAGACAAAACAATATAACAGGCATTTTCTACAATAAAAAAGTGTTCATTTTGGCAGTATGGTGAAATAGTTATTCCGTTATTAGATGACAATGCAATTTTTTTTATTAGTTGGCCTTGTTATCAAGTCTGTATTTTAAATCAAATGTAATTTAGATTTGAAAAATAAACAAGTACAAATGAAAATGTACATCCAGAAAATTACATAAATAGTTAATGAGCAGTTGAAAACATTTTTTCTTTGAACTTGGAGTATATGGCATAACTTAATTATTCAACGTAAGTCAAGTATAAAAAAATAAAGTAATTGATTGGCTGGTGGAGCAGATCTCTCATTGGTTTCGTATGGTTTGGTTTTGTGTTTTACGGCACAGCAACACAAGTGGGGTTTTGAGTGCCGAGGCAATTGGAGTACAGTACTTTTCCCATGGCCAAACCATAGGCTGGTCCTATGGTAGGATTCATACCCGCACTCATTTTGTCGAGAATCCAGCCCGTTATCCACTGAGCAAACCGCGGATCACCTATATCTCTATATAAAGGTTATAGAAATAAAAGCTTTACTTTTGCGTAAATTCTTTTCGGCTTTACCTCCTCCTCCATCCTACATAGAAAATGAACTGAATTAAAAACATTTTTCTAAAACTTTTGTGGTGGTTAAACTCGGGGTGCTAAAAGAAACATCTTCTTTTATTGGTGTGGTAGAGGTAAATATAATTAAGTTACACTCCTATGTGTGTCATATACATTTTCCTTATTAGACGTCATTAAGGAAACGAGGACGATTTATGGCGTAATTGGTTTCTAAGCAAATATTTGGAAAATTTGAAGATAAAGCTTTTTAAATTCAGAATAATTTAATTTCAAAATCATTTTAAATCCTACAAAATTCATTTTTGCTGGATGTTTTTTTATCACCTCTTTTTAACTATCTACTGTTTAAGAACACATTGTCTCGAGAATTTATTAATTTATTTAATATATGTAAATTTCAAATCTTGCACATGAAGGTGTCGGTATCATGTTGATGCACAGCGATATCTATTAGACTTTACTCAAGTATGGCAACATAGGTAATAAAAGACCTCAAAGTCAACAAGAGTTGCTTGCAATCACCGAATGGATGTTTCCATATAACTACTTAAACTATTATGTAAATATTATATTTATTATATTTAATTGGCAAATGATGGATACTTCCCTATAACGACTTAAACTGTTATGTAACTAGGCATATTTACACCACTGGCATATAGCTCTTGTTTGTCCATCAGAATGAATTTTGTCAATCCAAGGAAAGTTTTGATTCCAAACACTAAGACAGGCATCATATACTTTCTTACACTTGTCTACTGTCGCATCCGAACTGTCCGAACTATCAGTTCTAGCAACCTTGGCACAGTTCTGAATCTCATTGAAATCTTCGTCGTTTTTCCGTTTAGCTCCAAAATACTTGTCTAAACTTGCAAACGGCATTTTGTCTGGTCTCTTAATATCAAGTTCGCAATATTTATACGGCTACAATCGGAAATGAAATTAATAATAGTGATTGCTCTAGTGGTTGCCAATGTCGCAATTTGCGATTTTATTTTCCTTATTGGTGACAAAATATCCCATATGGCTATATTCTATATTTTTTGGCGACAACATTTTTGGATGATAAAAACTGTATATACAGTATTGGGTTTGGAGTGGAAAAATTCAAAGGCAACATGACAGGAAACCACAAACATGGATATAAAAATGCACTGGAATCTATTGTTACAAATCCTTGTTTTATGTTGACAAACCACCCTACCAGTGCATTGTTATATCATAGTCCTCTTATGCTGATACTTGGCCTTGATAATGTATGCTGTAATATAACCAAAATAGCTATGCAATTGACTAGCTACAATCGACCACCTATGAGGACAGAAACGTGAAATGACTACAATCTGCTACACGACGGCAATTTAAAACAAAAAAACAACAGAAAAATAGTTTCGCTGCAACTTCAATGAACACTGATTACCTCTGAAGCAACGATATTTACTCAGGATTTTTTGTACAGAATTGCCTCAATGTTCTACAATTATTTGATGTTGCTACTGCAATAACAAACGGGTATTTGATTGTTCGAAGGAAGCCTTTAGCGGCTTCTTCAGTGACATATGCACCTTCGTCAAAGTAAGACGGAGACCTTTGATCAAAGACGTCAGCAACAAATTAAATAAAAGCATTGCTTCAGTTTTCATAGTGATTGAAGATATTTATTCTGCCATTAAACATGCGTCTCTGCAAAAGAAATGTGCGTACGGAGGACTCCCGTGTCGGCAATTTTATGCGTCCCAAATCAAAAGTTTGCGTCCAAATACGCATAATTAATGGTTTCCGAGATCCCTGCTGTACACTTTTTTGTCTCTAACAGGGTACATGTAAACTTTTGTACCTGAGTCACCATTAATATGTACTTATTTTTGTCTCTAACAGGGTACATGTGAACTTTTGTACATGAATTACCATTAATATGTACTTCTTTTCGTCTCTGACAGGGCACATGTAAACTTAAGTTCATGAAGTTGTCCATTTAATGAGCTGTTTCCTCATTTCCTTAATGCATTGTATCGTGTTATTTTGTTAAAATACAATGGCTTATCCGGTATTCATTTCTTGTATTTAGTGACTCCAGAAACATTGGATAATTGGTGTTTACGTTAAAACAAAACAACCGTACAGCTAGTAAAAACAACTCAAAACGAATCATGTGGTTTTTTTAAATGACTAAACGGGATTATAAAGACTCTGAGAGGACATTTTTGTTTGTTTATTTTGTCATTTCGCATTCGTCAGGATGACAACAAACAATCACAGACAGGTAGAACAATTTGTCCTTACTATATTCCTTTCAAACAGGACTTTTAACTATATCTACAAATGGATTGAATATAATTGATCAGCAAGGACTAGTCATTCTTACTCTGTTTCATCAAGAAACATATTTACTGGTTCAGAACAAATAATTTGTTCACGAAGACCATCTATTTAGAAAGATGTCACACAAATTCAAAGGTCATCGCTGATCTATACCACGTTGTTTAATAATTTAAAACATGAAGATTGTTTCACACGTTGCACGAAACTTAAAATTAAATTTCTCTACAAGATGTAAATGATTCCATTTGATTATCTAATTCACTTTCAAAACTAATTTCAATCTGTGCTAGACCTTTCAAGGTGTCAGAGCTAGGGAGCAGTACACAAAAGTCGTCAAGATAATTGAAAAGAGCTACTGAGATCCGTTGAAAATTCAGAGACAAAGATAAATGTACACAAAAACACTTTCAAAACTTGACATTTTTTGCTGCTATTTTCATCCACCGCTTTAGTGGAATAATGTTGTGCCCTTCCTTATATTCTGTAATCACGATGAAAATTTACCCATCCTGCACAGAAGATATTCCACTTGCTGGTTCTTCCGTCGAAGTAACATGAAAAATGTCAAAAGTAAAATATGCACAAATTGTAATTACAGTGACAGTTTGTACTAAATCGTGTACATTCGTATTGTAATTACAGTGATATTTTGCACTAAATATTGTACATTCGTTCGTAACAGAAAGATATATATTGCTCTGGTTTTAAAGTATAAACCGTGGATCACGAATCAGATGGATGTTAGAGGAGGGGATAGACCGCTAAGTCACAGTACAGAAGGATATTAGGGTTGAAAGTTAACATGAAGCAAAAGGCATAGGATTTCCCATGGAGATCAATGGAATTGTCTTACGTTTGTGATTATGAGTGAGCGCGCATGCGTGTCTGTGTTTGTGTGTATGCGTGCATGCCTGTGTGTGTGTGCTTTCAAAGATGGCAACACCATAAAATTGTTATTATTTAGTGTAAGTACAGATTTTCGATCTCTACTTGAGAACTTTGAAAATCTGAAATAGTTGACCGTTTTTGTCTTTAATCGAACAGAACTTCAGGAGTTACTTGTTGTTAGGTGGTTCCTGACGAAAAAGAAATATTTACTGTATAAGGATTATTTAGTAACTTTATCCAGTGCGAGTAACACGAAATAAAAACCTTGCATGTGTTGAACCCATTTTCACAACCTCACAGTCGATTTTCTGAATTGCACTTCAGCCGAGTTATTTCTTTCTCATATGCATGGAACAAAAATTCTTTTGATGGACTGAGAATCATTAAGAAGATTCCGGTGAACTATTTTTGTAACAACATAACCATCTTTAGTTTAAACATAACCATCTTTAGTTTAATTCCCAACGGTTTATAAAATATCACTGAACACTCCCGAATTCTCACTGGCATGCAAAATATCGCTGGACATTCCTAAATCCACAATGGCATACACAATACCGCTGAACAGTCCATATAACATAACGCTGAAGAAGTTGTTGTGGGGCTTAACGCCATTTTTCAGCACATTTTTCATGGCGGCCAGTATTATTGGTGGAGGAAGAAACCGGGAAATCTGCGGTAAGAACCACCGACACAGGAGAAGCTACTGGTAAGCTTCTCACATATCCACATTCGCCGAATCTTAGAATAGAACTCACGCAGACAGAGGTGAGATGGCAGTGATCCGTAACGGACAGCGCTTTAGACCACTAGGCCACTCGGGGCCCCTCGCTGAAGAGTCATTTTCATGCAGTTATTTCGAGCCTGCGGATAATGTAGGTACATATAGTTGTGGGTTATATATATATATATATATATATATATATATATATATATATATATATATATATATATATATATATATATATATATATATGTATATATGTATATATATGTATATATGTATATATATATATATATATATGTATATATATATATATATATATATATATGTATATATGTATATATATATATATATATATATATATAAACTTTTTCCTTTTCTCCTTGATCTATTGCCCAAAGCACACATACACATACAGATACACACACAGACACATACACATATATTGTTACAAGCCAGGGGTCTTTTGCTTGACCGAGCGATGTCAAAACCCTGGATCGAATCCCGCTAGAAGTCATAAGTTTACCCCATAATTCCAAAGACGTCTATACAACTTTAGTTGTTAAGTTGGAAAGCCCGACGTGTCCATTCTATACATAAATTTTACAATAATCAATGCAAGACCACATTATTTACAACTTGCCAATTAGCCATCAACCGCACTTCCTCATAGTTTCTCTACATTAACTTTCGTTCCGCTAGTAATTCACACCGCAGAAACTATACAACTATCCCTAACACGGGGGACTATTTTAACTGTCCACCTGAGGCCAGTGGATCTACCGAGGCACATCACACCAGTAAACCTATATCACATTTGCCACTATGGCAACCTAAACGGCATCTTCCCAGTCCTTTCTCATTTACCCCATTGTGTAATTTACCGGTTTACTACCATAAATACTGCCGCTGCAGTCATAACACTAGGTTTTACAAAGTGCTACATCACAGTCATGCGGATTGGGTCTGAGTTCGCTACTCATTGGCCATGGCATCTTATAACTCACTAACACTTTCTCTACGTGACGTTTTCTCCTAATAATTGACTAATTATTTCGTGCTAAGGAATATTTCCCATTGCACCGAATTCCAATATTCGGAATCCAAAATAATCAAACATGTAATCACACAAATTTACAAATTGCTTAAACTAAATGCGCATCTCCTTAATTTTATATATATATATATATATATATATATATATATATATATATATATATATATATATATATATATATATATATATATATATTGTTTATTTTATAAATTATATATAGAGAGAAAGAGAGACAGACAGAGAGACAGATAGATAGATAGATAGATAGATAGATAGATAGATAGATAGATAGATAGATAGATAGATAGATAGATAGATAGATAGATAGATAGATAGATAGATAGATAGATAGATAGATAATTGTTTTACCTATAGTACCTTCTTTCTGCATTAATGTCACTCGTTTAATGGGATTATCATTTTTTCCAGGACTAGATTGTAACAGGGACTTAAATTATGTATTTATTTCTTGTTCATTTTCTTGCAACGTTGATAAAAATTAATGCTGACCATCAAAAGCGGTAATTTATAGTATTCAATACGTTTATATATGGCTGGTTCACTGGTATTTTGTAGGTCATTGTTACCAAATCTAACAATATAATTAAGACTTAATCGTCGCGATGTCTACGTTTGAAAGGCACGATTAACACTTTTAAGTAATATCGCCAAGAAAAAGACAACCGATAGAGTGGGTCAGAGATATTGCAAAAAGCATGCAAATTTCTGTTTTTCCTATTGATCTCATTTTCTTGGCATTAACGAAACTGACACGTCAAAATCCTTTCAATAATTAGGCGATTATCATCATTGAGTAAAGAGGATCAGTGTCATAAATCAACCTGACAACACGAGACGCCTAAAATGCATTTGGCATCTTTGCACTCGATCGTTTGCGCCTTCACAATTAAAAATCATCTTTATCTTCATAGTAATCTATTAATTTACTCTTTAAAAATTTGATTGATTCAAGTTGTGTACAACATTTTGGGAAAAATTGCCCAAAAAAGATCCATTCTCTGGTGTGACACGTCTTTAAAATGTTTTTCGCATAAACTGAATCAAATGACAAAAGAAACCATAAATATTTTCGACCTGAATTTCTGTCAAAATCAGAAAAATGCGACTGTTTGGTGCAATGATGTTTGCTATTAGACGATTCCCCAACTATTTTAAAATACAGTCGCTAGAGTTTTTGTGTTTATTTTGCAAGAGTTTTGTTTCAAGAACTGTACTTATTTTTGTGTAACTCTTTGTTCTTATGAAAGCGTGGAAACACCGTTAAATGGGAGGTTTTAATCCGTAACCGTCCATTGATACTAATTCGGTTTCTAAATGAACGTAATCTTGTTTTAGACCCGGCATTATCACAGATAAAAAAGGACTAATTCTTAATCGCAAGAATTATATAAGTTGGTGGGGGTTTTTTTAAGTTCGCTATCGCAGATTGCACCAGATGATTCTCCACACACGAGTGTTAAGTATATGACATCACAAGGAATTGCCAGTCTGGCTTCATGTTTTCCACGCTCTCCAATCGGTGTTCCATACTATTTGTCTGTTTGGTACAGATAACACAAAAAGAAACGCTGTCAAGAATATCGCTCAGAAAAAAAGTTTCCAGCTTATGTTTGTTTATTATCTCAAAATACCTCCTTTAACTGAAACAAAAAGGAAAAAAGGGCACCAGACAGATTTTGACATTTCTGATGAGTCAGCTTGATGATTACAAATTGTAACACCGTTAGGCTTTTGAAAAACTGTACTAACATTAAGTCGTTCAGGCACTGACATTCGTACTGTTTCTTAAGGTTTTGATTCAAGTCAGATGAGGCATCCTTTTCCAAAGTCCAATACGAATATAATTCTTTAGTCAAGAAACTATGGCTATAAATTCTATATATTTTTCACTTTTTGAATAATGGTCATTTTATGCAAACGTGATTTGTTTCTTCTGCTTTCATGTGTATCTTGAAAGAAATGTATGTTAGAAAATTTTTATAAAGTTTGCTATCAGTTTTCTTTGAAAAAAATTTGGCAAAAATGATTCAGTCTCAGATCAGTCTCAATAGTCATTTTCCATCCACTCCACTCTCTCTCTCTCTCTCTCTCTCTCTCTCTCTCTCTCTCTCTCTCTCTCTCTCTCTCTCTCTCTCTCTCTCTCTCTCTCTCTCTCTCTCTCTCTCTCTCTCTCTCTCTCAGAATTAGCAAACTAGGCAAACATCAAACTCACAGAATTAGTACTTCAAATCACCAGATAATCGAATACATTTAGGTCACGTTCTGTATAAGTCATACAGTTTTTCCATGCCTTCTTTTGTTGTCTTCGTTTTGTCACAATACATGGTCTATTTTAGAGAATTATTACCATTTAAAAATAAAAACCGAGATAACCTTTTGTCATTTTCCAGCGAAATTTTTATTTTAGGTTTTGTCAAAAGTTTCACTAACGTATTATATGTAATTGCATTTCCCAGCGCAATGTTTGATTTATGTTCTGGGGAACAACAAATAAAAACGATTCTCTCGAAATATTTGCTTTTGAGTATATATATACTTCAGACATTTTTCCATACTTAACCAATCAGTTATAGACATTCTATATGACTGGCATCTTCTGTTTTGGGACAAAATTTGAAACTACTTAAACCGTATACCGTAATGCATCTACTTTCATTTCTGTTTTTTATCAAGCTACCGCTAGGTCCAGACCGGAATGATCACTGACAGATCTTGTTTTGATATTAGCTGTCCTATGTTGATCAAGCATGATTTGTGGTTATTTAAAGTAGGTATTTCATTAACGTTTCATAACTGAACATAAGAATTGATAAAGCAATACAAGGTAATTTAACAGACGAAATGTACACTCTTCAGCTTCCACGTCATACAAATGCGACGCAGCAACTGTCAAGATCGAAATCATATCAGGTTTACAAATTTTTTAACCAAAGACAGTGCTGGTATTTAGGATGTGTACATGATCATCTGATAATTCTCAATGCTTTCCAGCTTACAAATGGGTAATAAACATTTCTTCATTTTTTACTGAAGATGTTTGATGATCGCACGACATGTCACCGACAAAATTTGATTGAAATTCATTGATTGGTAACTTGTAAATCCATGTAGAATAACACGGAAATACCTTCAATCGCCATTTAAAATACCAAGCTATATTCATGATTAATTGGTTGTTCCGTCAATATCAAAGAATCAGTTAAATGGTCATGTGACTCAAAATTTATCATGTGACTCTCACGTGATGAATATCTCCTTTGACTATTATCATGGTTGAACAATGCGTAAAATTTGAAATTAGGGGGTATTAATTTTGCATTATAACCCACATTGCTAAGAATATAGTCTTATAAATCTATTCGGGAATTGATTTCTTTTTATTCAAATTCAAAGTGACATGAGGTGACTTTACGGGGAAAAAAATGGATATATTAAATGAACTTGACTGATACCTAATGGTTTTGTTGACTTTGATACAAATGTGTATAATGCAAAAACATAAGTCGTATTACATGGTTTCATGAATGTATAGACATTATTGGTACAATTTTAAGCAAGAATAACTGCCAACTTTAATGTCTTATGCTGTTACTACTGGTTCTAAATGGGTTTTAACTTTTCCTGTCTGCTCTATTTTTGAATACATTAAAGTTGTTCGGATGTAAATTTTATTTGAATTCTCTTTACATTTTAAGTTTCTCACTAAAATTATGTGTATCATACCAGTTCTTTTCAAATGGAACTTAAGATTTTTTTTCAAATATAACAGTTCTCACCTTCCACAATTTGAGTGGCCGGAAATTAACTTATAAATATGCCGGATGCCCAAAAAAAGCCTTTGTGTTGTTATGCATCCCTATGTATTGCTTCCTTTACAACCTTATTATTGGGCCAAAGATAAGTCTTAATCAGTACGTATTCTTATAGCATTAATGTGCATTGGAAATCAACCAAGTTTTCACTATAGAGCTTAAGGCTTTCTTGTTTAACGCCAGGTATATCCTTTCTTATCAACAGTTGGGAATTGTTCTGTGTGAAAAATTTAAAGAAGACCATAAAGCAAACGCTTTTTGTCGACGCCATAAAGAATGTTTATTCCGAGAATCTCTGAAGAGCATAGAAGTATTGGCTTAATTGTGTGGTCAAGTACAAGTATACAACTAGTGATAGTACAAGGAACAATTAATTGTATGATCAATTACACGTATAACGCTGGCAATGTGCGCAAGAATAAAACAGTGGTCGAATTTTAAATGACAAGTGAATGTACGTTTTCAGTGGGGTTTTCTTGCAGACCTCCCTCCTTGATCCGGTCCTGCATGTTGGATGTTTAATCATACAGTTTAAAGGGAGTTGAACAGAGTTACCGGAGAAGTCAAAAATCTTTCCATAAAAAAACAAGTTTGGACTTGGATTGTCTCCTTGCAAAACATACGAATGAAAAGGAAAGCATCCGATAAGTAACAAGATTTGAGCAACACTTTAAGAGTAATAGATTTAATAATAATCATTTTGCCCCTGAAATAAGCTGAAACAATTTTGATAAATAGGGTAAGTAGTACCCCTGTAGCTGTTATGATCCAGAATTTACCTATTGATATCACATAATCTTCAAACCATACCAAATGATATGATTCATGAATAAATATCAAATTCTCAAAACATGGTTAAAATCAATTTGCCATATTTTAACATTTAATTTCGATAGCATAAGAAGTACTGCTTTCATTTAAAAGAAACATTTTTTCATTTTGAATATTATTGGGAATACCAGTTCCATTTAGGATATTAAAAAGAAGACTGCTTTCATTTAAGATATTATAAGGAACAGTGCAAATTGTTGTCAAATATTTTTTACGCTGTCTAAGTATAGTTCTTTAGCAGAAACAGGTGTACGTAGCTGCCAGTTGCCAGAGAATTTAAGTTAAAAGATATAATATTGATTCTGACCTTAGAAGTTTCCAGGAAGGAAAATTCCACTTAGTTAACCTAGTACTGATCCAATCCCAGGTTTTAATATGGCTCGATTCGAACCCCTTCAAACCTTTTGCCTACGCAGTCACTATCACACAGACCTTGTTTCATGATAGCTTTAGCTTCAGCATTCAGGACTATGTTGACCTGAATTCCATTCAGTTCAGATTGGATGGTTTGGTAGATCTGGTTATACCATCGGTCTTAGTTGCCAATATAGTTTACCATTTGTCAAACAATCGTCCCTTGATCGTTTTCTTCCATAGCATCGTCTAAGACCAGCAAGATCCTGTTCGCACTCTCAAGAATTCGCTGCTTATCGAGATATGTCAAATGATGCTTCCTTCCAGTGTGAGCCGCAACACAAGATTGTGACAGATTGGCAGCGTGCAAACCACACCAACCTCTTTCACTACGGTTCGTTGCTAGGGAATGACCTCCGCGGTGTAGTTTACCCAGTGTGGATAGATAGAAAGAAGAATGCAGATCACTGAACAAGTATATTGAATAAAATAAACACGACGAGCCCCCTTTCAATGAACAAATATAAAATTTAATCAGTTTATCAACAGAATTTAAAATGAAAAGAAATCAATGACTTGGTTACAAAAGAAGGAAAATGGTACTAACATGTGCTCAAATAAAAAGACAATACAAATTTCTTTAAATGTAAAACTACTTTCCACGTTAATATACTATCTTCATTGCCAATGAGATGTGACCTTTGAGTGCAACGATGAGAGACTTCATCACCTATTTTATGCGGACATCAAAACTTCCGTTCGTCCCTGCTCTGCCGGTCTTTGTCTAGCTGTTTCGTCTTGGATTCTTGACCGTCGAACTCTGACTTAACAACCGTCTCTGGACTTAGATTTCTGCGTAGAATTTGTTCTGGTCCTGTGATTGTTCAGGGATTTCTCATGTGAATTCAGGAAAGCTTTTTTCTTTCAATAAATAAAATGTCTTGCAATATACAATAGGTCACATTCTCAGGTATATTTAGATTTTTACATTAATTCGGCTCAGAAAACAAAAGGCATACATTCTGCCGAATGAACGTTACCTAACTCTCTGTTTACATAGTCAGTCGGGGCCCTGAGTGGCCAAGTGGTCTAAAGCGCTGTCCGTTACGGATCACTGACATCTCACCTCTGTCTGCGTGGGTTCGAGTCTAGGATTCGGCGAATGTGGATATGTGTGAAAGCTTGCCAGTAGCTTCTTGTGGGTCGGTGGTTCTTTTCCGGTGATTTCCCGGTTTCTTCCTCCACCATTAATACTGGCCGCCATGAATAGCCTATCGTGTACTGAAAAATGGCGTTAACCCCAACAACAACAACATAGTCAGTCAATGCTTGTCCTGGCCTTAATTTGGGTCACGCTAGGGATGGTCAATTAAATTCAACTCAGCCGTATGAACCCGTATGTAACCCCCACTCGACTGCTTACCTACCAATCTAGCAGTGTTAAGTTACATATGGCTTAGACCCTCAGATCTACCTATTCTAAAATAGTTTACTCGACCAATTAAATATTACAAACTAGCATATAGATATACACTTAAGTGATCAATTAAATATTACAAACTAGTATATGGTATACATGTAATGTTAAGTCATACTCATTCTAAACAGAGTTAATCCAGAAAACTATGAAATATTACCCATCATTCCTTAAATCATTCATGAAAATTCCTAATCACTCCTATGTATTAAAGATTCAATTACATGCAATCTTATCAACTAATCTAATGAAATTTTAATTACATTCAATCTTGCCACTTCTCCAAATGAATTGATAATTAGAAAATCAAAGAATAAAATGTCATGACTAGCATTTCACTAAAATCCTGCAAAATGAAATCATACATACATATATACATATATACATTTGAAATAGATCAACAAATGAATTAACATATTAAAATCGGGAAACTAAGATTGCGTACCTTTTGCCGTTTCTTTATTCGTTTCCACGAACCTCACGTATAGTCCGTCTCCTAACTGAGACAACTATCTGGCCCCTTACTCAATAACAAAACGTATTTGTTACGAATTCAAATGTAGAGTTTGTCTACTTCGCTGAGACAAAACTCCCGCTTTACTGCCAAATCACGAGATAACGTCTTACACGCTCCCGGAATCGTTTAACTTTCCTCGCGAAAGATTAAAGACTGCTGAATTTTCCTAAAGTAAAACCTTTAATTTCTTACAGAGTTACGCCCATAAATCCATATTAACCAATCGGAATAGACTGTATCCTAAACCTGTTCGTAGAATTTTTGGATTGACAAAACAACTAAACAACTAATCATGCCGTAATTAACATTACTTTGAACAATCATCTATAGCCAGCTCCTGCCCTTTTCCCGGTCGATTTTGGAAAAGGGTCTTATGTCATTCTCTTGTACCATAGCATCTGACTCGGTCATGTTACGTCGGCTAGAACGAATTCCCTTTTGCCGTTCAGAGATGAAATGAAAACAATCATCTAACTATCTCTAGCCATTTCTACTTTAATTAAGTTGACTTTGATACAATTCCTTTAACCAAAGCTTCTAAAGAGTTTTCAAAATTCGACACATCACATATATTATCCTTTAACCTCTTTATTCGGGTTGAAGTGTGTCGTACACCTAGTGTACTCTGACATCTCACCAGATCAAATTCGCCTTATGTGACTTATTGCTTCGAAGTTTCAAGCAATATATGTGAACCAGAATACAGGATATGATATTTCGATCCATCTCTATAAGCCTCGCTTTCGAATGCAACGTTTCGATCCGTCTCTATAAGCCTCGCTTTCGAACGCAACGTTTCGATCCATCTCTATAAGCCTCGCTTTCGAACGCAACGTTTCGATCCATCTACAAACCTCGCTTTCGAACGCATCGTTTCGATCCGAGATATTTTAGAAGCTGCTCGATGGTATGTAGAGTCAACCTTCTCGAACTTTACCTGTCACGACCCTGTAGTTAAATTACATGAGTTAAGATTTGAATTTGTCTATTTTATTTATATTTTAATTTCAATTCATTTTTATATCATTAAATAAAATCATGATTATGATGATGATTATGTTTGCATAGGTCTGATATTTTGTTAGAAACTTCGTGTTTACTTAAAAAAATTAAATTTTACTCGTGTAAGCACGATTTTCGCATGAAGGTTTTGTTTTTGCAAGTAAACAGTCAGGAAAAGCTATGTAAATGATTGGCTGTGAAAATGTCATTACTAGTCATACTTGTTTACGTTTCTGTAATGCCCAGGTATGATTTCAAAATCACACGTGTCCATCGTGCGTGTGAAAATGAAATGACGTATTAGCTTGCTTTAAATGCTCAGTTACCTTTAAGAAATATTTATTCGTAGTTGGTCATAGTCGAGAGTCACATCAAGACATATAGTTTATAATACCTTAAAAAAAGGTATTCCTGTGCTAGAAAAAGTTGTTCGTTCGTACGTATGAGGAACAACATATCTTTTGTTAATGGTGATAGCTGTACTTCATCTGCTTTCTAAATAATAATTTTCCATGGAGAACTACACAACTGGATTTGGACAAAGACATTTGCTGAAATTATTGGAGTAGAAGAATACAAATTGTGATTTACAGTGAAAATTCTTAACATTTTGTGTTAGCCTTCGTCTGACGTCATCATCCGCCATCTTGGAATGGAACTGTGATTCATACTATATCAATTTAGAACTGTTTGTTCACAGGAACTATGTGTTTTCACAACGTTAGAACAAATGTTTGGATCTTCTTCGTAAAAGGTAAGTCTTGTTTCATATATTTATCGATTCACCGTGTTTTCTAGGAAAATAAATTACTTTTTGCTAAAATTTACAACACTTGCTCTAGTCACTCTTTGTGTTACATTAAACTAGCCGATACGTAATATACCTCACAAAATTAGCGTCGCAGAGACAAACATGGATCAGGTAGAGTCGGTGGCAGCAGCACAGACGGCCGCCAGACCCAAATAGATCATCAACACAGCCTGTTTCTGTTAGCTTCGCTGGATTCGCCAGTGAAACTTTTGTAGGTGAGAAGATTTCAGCTTTATCTTCACAGTTGTGTAAGGGTCCCAGGTCAAAGGATACCAGGCTGTGCTGCTTGTATCATTAGAAGAATGGGTTATGTTTTATATGGGAAACTATGCATACACAGAATTATCATTATGCACGAGTTTCGGCAATATCACCGTCGTTATGTTCAGTATGAGTCTTCATCCTTCTCATTCTTGCATTATATTGCATTTTTGTGTTAGTCATCGTCAGAGAAATTATTGATTTTGAGATCGCTCCAAAATTTCATTCCAACAGCGTCGTTCTTGGGATAAAAGTAATTTGTATAATTAACACAGTATCATTGCCAAAAATACTGCAGCTGTCATTTTTCTTGCGTTACTTCATATTTTTGTTTGACGGATTCCTTTTCAATATTTTCATACTAGTTGCATGTATCTGCAGCTCGTAGCGGTGTCCATATCACGATTTACTGAAAAGAAATTTAAGGTTTTCCAATTCGTAATGGCGTTCAATCCAAGGTCTACTGAAGGAAAGAAAATCTGCGTAGTGGAGTCCAAATCACGGCCCAGTTAAAGATATCTACGGCTTTCTAAATAACTCATTTGCACTGGGATAAAAAACGACATGGCTTTTCATCAAAATTTTATATAAAAAAGACTGTTATTAATAACCTTGCTATAGTACCTCTTCTTGTGGAACCATCATCATTTATTTTACTGCAAATGGCCCTTTTTAAGAACGAAACGTGTTTATGAAACATAATAAAAAATGCATGTTTTAAAGTTATATATATATATATATATATATATATATATATATATATATATATATATATATATATATATATATATATATATATATATATATTGTTATAATAGACACAAAGCAATCTTTCAATCGTGTAGTTGACAAGGTTAATACAGATGCTGGGAACAAATACCTTTACCTTTAGGATGTGAATATGAAACGCTCATCATGAAGAAAGACCCGTCTATGTGGATTCTTTCAATTACATTCAGTGTACAAAGATAAAATGTTCTAAAATATCCAGTTAGAAAAGATTGCTGTGGAAATATCTGCCATTTTCTATTGCAAGCTTTGTTGCTTAATAAACTGACGTCATCGCATTGGCAGTGGACTGCATTGATATCATATTACCAGTACAAATATTACATGGACATATTATATTAACCAGTACATGTATTATATGTACATATATTACCTGCACATATAATTTTACCGGTACAAATATTACATGCGCATATCATATTACCAGTATATTTATTATTTGTACATATATTACCTGTACATGTCATATTACCAGTACAAATATTACATGGACATATTATATTAACCTGTACATGTATTATATATACATATTATATCACCTGCACATATAATTTTACCGGTACAAATATTACATGGACATATCATATTACCAGTATATTTATTATTTGTACATATATTACCTGTACATGTCATATTACCGGTAAAATATTACATGGACATATATTAACTGTACAAATATTATATGTACATATCAAGTTACATGTTTATATCATATTACATGTCAATATCATATTGCCTGTGCAAATATTACCTCTGCAAATCATATTACCTGTACATATCATATCAGATTACATGTAAATATCATATTACCTGTACAAATATTACATGTACATATATAACCTGTACATATATTACATGTATATATCATATTCTATGTACATATACTTCCTGTAAGTGCAACAAAAATAAAGTTACGACGGCATAAAATAAAGGCCTTGCCACAACTTTGATGCAACGTTGAATTGTTAGCACTTCACTAGCAGTGAATTTTGTTACAAAATGTATTTATTGTCTAGCAATAACTTCTTTTTTTAGAGCCTGGGAGTCTAAATTAGGCTTACCAGATAGTCAATTATAATGCAACACACCAAAATTGTGTCAGAAATGCATTTTGACGTCTTTTTTTTTTTTAGCAAAATAGGACATCTCAAAGGGCAAATCCAGCTTTCTTGGAGATGTAGGCAGTCTAACCAGCGTACATAAACCAAGGCTATAATTGCATTGATAGTTTATTTCATTGCACACAAGCACTGAAAATTAGTAGAGGAAAATAAGGTGTGCTCTACGAAGTTATTGTTGTTCACCATCAATTGATAATTGAGTAACTAAGCACTTTCCAATATCATTAGTAGGTGTGTGACAAATTAGTTTAGTACAAAATATTTATTTAGCAAACATTATGTATACTATTACCATTTCAAAATTTATTCAAGCTGTTTCTTGTCATATGAACGTCATTGTTACGAAGAATGACATGGATCACCTCGGGCGTCGTCTTCCTGACGAATTACACCGTCACTGTCAACCATGCGCAATTCCAAAACACGCATTGACTTGTATATATCGGGTCCTAGTAAATATTACAGTGGAAATTCAAAGCAACGGGTCACTGCTATCTATTTGGCTATGTATCTATTACTTTAGAGCAAATCATACATGTTGAATCTGTAAGTGCTTTGAGTGAATGGAAATGTGTACTGTATTTGGACTAGGTTGGAAACATACACAAAATTCATAGTGTGTGATTTGTTTTCTGTTTTCCCATTTCGTTTATCTTGGTTTTGCGGTAACCATCGAAACTAGATGATAATTTCATAAATGAGTTTGTTTAGTGACACTTTGTATACCATTGGGACGCTGGATAACTATGTTATAAAGGTATAATTGGTCATTTGGAATATTCTGGTTGAAGATGCTTCGTATGATTGATTGAATCGCCGATATGAATTGTCTTGCTGATAATCTGAGAATAGCTAATCCAAGCACAGAACAAAAATTGGTGTTCTTCCTGAATTAGAGAGAAGATCTGGAGAGGAGAGAAAATACATCAATGCTAGCAAATTCCTCATGTTAAAAGTATGTATGTATGTATGTATGTATGTATGTATGTATGTATGTATGTATGTATGTATGTATGTATGTATGTATGTATGTATGTATGTATGTATGTATGTATGTATGTATGTATGTATGTATGTATGTATGTATGTATGTATGTATGTGTATGTATGTATGTATGTATGTATGTATGTATGTATGTATGTATGTATGTATGTATGTATGTATGTATGTATGTATGTATGTATGTATGTATGTATGTATGTATGTATGCATGCATGCATGCATGCATGCATGCATGCATGCATGTATGTATGTATGTATGTATGTATGTATGTATGTATGTATGTATTTATGTATGTATGTATGTATGTGATGTGTCGAATTTTGAAAACTCTTAGAAGTATTGATTAAATGAATTGTACCATAGTCAACTTAATTAAAGTAGAAAGGGCTAGAGACAGGATTATTTTCATTTCATCCCTGAACATCAAATAATAATCATTCCACGCGACGTAACTTGACCGAGTCACCAAAATAAACCGGTTTAAAGGGGTAGCTCGTAAATAATTGATTGTTCAAATGAACGTTAATTACGGCATGATTAACTGTTTTGTCAATTAAAAATTCTACGTAGAAGATTTAGAAAACAGTCGATTCTGCTTGGGTAATGGAAGCTTAAGGGCGGAACTTTGTAAGGAATTATGGGGTTTTGCTTTTGAAAAAATTCTTCAGTCTTCAATCTTTCTTGCGAGAAGTTAGACGGGACTCAGGGCTAACGTAAAAGTACGTTTTTCCTGTTATTAAGTAAGGGGCCAGACAGAAGTCTCAGATAGGAGACAGACTATACGTTGGAGGTTCGTTGAAACGATTAAGAAACGTCATAAGGTACGCAATCTTAATTTCCGGATTTTAATATGCTATTTCGTTTGTCAATTTACTTGCAAATGTATTGATGTTATGATGTATGTATGTGTGATTTCATTTTTCAGGGTTTTAGTGAAATATTAGTCACAACATTTTATTCTTTGATTTTCTAATTATCAATTCATTTTTTGAGAATTGACAAGATTGCATGTAATTGAATGTTCATTGAGAGAATTGACAAGATTGCATGTAATTGAATCTTTGATACATAGGAGCGCTTAGGAATTCGAGAATTAAGCTTAATAAATGATGGGTAATGTTATGTAGTTTTATGAATTAAATCTCTGTCTAGTATGTATTGAGTGTATATTAATATACTAGTTCGTAACATTAAATTGATCTATTGAGTGTATATTCATATATTAGTTTGTAACATTTAATTGATCTATTGAGTGTATGTTCCTATACTAGTTCGTAATATTTAATTGATAACATAAACTATTTTAGAATGGTTAGATTTGAGGGGCTAAGCCATATGTAATTTAACGCTACTAGATAGTTTAATGTAAGAAGTCACGGTGTTAAATATGGGCACATACGTGTTAGCCGTGAAGTACAATTTAATTATCCCCGCTAGCGTGACCCGAATTAAGGTCAGGACGTAATGGCAGTCTATGTTTGTAAGCATAGGAATTGATGAACGCGAGTACGACAGAATTACGCATTTTTTCTGAGCTAATTAATGTAAATATATAAATATATACTTGGAAATGTGACCTATTGTCTATTGCGAGACATTTTATTTATTTAAAAAAACAGCTTCCTGAACTTTCCCGAAACTTCCAGAAACATCCTGAAATTTCCTGGAAATTCCTCTAAAAATTCCGAGTACCGGAGCAATTTCTGAGCAAGAAGTCTAGGTCTAGAGACGATTGTCAAATCGTTCAAGTTTCAACTGGCAGAGTCCAGGTCCAGACGACTAGACAAAGATTGACAGAGCCAGGACGAACGAAAGATTCGATGTCAGGAGAAGATAGGTGATGTCGTTCATCATTAATCTCAAGGTCACATCTCGTAAGCAATGACAAAACTGAATTAATTCTGTCAAGTAATCGTAACTTGAAAATTTGTATTGAGTACATGCTAGTACATTTTTCCTTTTGTAACCAAGAAATTGATTTCTTTACATTTTAAATTCCGTTGTTAAATTGGTTTAATGTTATATTTGTTTATTGAAAGAAGATTCGTTGTGTTTATTTCTTCAATATACTTGTTCAGAGATCTGCATTCTTCTTTCTATCCATCCACACTGGGTAAATTACACCGCGGGAGGTCATTCCCTAGCAACGAACGGCAGTGGAAGAGGTTGGTGTGTTTTGAACGCCACCAATTTATCACTGTATGTATGTATGTATGTATGTATGTATGTATGTATGTATGTATGTATGTATGTATGTATGTATGTATGTATGTATGTATGTATGTATGTATGTATGTATGTATGTATGTATGTATGTATGTGTGTTTGTGTGTGTTTGTGTGTGTATGTATGTATGTATGTATGTATGTATGTATGTATGTATGTATGTATGTATGTATGTATGTATGTATGTATGTATGTATGTATGTATGTATGTATGTGTGTGTGTGTGTGTGTGTGTGTGCGTGCGTGCGTGCGTGCGTGCGTGCGTGCGTGCGTATGTATGTATGTATGTATGTATGTATGTATGTATGTATGTATGTATGTATGTATGTATGTATGTATGTATGTATGTATGTATGTATGTGTAAAGATATTTCAATTTTATCAAGTGTAACCTTATATAAACGAAAATATAATGTAAAAAATGAAATGCAAAAACAACTATAACACATGAAAGAGAAATATTGTATGCAAGGATGCTATAAGAAAGGAACTCAACTGACATGTCATCATCAAAATTGCAAATTGTAGTACAAAGGAACGGTTGAATATATATATATATATATATATATATATATATATATATATATATATATATGTGTGTGTGTGTGTGTGTGTGTGTGTGTGTGTGTGTGTTTGTGTGTGTATGTGTGTATGTGTGTGTATATATATATAGATAGAGAGAAAGAGCTATAGAAATATATAGAGTTGAAGTGTGTGTGTGTGTTAAGAAATGAATTCTCTATAAATCTTTTATTTCATGTTTATGTCATTAACTGTAGTTATTATTATTATGATTATGTTAGCATGTGTGTTGTTAGAAACTATGGGTTTACTTAAATCGTTAATGTGACTCATTTAAGCACGAGATGTGATTCTTAAATCGGTAATATGACTCATATAAGCACGAGATGTGTATGATGGTAAATTCGTCGCAAAAAAACATTCAGAAATTGCTAGGAAACGATTGGCTGATACTTATTCAGGCTTTCCTAATGTCCAGATGCATTACGAAATTAGTGTCCCTTGAGGGCGTGTACATGAAGCGACGCATTAGCTTCGTTTATAAGCTTAGTTATTTGTAAGAAAGACGAGTCAGAGTAAAAGACGAGACAAGAGCCGATTTAACATCTTAGTCACACAGTTTATGTTACCTTAGAAAAGGTATTTTGTGCCAGAAGTTGTCTGTGTGTCTACGTAGAACGACATGTATTTTGTTAAAGAAACTAATTGTGCTTTGTTTTTCTAAATTATTTACCTGGAGAACAACACTACTTGTTTGGACAAAGACATTTTATGAAAATATTCTAAATTGGAACGGAACAATACAAACAGCGCTTCATTGTGTAAATTCTGGATTTTTATGATAGCCTACGTCTGACGTCATCATCCGCCATCTTGGACCGAAACTGGACATCAGACTGTGAATTTAAAACTGTTCACATGACTTATATCTTATGTTTTTAGAACAAACAATTTGTATCGTTTTCGTAAATCCTAAATTTTTGTTTTACATATTTACATTTTTGTGTGTTTTCTAGGGAAATAATTTTTTTAAAAAATTTACAAAGCTTGTTGTCTTCACTCTTTCTTTTGTTATTTTGAACTAGCCGATGCGTAACTATATATATATATATATATATATATATATATATATATATATATATATATATATATATATATATATATATATATATATACGAATATAAACTGTATGCCTATTCATTTTCATGCTACTACATTCTCATTTTGTAATATTGTGCGACAGCCCATGTATCTATAAAACTAAGGGTAAAACATTTGTACTGTAAGATTATAATTGCATTTGTTCTAAATCAATATTTATTGTGATTCTGATCTAATGGGAAACACTTGGGTTAATATTTTACACGGGGACCATAAAATAAAAATTATATAGTTTACTTACAGCATGAAAAGTTATTAATGTTTACAGATTTTTTTAATTTAAGTTTTGTAGCTGATCAAATTTGTCTTGAATATGTGGTATTAATTTTTGCTTGCTTCTTCCAAACTTCATAAATTAATTGTGTATTGGGGGATACAAGACTACTTATCTAAGTGAATCCATTACAGTAATAAGCCTCTCTTGGATACCGCGAATGGAGGAAGCAAGCCAAAACCCAAAAAACTGTGATAAAAATCAGTAATTCTATTGTCGGTGGTACACAGTGGGCACTACTTGGTTAATTTTGTATAAAGTTTCCTCTAAGTCTAAAACTTCGTCTCGCCTAAAATGAAGTTTGATGAAACCTGCCAAGAGATCAGATCCTCCCAGACTCCACATTTGCATAATGGAAGAAAATCATTGCCAATATTCTCTTAGAAATCATCATCATCTTCGCGCTCTTGAAAATATATCTCATTGTAAAACTAATTTCCTTTTTCGGACAAGGATTTGCAGTTATAATAAAGGAAAACAATTATAAAACTTCACAAAACAACATAAAAAAGCTGTAAATACAATTATTTCAAGCATGAAATTAAAGCAAATGAATTCACAAAGTTTGAAATCATTAAATCAACGCTACTGTTCGTTAGTGGATCCTTCTATATCAACCAAAAACTACCGTGTCTTCACTATGAAGAAGTGTGTGCGCGCATGAGTGTGTGTGTGGGTGTGTGTGTGATTTGTATTTTTTAACGTAGCTTTAACAATTTTTTAATTATATCGCTACGATGTCTGCATTGTGCCAGTTTATGGTGATGTCTAGCACTGGGGCATCATGTCGCAGACATAAGGCATGATGTTCAGTCCTAACATTAACCTCTTAATGCTGAGTGCCAAGCGAGCAGCTGTTAGTACAAAATTTTAAGTAAGATGGCAAATCGCAAAAAAAAATTAGAACTGTTAAGTGACGAAAGAATAACAACTAAACAAAATTAACATTTCCTAGCTTATATATGATGTACAGTAAAAGCCACTAATTGTAATGATGCTAAATTCATCGCTTTAAATTGATGGAGATCATAACTTGTATCAAGCTACCCTCTGGATTTCAGTCAGAAACTACGCTGTTAAAACTCTGAGAGGTGACAATCAGAAGGATGACAGACAATATTCAATGACGTCATCAGGATAAGAAAAGGACATTAATAAATTATTATTATTAACTGTAACTGTAAATGCTGTTATAGATAGATCAAACTAGGTGGTCAATACTTTTATGAATTAGTATAACTCGTGTCTTAAAGATTCGAAGGCCTGTTTTAACGCGTGCTACCGGCACGTCGACGTGAAACAAAGTAATTTAGCATAACTATTAATGTCAATCCATTTTTCGTAACACAAGTGTGACTGGTTCGTCAATAATATTCTGATTTATGTGATAAAGTAAACTTAAGTGTAAGCAGTTTTTAATATTTACAATTTTCTTCGTTTATGCAACGGTTATCATACTGTAGTGCAAAAATCATTCGATATTTTTCATTAACACCATCAGCTCTTTTTAATGCGTCTGATTCTGTCTTGCATTCCTGAAGTCTCAAGCCACTATTGACTTTAAGACCGCTTCTCTCAATACCCCTCCAAGCTCTTTACATGTCAAGACGAAACTTTCAAGATATCACTCTAAGAGAGCACGTTTCTTGAGTAGAATATATTGAAGCTTTCTGGGAGGGCTGGAGAAATGTGTTCAAACTCTGCATCAGTCAATTAATCAATGAACAATATTTGGCGTCATGTCATAATTGCTCAGTGGTTAGGATCGCTTTTTTCCCCCCGAAAGGTCCTTTATCTTTCATGCTCAGCTGATGGGGATTGCTGAGTATTTGTCTATTTCTTTTAATATGAACCTATTGCTTTTATGCTGCAGAATTTGCACGTGATACAGAATGCAATAATATAAGCTGCTTTCCAGTGTAATAAGAAAACACCATTGCCTGCTCTGACAGTGTAACATTGGGGTCAGCCTCGTATTGAATTGTCGTTCCGGTTATTTTGTGTGAATGTCTTACGAGAAAAGATATGTGTGGGTGGGTGGGTGGGTGTGTTTGAGAGAGAGAGAGAAAAAAAATTGGATTTTTAACATAGCTTTAATAATTTTTCAGTCATATCGTTCGAACTCACGACCTCCCACATCGCATCAAGGGCTAGTGCTCAAACCGAGAAAAGATGAAAAGTTAATAACAATAGTGTATCAATCTCAGGTTTAAGGATATAAAATGTCTGTATTTTCTTTCCTTTGTTGTAAATTTCATGGAGAAAAGGTAAACATCAGAGCGTGACTTTTCGTGAGAAGTTATCACTGGTCGAGTCATACCATAGACTTATAAAAATGGTGCTAACAGCTGCCTTGCTTGGCGCTCAGCATTAAGAGGTTAGTGTTAGGACTGGTCGGCCTGGCGTCAGGATAGTGTGACTGGGTGAGACATCATACTACATGTCTGAGGCCATGATGTACCAGTGCTGGACATCACTATAAACTGCCACACTGAAGACATCGTGGCGATTTGGCTGAAAAATTGTTAAAGCTATGTTAAAATTCATAATCACATCACATCGTGAGAAGCAAGATTGTCATCTGGAGAGTCGTTTCAAAAACTTGGTGATACATTATTCGGAACATGATTTAACTTTTTCGTCTATTTAATAGGAAAGAGATGACGATGTCCCGACGGTATTATAGGGTTTAAGCTACGCAAAAGAGTTAATTTTTGGATCCTTAGTGATCCTTTGCACACAGTAAAAAGTGCATCGTTATTATTATTGTGATCAATTACTAACTGAAAGTCATCAAACATTCCTTAAGTTGTTAAACACTTAAAGACTTTTTTCTCTTCCGATTATTTTATATGAACGACAGCACGAAATCAACGCGTGAAAGTATCAAAATCTGCCTCATCACGTGAGAACGCTTAGTAACAGTCTTTATATTTGGTGTGCATTTACCCTGTGACGAAAATCGTTATTCATTTCAATAATGCATTGATTCAATTTAATCTCTAAATGAGAATTGCTTATGTTACGGTGAAATAATAGACACGGACGATTTAATGCCAGATACAGAGAATAGAGAACTGAGTTTGAGCTATGCAGATCAACTCTTGGCTATGTAAATGTCAACAAGGAATATTAGATTATGTTGTTGACAGTGAATTTCTTTTTCAAATCATGATATGTGCGTAGCCTCTTATTACTATGCAGGACTCTTACCACTGCGGCTGGCAAGTATTCTAATGGTCGTCTTCCTACATTTCCATCTCCATCCTCGTCTAAACTTGGAGCTGATCAATTAATCAACTTGAACTAGAAAAGACTATTAAAAGGAGACAGTGAATTGCTCCCCCAGTCGCCCAAAGAAATCGAAAACGTTAACAGTAAATTAATTCCTGTAATGAGTGATGTAGCCTTTCAGGTCTTACCATCAAAAAAGTTAAATCCTCACACAAAACCTTATTGATCGCCTGAAGTTAAAAAGCCCACAATATAACTCGATACTTTAGAAAAAATTGGATAGAACTTTTAAGGCCGCGAGGGCTTGTCCATGAATGTTACTAACATCATAAAATTGCACAGAGTAATTTAAAAGTTTTCAATATATTGTGATAAAGTATCACGGAGAAACAATGTTCATAAACTTACGTGTAGCAGCCGTTAGGTTTATTAGAAATTGTACAACAAAGTAAAAAGAAGAAATACTCCAAAATGTTCTTTTGAAATACAATATTACGGTGAATAAGGCTGTTCCGAACAAGATTACTAGACAGTTTGCTAAATATTTTTTCTGTACATCATTCTACATACATCTTTGTAAATCATGAATAAACGAATATGTTCTGTACTTATGAACCTATCTTTGGAGAAAAACAATTCAACAAATAGCCTTTGCTACAAAACACCTAAAAGTGAGGAAATGATAATGATGATATTAAAAATTGTCATTTACTTTACATTGGGGAAATCATACCATTATTCACACTGCTTTCTAGAGCAGTGTTTCATTCCTTGCGATTGGAAATTAGACTTAATTGTTCCTATATTTGAAGGTGGAGGGAAATCTAAAACTGACCCAGACAATTATGGAGTTATATCCCTTTAGCAATATTATACAAATTATGTGAAAGGCGCTAATTTGATAAGACTTACTAGATGGTGTAACAGTACTATATATATATATATATATATATATATATATATATATATATATATATATATATATATATATAGATAGATAGATAGATAGATAGATAGATAGATAGATAGATAGATACATAGATAGATACATAGATAGATACATAGATAGATACATAGATAGATAGATATAGATACATAGATAGATATATAGATACATATATATATGTATATAGATACATATATAGATATATATATATATATATATATATATATATATATATATATATATATATATATATATATATAGAGAGAGAGAGAGAGAGAGAGAGAGCTATATAGATATATAGATTCCGTAATACCTAACAAACTGTGTTTCAAAAGTGACTGAGTAGTATGAAAACATCTTTTAATCTGCAAGAATTTTCTTTTTCCAAGAGACCTATTTCATGTTCACCTGTGCTAATTTTATGACTAATGGGTTTTTCTCTTACTTTTTACTTTGTTTCTATCCGTGTTCATATGTTTGTATCATTGTCTCCGAAAAGAGGACATAAAGACTGCGGATTGATATCATGATGATAATCTAAACCTGCCACATCGTGTTCCAAATGTTTTGTGGCATTTTTCCGAAATAAAAGGAAACATAAAAACAAGTCTTCTCTTAGCACCCAATAAAACATGATGCAAAACAGTGGAACAAGTCATTGAAGTGTGAACCATAGGATACATATATATTTGCACACAAGTGTAGTTTATTTCAGGGTGCAATCCCTCACTGGTATCATGATTTTGGGTCGGATAGTGCATATATACCATGTACAAAGCTCGTGTAAACATGAGAAAATCAAATGCGTAACAAAAGCCCGCAAGAAAATTTAATATACGTCTTGACGATCTTCTTTTATTGTAAGGGTGTGGAACTAACAGAGATGCATTTCAACCTCAAATTCGATGATTCCAGCATGCACACTACCTGTGCATATGAACATCAAACAACACATGAAATGCAAGTCAATGAAGCGTAACATATAAGCTATAAGGGCCTAAATCTGCAAGAAAGTAGTGCTGCTTTTTAATAATTATCTTCTCGCCAGAATTCTTGACTCTAGGTCAGTAAAATATGAAATGTATGTCACAGTGACCTCCTTTTGTTATATGGGGCTAACATTAATGTGTTCATCTTCAATATTTATGATTCTAACATGAACGCTGATTCAGAAATTAAACTTAAAACACAGACGATACCAAATGTTGGTTGAGAGTATCCTTGTTCTGTTGGGGGGGTGTACTACTGATATATGTATGCACGTAATCCACTCAATTGCTCAGCCAGGTGCTGAGAAAAATATTTAAATGCAAAGTCATTAAAGCCACATTGACTTACTTATGTGGTGATGGGATAACCTGTCTAAATGCATCATTTCATCGTAGTTCCCTGATTCCAGGTGCAAAACTCCATGAGCTAACGCAAAAGCAAGAATGTACAAAACAACAGATGTACGTACAATGTTAACCCTTGTAACCCTCCCCATGTGTTTAGTTTCTTGAAAGCCACTCAACTTATCCTTAACACTTAGGAAAAACATATCTGATATGCAGCGAGACTGGTCATATGTGTATGTTTTCTTATGTGCAGACGCTCATGTTGACGCCGATGGTTAGTACCATGCATATCGTCTGCTTTGTAAAGGCTTACTCGAGTCACCGTTCCTGTTTTTTATATCTAAGAATGCATTTTGTTCGCTGATTTTACTAAAATATTAATTTTTTTATGTAAAGCATTTTTCTAAATGTATAATTGCCTTTGAAAACATATTCTCTTATATTGCGATAAAAACATCTGAAGCAATTTCATAAAGAAAAGATCAAATTTATACCATGACTTAAGGATTAAACTGGGAGATATCTTTATAATGTGTCGATTATTCGGGAAAATAAATTAATAGTTTGCGATCACCACAACGAGTGCCAGAAACTAATTTTACTCCGTCTTTCAACCTATTTGCGTTTATTGTGAATAATATTGATCCCGCTTTCACAAAAATAGAATTTTTCACGTTTAAAATGATATTAGATTCATAGTGGCACAAAATAGAATATGGTGTTTATTTAAAAGGATTAGTAAAATCAGATGAGAATTAAGAGGGTTATTGTTGAACATTTTATATGACATGGAAAAAATTTGTAAACTATGAATAAGTACATCTGATCTAAAGTATAACATATACGACAAGAAAGGTCAAGAAATAAAAAAAAACAAACTTGTTTTTCCTATAAGTTTTGGCGTCTTCGACCTACATATCCAGATGTTTCACCCACGAATGTAATAATGGAACACACGGTTATCTCATTGGATAAAGTCATCTGATAAGAAAACATTTAGACTACCTCTATATTTATCTCAATTGTTTTATACTTCTCCCAGGGATACGTTACTACGAGTGTAGTAGTTTCAACTGAAGTAATTGTACATTCTAACAATGGACGTCTCTTAAGCAGGTTAATATTATTAACAGTTTCTTCGATTTAGGTTATAATAGTCTCCCGCAGGGTCAATAATATTGATGATTTGATTTGATACAAGACATGCCATAAAAATACATGAATTAAGAGTTTTCATTTTTCACATTATTAATTATTGAACCGAATTTATGACGTCGTTGTCTATTCTTCGCAGATAATATTTGAAAGCAATAACAAATGGCCTAAATAACCGTCTTGCGTGCAGCTAATTACTGCTGGATGGTACATTTTATTCCAGTATTGTACAACCTACTCATTCTCTGCTCCTTAACATAAAAATCAACCCAATAATTCCGATCGTGAACTCGGCATATGCATGCTTTGTGGATGGCAAGGGAGTTATTACCATTTCAAAGAAGATAATAAAATACAATTATGATCAGTTTGATCAGTTCCCAACCAGATACAGAGAGGTAAGTTCGTGCATGAGAAGTAGAAATTCTTTTCAATTTTCGATATTCGGCGTTTATATCTCATAAAAGCAATGCATAAATATGCAAATATGTCCATATTGGACTGATATTTTGAAATCATTGTGAGTCAGTACGGTTCCAGCAACGAAAGTGTTTCTTGATGATATACAAGAAATATAACGAATTACTTACCTTAAATTTCTTCAATGACGAGGGTATACAGGCTGCATTTTCGGTATCAGAACTATGTATTATCAGCAATTTTTATATTTTTCTTTCTTTCTTACCATAGTCCTTCTGCTCAAGTGCCATTCTCACGTTGGATTATGGTGATATCCTCTATCAGATTATCCATTACGCTGTCTCCCTTACATCGTTGCATATAATTTGCGCTTAACTTTGTAAGGTGCGCCACAAAGATGCAATGGTAATTTTTGGGGTAATGTATAAATGAAAATTGGAGTAAACGAAACTCTGCGACTAATTTTTTATAAGAAAAATTAATAAGATGCAGTGGGTATAATATTGTATCTGCTGATATCCGTACAACTCTGCATTCATAATTTAGTCGACATATCTTATTCATAGCCATATTCATATATATATATATATGACATATTTCTGATGTATGTGTCAGGTTTATGTTAATTTTACATTTACATTATAACTACTACATCACCAGAAAGAAGAATGCTGATAGAAATCTGTGTACATCCTACATAACAACAGATCGCTTCACGCAATTAATTTTTTCTTTTGTCATTACAATTTTAAGCAATCTGATTGACCAAACTCTTTTGAATTTTTTGGTCTATTCCTCTATGAACCCAATTTTTTAAAGTCATTCCCACATGCACTACTTAATGTACACAATACTCAATGAGGACTATATTTGGAACACAAGATCACTAAAACTTAGATTTCTTACGTGTGATTTTAAGTATGCACCAAATACTGAAATTTTTATCAAATAAATGAGATATCTTTGCTAATGCTATTAGTCAAATACACTGTAAATGAGTAAATAAACATCGTGTACTTTCATATATTGATAAGAAAGACATGACTGTGCCGTGAGACATTCATCATTGTGTGTATATATCAAGGTATAATATAAAACCTATATACCGTTACCATATGGTAATTTGATATTTTTGTAGAATAGAAAAACAAAGTTAAATGAGAAAATTCGGATTATACAAATTGGACATTAATTTTTTCGTTCATGCTTCTTTGAATTTGAAAATAAACAGTCGATCCTTAAATGTCTTTATGTGGACCTCATAAAATATTAATTATGCAATGATAATGAGAATATCAAAGTTACATTAAATGGGTTTTATTGTTTTCATACTATTCTAATCCACAATATGGTACCACACAATGCCTAAACAAATAAAACAATTATCGCACCTTTAGTTTACAGCTGCTAATTATAAACTAAATTTAAATGCATACGTAAAATGCATAAAGGGTCAAAGGTTAAGAATGATCGATTTATCTCAAAAGATTTTCCAGTTGACTATAAAGTTTATCAAAGTTTCGTAATTATTGCAACATTTTTTATATTTCAATGGCAATTGATAATTATATCGTACACAGACACGCGTACGCACAAACTCACACACACATGCATGTAAATATATTTGTCCTTATATAAATGTACACAGAATAACAAATGTTGTCATGGTTTATCTTTTTCTAGGTTAATATAAATATTTTCCAGTATCCGCAGCAAGTTGATATAAACTAGCTGAAACATACATTTAAAGGTTTAATTCCTATAGAAACAGCCCTGTAAAGTTTTGCAAACACGTGGGTTTTTTTTCTGTTTTATTGATTTGTCCTGTATTTTGTATATGCCTTTGAAAAAAAAACTCTTTAGGAGTCGAAAGAGCTCAGGCTAGTTAGATACTAGCTTTGCATTGTTCGTTGTCAGTTTATTGCATTTATCTTAATCAATCCCTGATATAAGTGATCCCTTGCTGGACCCAATAACAAGCCAGTGTAATGGGATGGTTCTATATAAATAGAATGGAGGAGAAAATATATTTTTCTTTAAATTCTCTATGCACGTGTTTTGACATACTTAGCACTGCTTTTATAGATCCTACCTTTGTGTGTGTAATTGTGATTACGCTGATTTCAAGATAAGTTTCACATGTCTTTTTGGAGAATGGTAATGCATGAAACTTCTTAATGTATGCATTTATTCACAGTTCCTACTCAATATACATACCTGATATTCTATTTTAAAATAAATGAATAAAAAGGACATAATTAAATTCAGGCATATATAACTAATATTTGTTTGTCACCAACAAGTATTTCACTTTTTTATATTTATTTCTCTTTCCTTTTTCGTTTTGATGTATCATTAACACTTTGTGAAGTTTTTGTTACTTCCGTGCAGACTTCTGTTACAAAAGAAATATATAGATTCTGCACTTTCTGTTTTCATACCTGAAAATATTTAATGTGAAAAACCAGAGCACTAATCTTTAGTAAACATTAGTCGCATCGAACGACTTTAGTTGTTGTTATTTTTTGGTTTTGGGGGGTTCACAGCACATGATAGGATATACATGGTTACCAGAATATCTGATAAAAAAAGTCTCTGACAACATCAGGTTGGCAGCCCGCCCCTGACAATTTTGCTGGTAAAAAGATACTTTATCTTTTTCCGCAAATTACGCAAATACTTTAAAGCATTATTCTCTTATTCCTTGTTTATTCCGTTTTTCGTCTTTTTTTTTTGTTTTAGTTTTACGCTTAAGACAATATTTTCACATTGTTATATTTGTAAGTTTAGATAAAATTAATCGCAATCTCTTCATTAGCGTGAAAAGATTGTTTATTGAACTGTAAAATTATTTTTTTTCAATCTGGATTTTTGGTCATCTGTTTGATGAACATTATGCAATAGTATCCACAAGCGGAAGTTCCAACTGGTTGAATTTGATTAGAAGAATAATTTATTATTTTGTATTTATACTCATACTTTTTTACCGCGTCACTTGGATAAATTCCGAACGAGTCGAAATAATTGTTATCAAAAACAGCTACCCAATGTGTACCAGATCCATCATTAAAATCTTGCATATTTATAACACATGAACATATAGACGCTAGCGTCTCTTGCGGCGATGTCAACATCATAAGCTCATCTTAGCCCCACCAGATCTAAACAAGCAGTCGTTTTGTTCTGCTTGATCTAAATTAAACGTTATGTTTAACTCCGCGAAACACCATATTATAGTCTCTACAAAAACCAAATGTAATTTGACGTGATCATGCTGCAAGTTCTCATCGCCTAGCAAAACCTTCATTATAACGTGGATTTCTTACGCCAATATTAGCATTAACTAAAGCTAGCATTTCAGCACCGTCTATAGCAGCGGAAGGAGTCGGCAGATCAAGTTTAGCAAAAGTGAGAATAAGTAAAGCTCTCTTAACGTCTGCCTTAGCGTCTCTAGCTGATGCTGCTATACTAAACGTTGCCGCATTGGCAATAAGAAAATTTCTTAGTTTCAGCATTTGCAGCTGCATCAACTCCAGGTATCGTAAAAGTTCTCGATATTAGTTCAGTCGATTCCGCTATAGCGCGTCCAGTATCTTTAAACCACATTATATTACTTGCGACTGACCTGGAGTAATCGTCGGAAAACGAAACAATATTTAAGATCGTACTTGCAACTTGTAAGTGATTTGAAACATCTTCAACAGTTTGATTGGCCAGCTGATATCGAGCATTTCTGAATAAAGACCAACCATTGTTTATAAGAGCTACTTCTAAGTTACCTGCAGTTGCGACAGGTGGATTAGCATCTGTTATAATCTGGCCAAGAACTTCTACCATTGCGTTGTGAGGTTGTCGAAATACATCATCGTCTCGTGTACTGACGCCGACCTTATTAGGCTCATTAAAATTTTCATCGAGATATTCGACATACTTAAATTATGTTACTGTGTTGTCTGTGTCATAAGTTTCTGCAAAATCGAGATAATTTTTCACAGGCTTTTTTTTCTTTTATTAGGTTATATAAAATTACTGCACCGTTGCTATCTTAAATAATATATTTTGTATAATCTGCCCGCTTTTTGTGATAAAAGCATTTTTGTTGTTGTTATCATTGCGCGTTGGGTTTCTTTTGTTGGTTCTATTTCTGAAATAACCCGTTTGATTTTAGATGCGTCTTGCGCCTTAGATGCGCCTTTTATTTTATTAGATATTTTTGTCCCACTGCAGTTCAAGCAGCAGATGCAGCTCCAGTTGCAAAAGCTTTTCCTGCGTCAAGTGCGTTTGGCGCAACGTTACGAGCTAATCCTGGAATATTTTCAACAATTTTAGTAAATATGTTTTCTAAAAATCCCCCTACTATTTTTCTTCTATAAACTTTTTCAGTTTCATTATATATCTGAGGTTGTATAATTTTATTGTCAAATCTTTCAAAACAAATTGTTTACTGCTAATCACGCCTACGCAACGAGCTAGTGCACGTAATAAGTAACAACTTCTTTATTCAAATCCAGCTGTCGTCCAGATTAGTATGTGAATTGCATATTTACTTCTGTTATTTGATTTTCGACATTTAGCGGATAATAAATAATATGACGCGTCTAATTTGCATGAGAGAGCCTGGTGGAACTTCTGGTGAAAAACTGTATATAATTTGCCCTTGGCTGAATAAGAACCAGATGCAATAGAACAATTTACTAATATCGATTTAATATATGTGATATTTACTGGAAATTCACCGTCATACGTTCTGATGTCATCAAAATAAGGATACTAAAACGATAAAATCCAAACAGTGGTGCAATACTTTTGTCTGATGCAAGACTAATTGATAAAATATATTTTACTCTTATTCTAGCACGTAACGTATTATAGTTTGGTGCAAGCTGATAATCGTCCGCAGTTCCTTTATTTTTTCTTATAAGTTCTTTTATTGTTTTATTTAAATCAGTTGTGTTATAAGCTTCTTGTGGAATTTTAATTGACATCTACTTCTAATGTATTGGAGAACGTGAATCATCAACAGTAAATGTAATTTCATTATTTACTCCAGTTTAAACATTTGCCATGGCATTCCAACAAGTGCAAAAAATTAATCCAATTTCGTATTATTTTTCACGATCTAGTTCTATTGGCGGAACATATTTTACTGAAAAATTTGCGCCATCTTTATCAGATTGGCTAGAGTCAAGTAATAATATTGCTGACATTTATTATTATTATATGTTTATAAAATTAACTCGTCTTGATTTGATATCAAATCAAGGTGTAAAGTTTCGTATTAGTCAGTTGTTATTAAAATTTTCAATCACAAATTATCAAATATGTCAATAATTTCATTGTTGGTTTCAACACCAACATTTCCTGCTTTGATTGATGATATCAAAAGCGTTAATCTGTTAATCATTTCAAGATCTGATGTTAATATTCTGACTCCAGTTCCTGTTTTTCCCCCTCTATATTTTTATACACGATTTTTATCTAATGCAAAAAAATTCCTTTTAAAATTCCAACCTGTAACAAAAGGTTTTTCTACTAGCCTCTGCTGTTTTTCCAATCATTACACTGATAACACCATATCTCATTCGATCATAAAGTGGAAACATATTTTATTCTTTTGTGACTGTGTTTAACTCATTTTAGCAGTAGCACCGTCATTCATTATTGCATCTAATGTATCAATTATTATTTTAAATTCTTCATCGGAGGATTTACTTATATTATCAAGATCTTTTACATTTCTTTCTCTAAAGGTTCATTATCTTTATCTTCTATTATCTTATTATTTGCTTGTTTTATATACCATCGTCTTTGATCTCCAACTTCCATAAATTTTACAGTCATTTCGTTAACTCCTTTTTGCTCTTCTTTAATACCTTTTACTTCTACTGATAAATATTTTATAATATTTTTAATTTCTTGTGTTGTTAATTCTGCTAATCTTCATTCAAATTCCAGCGGATTAATTATTAGCCGATCTAATGCAACTTGACTCGCAGCAGGATCAGCTATAGTCGCTACAAGTGCCTCAGCTAATCTTCTTTTTTCTTCTTCGGATCTTTCAATAACTCTTCCAGCAGCTTCTTCTTGTTCTTTAAATAATCCAACCAGACCTTTTTCTTGTAATTTTTATCTTCTTTTTCTGATAGTGGTTTAGTTTCAAATTGTTTCCTAAGTAAAGCCTCAGTAACTAGTTTGAGAACTGTAGCTGATGTTTCTGCTGCAGCAACTTGACCCCGTCGTGCTTGCTGTACTAGCTGTTTAAATCTTGCCTGAGAATGCGCATGTTTTTTTAATTTTCTATATGTTTTCTATATTTTGCTTGTTTTTCCATTTGTGGTATACTATTCTCTATAACAAAATATTGTAGATAGTATTCCATCCAACATCGAAAATATTTTACTCTTATCATTCGTTAATTTATCGAACAAGAAAAGGTCATATCTATTTGCTGTTGCTTGAGGTAACAGGTCAATAAATTTATCTTTTGTTACGTGGATGCATTGTTCTTTTGCGATTTTTCTAACGTCAATATTGCCATGTCCAGGAAATAATAAAAAGAACCAGTATTTTGCCAGATAAATCTATCGATATTATAGTATCCTGGAGCGAGATAAATATTATTACATTTCTTATTTCGCAAAAATGAAAAATACGATCTAATTTTATTCATTTCCTCGTTCTTTAGCGGAATATCATCAAAAACAATTTTTTTATGTTCGGACGAATTGAGTTGATTAACTTGAACAAGTTTTTCCGGTTATTTGATAATAAAAAAAATATTCGTTAGCCTTAAGACTCACGAAGTTTGTCATTATAAATGTTAAGTATTCGTATTTTTCTTGCTGGGGATTAATTGTGTAAATATAAACGCGATCGTAGTTAAAATTATCCCCGAGAAGTAAATTCATAAGCAAATTTGTTTTGCCCGATCCAGTTCTAACAAATATAAAAAAATGACAATCTGGAAGTTCATTGTTATGTTTATCTTTCACCAGCCGCTCTGTGTCCAAGTTTAATACGGACGATTTTGCCATTTATTGTTATACAATTTTATGGTATACAATTTTGTCAACAATAAAAAAAAAATGAGTTTTTATTCAAAATTTGAAACATCGGAAGGAGATTCATCGTCTGCTCAGCAAGGTGACTTATCTAAATACGCAACTCTTGATCAGCTCAAAAATGAAATTACTAATTTACTAAACTTCACAAGTGTAGATCAAAATGCAGTTGTTATTTTTCAAGATAATAAAGGACGATTAAAAACAATATACAACTGTCATATGTATTTATACGAATTCCCACTGCAGTTGTTAATAATATAGTTACTTTTACTGACCAAGGGTCAGTCTGATAACGATTATGTTAAGAAAGCTGGCGATGTAATTATTGGTGACAATGTTATGTCAGGTAAAACATACGTATCTTGGAAACCCAGTCGCAGATACAGATGCAGCAACAAACAAATACGTTGACGATCAAGAATCCAAGTACGTATTAGTGACCTGTGGTATCACGCGTTCATTTCTCAATATGAATAATAATGCTATTAGTAATCTCAGAGAACCAGAAATGGATCTAGACGCTGCAACTAAAAAAATACGTCGACGATAAGATAATCAAAGATGGAATTGCTGCATTTAAAACTGATTAAAATAATCACGTACAAACGTTTCTAAATTTTCGTAGAAATTTAAATAAAACTATTAATCAATATTTTGGAAGTCCACCAACTGTTATTATTAATCTCGCTGACATTAAAGCACAACTCAAGGATATCATTAGTGGAATTCCTAATATTGTTAAAAAAAAACTAATATTGTTAAAATTTCTTAGGGACGAGCTAACAATATCGTGAATATGGTAGCTTCAGGATTTAATACATGGTCGCAGCAAAATAGCACCCTCAAACACACCGCAGAGGTCACTGTGTATATAGATTGTCTGTGCTTAGCAGTGCAAAGTTTATTATATTTACAACATTTCCATGGCGTCATTCGACCGTTTATTATCTAGTCTATAGTGCTAAAGATATAGAGGAAACGTTTATGCTAATAAAAAGTTAACCGCAGTGACTTATTGGTGATGTATTGAATTTGTAGTTGAAACTAAAGAATTAATTACTTAAAGAATGGTATAAAATATGTAAACAAATATTATATAATGAAAAATATAGTCGATTTTAATCATATTTCAGAAAATATTCCCAAACAAGATATTGACGTTCTAATACAGATAATATCATAAACATCTTTGGTGCCTCAAAATATGTTACAAATACTATGCGAAAATACTTCGAGTAATATCATATCTGCCGCTGATGATGATCGGCTCTGGAATAATTTCAAGTAGTGCATCATTAAATCCGTTATTGTTAATAATATCTGGTGTCGGTGTTTCTCTTGCAGTAGCGTGTAAAAAAATTTAACCTCGACTCGCGACAAAAAAAATACTTAAAAAAACAGCATGTATTACTTATAAAAATTACTCGATCCAATTCGATTTTATTTGCATGGCATAAAATATGATATGGACGAATTGATACGCGAGTTCCGTATTATTAATAGTATGTTACCATATATTCTGCCAATGATAGTCAGCAAATATGAAAAAGATTATAATAAAAAGTAGATGCTTAATTTTGTTTAGCTTTAGAAATATCCGTATCAAATAATATATCGACCATGTTATCAATAAATGTCATCGCATCATCTGCCCAGACGGCAATTATTGCATCATTTTCAGTCGCGAATAACCATACCAACCCATATTTAGGCGATATATGATAGCCTACTTTTTTAATATAATTGCTTATTATATTAGGTTTTATACCAGTATAACCTGAAGCTGCTTTGATCGAATTAAATCTTTAACAAAATCTGTTAGATCAAATCCAACATGCCTGATTGATGGTTTATAATAAGACGTTATATATATATATATATGTATATATATATATATATATATATATATGTATATATATATATATGTGTTTATATATATATATGTATATATGTATATGTATATGTATATATATATATGTATATATATATATATATATGTATGTATATATATATGTATGTATATATATATGTATATATATATATATATATATATATATATATATATATATATATATATATATATATATATATATATATATATATATATATATATATATATATATAAAGAATACAAATCATATGGCGAATAACAACCCTCTCAAGCGTACTGGATCCACCAAGGGATCACGTCTGTCAGGGATTAATTAAAATAGATGCAATAAACTGACGACGAACAGTACGAAACTAGTAACTAACTAGCCTAAGCGCTTTCGACTCCCAATGAGTCTTTTTCAAAGGCAAATACAAAACATAGTTACGACAAACAAATAAACACAAAAACGTTGCGTTTGTAAACCTCTACATTTCTATCTTCACATGTGCTAAAACTATAAATACAACCAGCTTGTATAGACTAGTTGCGGAAACTGAAAACGTTGTATAATTCCCTAAAAGTCTACAAGCCAAAGCGACATCTATTTTTACTTTGTGTACATATGTAACGCAGATTATATCCCGGATATTTGGTTCTATACCGGTTATTCTTATAGTAAAAATTGAAGGATAAGAAGATTTAGAAAATGTTAAATTCTACTAGTGCATAGTTTTCATTTTCTAGTCTTCTTGGTTTAGACCGCTTGGTTTCAATGTTCTAAGGTGGCGTATCCAGTATGATTCCTTTTCCTTCCTGGTTTCGGAACTCCAGCTGTGGTTGTTGGCAATAGCGATAAGTATTATATCACTGAAAGTGTGGCCAGGGGAGGAGAAGTGTTCTGCGACCGGGCTTCTGTACAGCTTTTTTGTCATCCAATCAGATCTATGAAGGTTTATCCTTATGTGTAGCTTTTCAGTTTCTCCCACGTACTGAAGGCCACAGATCTTACATGTGATGAGATAAATCACATTCTCTGTTTTGCACGTTTTGTGTGGACCATGTATGTTTAGTTTTTCTTTACAGAAGCCCGGTCGCAGAACACTTCTCCTCCCCTGGCCACACTTTCAGTGATATAATACTTATCGCTATTGCCAACAACCACAGCTGGAGTTCCGAAACCAGGAAGGAAAAGGAATCATACTGGATACGCCGCCTTAGAACATTGAAACCAAGCGGTCTAAACCAAGAAGACTAGAAAATGAAAACTATGCACTAGTAGAATTTAACATTTTCTAAATCTTCTTATCCTTCAATTTTTACTATAAGAATAACCGGTATAGAACCAAATATCCGGGATATAATCTGCGTTACATATGTACACAAAGTAAAAATAGATGTCGCTTTGGCTTGTAGACTTTTAGGGAATTATACAACGTTTTCAGTTTCCGCAAGTAGTCTATACAAGCTGGTTGTATTTATAGTTTTAGCACATGTGAAGATAGAAATGTAGAGGTTTACAAACGCAACGTTTTTGTGTTTATTTGTTTGTCGTAACTATGTTTTGTATTTGCCTTTGAAAAAGACTTATTGGGAGTCGAAAGCGCTTAGGCTAGTTAGTTACTAGTTTCGTACTGTTCGTCGTCAGTTTATTGCATCTATATGTATATATATATATATATATATATATATATATATATATATATATATATATATATATATATATATATATATCATCTGTTTAATATAACATTTTGTCTAAAAAATAAAAAGGTGGTGATTATGTTTCATAGATCTCTGCCCGACAAGACATATTTTGTCAGAAAGTCTGGTCATTTTGATTTAACAAAGGCTGATGACAAAAATATTAACCAACAGCGTTTTGGAAGGCAGGAGGGTCTCTGATACAGGAATATCACCTATCTTTACTACTATCACTCTTAAAACTTATATTTCGAACAGACTTAAAGACCGGGTAATGTTTCCTTACCTTAAATAATTCTCAGCATTTTTTCTGTCTTCAATTTTCATGGCGTGGTGTTTTTGCAACTATATTATATAAGTGTTGTCCAATGTTGTAAAGCGCTTAGAGCTTCTAAAGATTAGGCTCTATGCAAGGGCTTCTTCTTCTTCTTCTTCTTCTTCTTCTTCTTCTTCTTCTTCTTCTTCTTCTTCTTATTATTATTATTATTATTATTATTATTATTATTATTATTATTATTATTATTATTATTATTATTATTGGTGCTGGTGGTTGTTGTGGTGGTGGTGACATTATTATTATTATTTAACATAACATTCCCCTGAGTCCCAATTCAGATTTATCGCAGTAACATTTACTTTATGATTAATTACATAATTGAGAAATTGCAAAGTTAGATTTTCATCTTATTTATTTTTTAAAAATTCATAGAGACATATTTGGGCGAATATATGTTAGCACTAATATGTAGTTCATCAAAACGTTTATTCAAAACTAAAAATTGCTCGTCGTCGCATGATGGCATTTTAAGTCTGGAAACAAATATATCAATTACATGAAATAGTCGTATTACTTGTAATTTGAAAGGTTGATTTATATTTTTCCTGTGTTTAATGTGGTATAAAATCGTAGTTGCCGAATTATACAGCTTAAATAATGCCTTTCGATCGGCTTTTGATGGTTGATTCGGCGCAACTCCACCACATAATCACACACACACACAAACACACATACACACACATACATACACACATATAAAATAAAAAAAACAATGCACTCACTCGAAATAACTGCCATATAAGAATCAGTTACTGATAATTTTAATCTGGAAAAAAATATAACATTTAACCATTGCTTCTTGTCAGTATTACAAAGAACAACGAATGGCAGCAATAAACAGAAAATGTCTGAATCTGTTACTAACTTTAATAGAAAAATTTATTAGTGAAAAAGTTCAGTTTTGCGGTATTGAAGATTCCATCATTCTAACTGCTACGGCTTTCTAAATGTTAGCCCCGTGCTATCATAATAAAACACAAACCATAGACTCTGGAAGTGATATAAAATCAATATGTATGCTTCTGACGAGTTCCTTTTTCATAGTGTCTAAATTACACATTATGTGGCTCATACATGGGTCGCTTTACCAGCCAAAACTACTTTGTTTGGATCATGCATTGGGTCTTTTATTCCAGCCAAAATTACTTCGTTTGACTTATGAATGGATCGCTTTACCATCAAAAACTAATGTTGGCTCAGGAATGGGATGCTTTACCATCCAAAACTACTTCCAATGGCTCATGAATGGGCCGCTTTACCAGTCAAAACTACTTTCTCTAAAGTTGGTATGGCAAGTACTTTATCTCTGATCTATGACATGAATTAAAATATTTCAAGTTCAAATTCAAATATATGTCGACCAGCAAAATAAAAAGTGTTTAAGATCCAGAATAAGACAAGGAGTAATACTTGACCTAAATTAGTTTCTTTGATGCTAAAATTAATGTAGAGAAATACCATGAATTTGATTGATACATAAATTTTATTGTCGTGGGTGGGTGACAGGGAAACTGATTTTCATTTTAAATTCAAAAACATTGTATGTAAAAATAACGATGGCCAAAGGTCTTCCTTTTAACATGACTGTGCCATGTACAGATTTACATGACTATGCCATAGATAGATTTACAATACTATGTCATTGATAGATTTTCATTATTATGCCATGGATAGATTTACAATACTATGCCATGGATAGATTTGCATGACTGTGCCATGTACAGATTTACATGACTATGCCATGGATAGATTTACATGACTATGCCATGGATAGATTTACATGACTACAATAGATATATTTACATGACTGTGTCATGTACAGATTTACATGACTACGCCATGGATAGATATTTATGACTGTGCCATGAACAGATTTAGATGACCATACCATGAATGGATTTCTTAAATGAGCTCCATTTACAAGGACATTAAAGTCACTTAATTAAGGTAAGCTATTATAAAACCAATGTGAATTGTTTTGTTATCTAAATATGTAAACCTTCATATTTTAATGCAATCCGATTATTGATGTTTTCCCTTCTAAAATTTTCATTTTCTCCTAAATCTGCAATAAAGAAAGTGTTTAAAATGTATATAACGAAAACTCTTCCCATAATGTTTTCTTCCTCCATTGCTCCTGTGATATTTTCCTCTTCAGTTCCTCATACGATGTTTTCATCCCCGTTACTCATCCGATGTTTAACTCCTTCGTTCTTCCTTTGACGTTTTTTCTCCTCAGATAATTTAACTCAATCGATGTATTATGTAAGCAGCTTTGTTTTGACGTAGCTTTCACTTTTCGTCTTCACCTGTGGAAATCTCACACCCTTAATCGTTTGCTTTCAATATAGTTCATTTATGATCATGGTGAAGAAGTATTCCTATGCGATCGGACCAGTTATTTTGAAGTATTATATCTTTTTCTTTCCCATTAATTTCAGTCTATAAAAAAATATCGCAAAGTGAGTAAATTTTATTTTTTGCGACCCAAAAATGTTGAAACTTATCTGCAAGTCATCTTAAAAATAACAAACCAATTATTTTAATATGTTGGTGGTAATCTTGCTTCGAACAAATCTTATATATATATATATATATATATATATATATATATATATATATATATATATATATATATATATATATATATATATATATATATATATATAATAAACTGACGACGAACAGTGCAAAACCAGTATCGAACTAGCCTGAGCGCTTTCGACTCTTAATGAGTCTTTTTCAAAGGCATATACAAAACAGAGAAAAAAACAAAGAAATAAAACATAGACAACGTTGTGGTTGAAAAACTCTACATGGCTGTTTCTACATGAATTTAACATATAGATGCATTGTCTCAACCAGCCTATAAAGACTTGTTGCGGTTGTGTGTGTATGTGTGTGTGTAAGAGTGTGTGTAAGTGTGTGTGTAAGTGTGTAAGTGTGTGTGTGTACTTACTAGTATATGCTCTTAAAATATGTAACATAAATGAGTGTAATTCATCAAGCTTTGTCAAATTCAACAAATAAATTATTTCACTAGAACACAAAATGAGAATATAAAAATACAGTATAGAGTATTAAATCCGAAAATAATCCAAGAATTACAGACACAAGTCCCAATAATTTAAAGTCCTTTTAAAATTCGATAGATGCCCAAAAAAAACAATAAACTGAAGACGATGACATGTCTCTAGTAGCTCCTAGTGTGTTAATGTGCCAACAATATTTTGTTGAATAACAGTAATAAAATTTAAGGTTGTTTTAATCCACTATAGATTCAAGTAAATGTCTCTATCCAAAAAATTTCACTATTGATTTTAATTATAAATGATCACTTCGATACAATAATTTGAAAACACAAATTTCAGCCCATCTCGACATAAGAGATAATACAACTTGAAAGTGCTACATCTTAATGCATGACTGAATTTTCCCTTCAGTTACAAGGCTATAGTCTTCTATCTGATCTCAGGTCACAATTAACAATGTGTGTGTGTGTGTATATATATGCACACATACATATATATAAATTATATACATATATATATGTATATAATTTATATATATGTATATATATATATACATACATATAAATTATATATATATATATTTGTATATTGTATGAATATATGTATATATATGTTTGTATATATGTATGTATATATGTATGTATATATATGTATGTATATATGTATATATAAACTCAGCTTTGGACAAGGTCAGATCCAACATACTATGTAACATTACAAGAGAGAACACCCTGTTAGTGGTTAACTTTTTTTCCTTGTACTACACAAAATACGGTCAATCCCTCAAATAATCATTTGTTAGGTGATAGTCACCACGACTCGTTATCAGAGATGTCGAGAGAAGTCATGTTGTCATTTTTGCATTAAAAAAAAGAAGACAAGCACTGTATAAATGTAACTGATTGGTCGCGACGACAACATGTGTAATTGTTTCAGTTTTGCTAAACAAATTTGAGTACAGATAATGAATCGGTGAAGAAACTTGGTTGTTTTCTCTCCTTCTTGTTCTTTTATCTTAATGTACAATATTCGTCTATTTCCGAATCAGAAAATGTATTTCTTCCATGATGGTCTTCCACTCCAAAATTCAATCTTGTTTTACCCGTCCTTCTTCTCTAAGAACTGTTTCTGTGTAAAAAGTAAATTGAAACGCATCAAAAATGAGTTTTATTAAAACCGCCAAAATCTTCAATGCAGACAATCACGGATAGAGATTACACTAGTGAAAAGATTTTAGGAGTTTTGGTTAATCTCTGCTTTCGTTATATACAGTAGTGGAGCGAGGGTACTGAGCGCCGGAGGACAAAACATAAACTTGGGGTCCCTTCGAGAGCACCTGAGATAACCCTATATTTAAACCAGATGCCATATATAAATTTTAAGTACTACTACAAGCATTACTCATTAAAACAACACAAGAGTGGAATGGCAAAAATCAACTATAAACCTTTAGTTGTATTTTACTCATTTTGGCGCCCCTGGTACAAAGCGCCCAGGGGCATTTGTCCCCCCCCCCTCTTGCCCTCCCCAAGCTACGCCACTTGTTATATATTTATCAATGTTCAAGCCCAGAAAGCGCCTGAATTTTACCGTCCTTTTCTTCACGAAGGAAAACAATAATATCGGTTTCTGATTCCGTATTACAATACTTTCAAACGAGGCTGAAGCTATTTTATCCTCCAGGTTTTTTGGGGGGTTTTGGGGGGGGGGGGGGTTGTTACAACAGCAGCACCATTAGTAATGGGATGCCAACAGTAGCAGTAAAAACAAAAACCCCACAGTGAGGTAAAATATCTGAAAGGTCCAAACCATTTAAAGTCAATGCATTAAAAAAGGAAATATACATTCTTTTCAGCAGATAATAAAGCCTAAATATTCGTTTGAAATTTTTCGGAAATCACGTACCACAACATTAGACTAAAGTAAAACCCATTCACGGAAAGTTAATAATTAGTAATTGAAGACTTTCCGGCATATTGAATTATATATATATATATATATATATATATATAATTATATATATATATATATATATATATATATATATAATTCAATATATATATATATATATATATATATCTAAGGCATATGAGTGGGTTTTACATTGCATTTGTTAAATCGTTTTTTATTCCTGCCTGTTGATTTTCTAGCTGATGAGTCCGTTTCGTGCTGTATCCATGTATTTGTGGTAACAAATTTGTTGCCGTGTTGATGTTGTCCTCAATAAATACGATAATTTAAGCAGTCGTTATTTATGAGAGAAAGAAAGAAAGAAGGAATGAAGGAAGGAAGAAAAGAAGGAATGAAGGAAGGAAGGAAAGAAAGATGAACATTATTTTATTGACACCTTTTAGCTATAAAGAGAAAACAACACGAATAAAGATTACCACAATAACGTTTGCAGCAGGACTTAGCAGCATGCATTAAGCCATAAAACTACCTTCTCCGTAGTGGCATGGCCATAGCTAACCATACTTGACCATGCCTGACTTACTCCTGAACTACTACTTTTAAGAAGAAATAATATATCATAACATTCTTAAGCTAATATTCAAAATTGTTAACTCTGTCTTGCTGTATTATTCACACGGACAGAGACAGACGTACAAAGACTGAGCTAGAGACGAGAGTAACACGTGAAATAATTGACTATTATGCAGGCAAAATGAAGACATATTCCGATTATCAATGACCTAACAATTGTCTTTTAAAAAAATTCTACAATTATAAAATGAGACGTGAATAACAAAATAATTAAATCAACATGTCAGTAGAATTGATATTGCTATAGTCGGCGTTCAGTTGATACAGTTGTTTGATACTGAATGTGAAACACTCTCTTCATGCGAAAGTGTTTTTGGATAGATTTAATTGTCTTGCCTTGTATTATATATGGATCGGTTTTACTATTAAAGGTTGTTCCCCACAGTTGTTAAGTACGTCTGAACGAGGGACGTGTACAATGTTGAACTTTGAGCATTTGCAACACGCCAATAGAGATTTTTTTGGCATTCCGTTACATTACTTTATCGTACCATGACTGAAAATTTCTTTACATGTGGTATCATGTAACCATCGCGCAGTCTAAAATAGATGGTTGAATTAAAATGAAATGACTTATCCCACGTGCTCATGAAACAAATTTTAAATTGGCACAAGCCCACTAACTTTATAAGTTATTAAAATATTGAAAATGAATTTTGCCGAAGTTAAAGTTATCGTAGTAATCGTTTATTTATTGTTTTATTTTCATTTCATTTCAGTCTACCTCTGAAGTCAAAGAAGTGAAAATGAGCAAAATCTAATTTGCAGTGTTTTCAAACATACACATATAGCAGTCTTTTCAAACATACACATATAGCAGTCTTTTCAAACATACACAAATAGCAGTCTTTTCAAACATACACAAATAGCAATCTTTTTCAAACATACACATATAGCAGTCTTTTCAAACATACATATAGCAATCTTTTCAAACATATACATATAGCAAAATTTTCAAACATACACATATAGCAGTCTTTTCAAACATACACATATAACAATCTTTTCAAACATACACATATAGCAGTCTTTTCAAACATACACATATAGCAATCTTTTCAAACATACATATAGCAATCTTTTCAAACATATACATATAGCAGTCTTTTCAAACTTACACAAATAGCAGTCTTTCCAAACATGTACAAATAGCAATCTTTTCAAACATAGACATATAGCAGTCTTTTCAAACATACACAAACAGCAGTCGTTCCAGACATACACAAATATTAGTCTTTTCAAACATATACATATAGCAATCTTTTCAAACACACATATAGCAGTCTTTTCAAACATACACATGGCTCCTGTGACTTAAGTGGTTAGAGTGTCCGTCTCGGATGCTTGAGGTCGTGGGTTCGAAACCTGGCTGAGTCTTACCACAGACTTACTAACAATGGTACTAACAGCTGCCTCGATTAGCCCTCAGCATTAAAAGGTTATTCTTAGAACTGGTCAGACAGGTGTCAGAATAATGTGACTCGGTGGGCTATAATGATACATGTCTGTAGCATGATGCCCCAGTGCTAGACATCCCTATAAACTACCCTCTAACGTGTCATCTTGTAACAAGCCTAGAGTCAAGGCCAAATATACTGGAACAGATGGACAGCTCAAGCCGTTATGATTGAATAGGTTTCTCTGTGGTATTGAAAACTGGCATCAGTAAATGTGCTCGCACCCCAAAATTGATCTCTTATACAGAGCAGCAAGAAAGTACTTTAACCACATCATTAGATTATAATATCATATTATCAATAAAATTAATACTTTTGTATCCAGTCCAGTATTTTGTTCTCACACAAATTTTAGTGATGGATCATGTGTCATAAATGTCAAATTTTTAAATGTATTTAATCACGTATATAACTCGAGCTTATAATTAAAACATGTTAAAATGCCAAATCAAAAGTGATACCAAATAATAGATGGAAATTGGTATCAATGTTCAAAAGATAATAATAAATACTCATACATGTTAACTGCTCAAAAAAAGTCTTTCAAAGTAAAGTGATTTAGTGATTTCCATAAACAGTTTATAAGGAAGTCGTACGAGATTTTGTCAGTCTATCAATGTCTAGAACGAGACTTCAGTATCTCTTTCTGAATTACATAACAAAAACATTATTGGCACCGGATGTCAACAGTGTTTCACGCGGTGGTGACAGAGTCACTGTATCGTTGTATATGATGTGTATTGCTTCAAATCTAAATGTCACTTTTGTCAAAGTCTCAAAAATAGATTGTAATTTGTGATTTCAGTGTGATAAATGGATTCGAGAAGAAAATGCCTTTTTGTCAATCCAAATATGGAATTTTCAGTTTATTTGAGTACGGCAATTGAAAGCCGACATCTTTGTTAGTGACAATACAGTGAAAGTGTTGTCAGTCAAATCACTAGGTTCAAACTTTTCTCTGATATGAAGGGATAAATAAATGTTTAAAATTTGGCTATTATTATTACACTGGTATGCAATATTTACAAGTCGTCTGCTTCAGAGATAAAATGTTCTATTTGTTATGAAGTTGGATGTGCTGAATTCAAATTATGTTTATGTATATTGTGTAGATAGTAGTGTTAATATTTCACCTGTCCTGTTTAAATAACACGTTAAAAAGACAGCAAGAGTTAAATAAATAACATTGATTATGAAACAAAAGGCAAAAATAAAATATATATATAATATAATATAATATAATATAATATAATATAATATAATATAATATAATATAATATAATATAATATAATATAATATAATTACACACATACATACATAATTACATACACATATAATATATATAATGTAATTACACATATACACATGCACTCATAATTACACACACATACACACACATATATATGTGTGTGTGTGTAATTATGTGTGTATGTGTAAGTGCATGTGTGTAATTACATAATTTTGTCCTTATTCAGTGTCTACTTGGCTCGTTTCTTGAATTCTTTAAATGGAGCATCTCTTGTCACTGTCCAGCAATTGTCTGCAAGCATTGATCGGCTCCATTTGCCCGGATAACATTTCTCCATTGTTGCAATGTACTGGTGAAATCGCTCTTCGCTCATTGCCCTGCAGTTGAGTGGAGAAAAATCTAGATGAAAGTGCAAAAGCTCTTTAGTGACATGTTACAAGCAAGGGTATTGTATGCCTTGAGGAGGTTTTCCTTTTAGTTGTCTGCCTTGTTGTTTCCGAGAAAACATGTTGCCATTAACTGGACGGCTTTCCATGCCGTCTTTTCATGTCTACCCAGTGCACAGTCAAATGTAACATCTAGAAGAAGTTCACGAATCTGAGGACCAACAAAAACACCTTCCTTTATCTTATCTTCACTTATCCATGGAAATATTCGATTGAAATATTTGAAAGTTGTTTGTGTTTTGTCCATGGCCTCACAAAGGTTTTCATCAGACCCAGGTTGATGTGCAAGGGTGGTAACAAAGTCTCCCTTGATTCAACAAGTGGATGATGTTGAACATCTTTCTTTCCAGGCTCCACTGACTGTTGGAGTGGCCATTCTTTTTGATGTAGTGGGAATCTCTCGAAGCACTTTCCCATTCACAGAGAAAACAGTAGTACTTTGTGTATCCAGTCTGCAGACCAAGCAAGAGAGCAATAACCTTAAAATCACCACAACACTGATGCTGGTCATTTTTATGCACCTCAAAAGTTGCTTCATGTTTTCATAGGTTTCCTTCATATGGACTGTATGACCTACTGTAATAATAATAATAATAATAATGATAATAATAATAATAATAATAATAATAATAATAATAATAATAATAATAATAATAATAATAATAATAATAATAATAATAATAATAATAATAATGGTGACTTTATTTAAAGAGGATAACAGTTAGATAAAGAACTATTCGACCTTGAGGCCCTCATACAAAGGAATTTATTTATTTTAATTGATGGCAAAACATTGCCATTTTGTAGCAAAACAGATTTGAGACTCGTTTTCAATGAATCAATGAACAGTCTCCACTCATCTGGATCATGAACGATATTGAAGCTCCCATCACACCATCGATGTTGTAGCAGACTACAAGATCACCTTGCATGAAGAAGAAATGGACAATATTCTTTTGACGGTCACTTAACATGGAAACCATAACATCAACTGTTAGGAGATTTTACTGCTGTAGTCTGGAGTCCAAAAATATTGCCTTACACTTGTATAGTTCTAAATCCCTCACAAGGTCATTCAATTCACCTTTTGTCATGTGATGAAGTTCAGAGGAGGAGGAAAATGGGAGAAAATGTGGGTCATGTGACGTTGATGGTTCAGGACTAAACGTTTCATCCTCTTTCTCTTTATCTTCCTCATCTGACTCGAGTGAGAATGATTATGGTGCACCAGGAACCGGCAGTCCTTCTCCGTGGGTTACTGGGCGCATTGCTGATGAAATGGATAAGGCACAGTCGTCCACTTATTCTTCTTTGACACACCTTTCCCAAATTGAGGCTTCATGCAGAAAAAACAATTGCTGATATGATCTGTTGGCTCTCTCCCAATCATTTGCAATGCAAAAAGCATAGATTTCCTTTTCCTGTTAAAGCACTGCCGAATATTTGCTGCATAAGTGTTTCAGCATATGTGTGGGTCCTACCTCTTGTCCTGATCTCCAAATTTGCAGCCAAATTATGGGTGATATGCTTTCTTAACCATAGAGGTTATACTGAGCTTTTGTGATGCAAACGTCACTTAGCCACAAACACATCAGAAATTGTCTGCATTATTCACACTAGTACGAGGCATCTCTACTCACTCTGGCTCAACAGATATGTGTCCCTTTGCAAAATCAAATAAGAGAGCACGACACTGTATGATTTCTAGAAGTGATATAGGACAATTTGTTCAGCAGAGTGATGTAAGCGTAGTTATGACTACATCATCCATGACTTCTAGGAATAACATGATGCAATTCACGTCATGTATGACGCAATACCAGCTTCAGATTGCATCATACATTGTTTTGCCAAAAAAAACAAGTACTGTCCAAACGCAGTCATAGATTTATTTATAGATCCCAACAAAGATTATTTTAGTCACTTATGGTTTAAACTGAGATTCTTTGTCTTTATAACTCACTTATCCACAGCCATTCCCAAGTCAAGGGTCATATATTCTGACCCAGTATCATATCTTTAAAGCTAAAGCCAATCAACAATTTAAAGCATCAGTTTCGTTCTCAGTGACCCACAATTAGTAACTTTTGACTACATTTATTTTGTAAGCATTTTGGCTGTAGACCGGTATTAACAGTATTTGTCGCGTGTCTCAGCGACAAAATCTATTTTCAAAGCTCGTCAATGAAGCAGTTTGTTTTGTTTTTTGGGGGGGTTGGGGGGTGTCAGAGGTCGGCAATGTGTCATAAGTTTGAAGACGTTCTCAATGGTCTTTTTTGAATGACCTCATTTGATATTCTCACCTAAACGTTCGTGAGTGTTCTCGCACTAGCAACTGGCATTAAACTCAGAACAACAATCACGGCACATCACACCCGTCGTGATCCACCATTGCTGTTCTTGTCCGTTCCTTCTTCACAGGTATGTGAGTTCTTGACACGATAACGACGTTAAGGCGACAATAACCGTGGGACAAGAACATTGTTTTCGTGTCAAAAATGACTCATCCAACGGCACCCCAGCAGTCAGTAACTAATAATTAATACATCATACTAAAGATTTTGTAATGGTTTTTTGTGTCGCTAGTAAATATCGAGATACTATGTTTACTTTATCTAACATTTGGGTTTTGAGATTGTGTTTTCTTTTTCATCCCTGTTAATAAGTTTTGTTAAACAATCCGGAAATTTAACGACTGTTTTCAGGAATATTACCAGAGATAGATGATTTCGGAAATAAATTAACGTCATGCACACGTTCGCCGATGATATTTCTTATGCATAAAAATTCGTATTTAAACACTATTACAGACTATAAATTATATTCATTGTATTTGTATTTGAAAATAGAGGTACATAGATTTTAACACGAGGGAAATGAAAATCAAAACTAGATTTTTTTTTATCAAAGCATGTTTATCATTATGATATATGAGCACGTGACTAAAAAGTATGAAAATGTAATAAGGCGTGCTTCAGTAATTTGTTCATTAAATATGGTTGTAATTTTGCTTTAGATAGATTGTAGATAAGGATTCCCATTGTATAAAATATACATCGAGGTACTGCTACATATTCCGGAAATGGATTCTCTAAGGTCTCACCGGACAGTTGTTTTGCCAAATTTTCATCCGACAATGACCTATTGCAGAAAAATGATCATAATTTTACAATAAAGATACAAATAAAAACTAACTAATGATTTTTGTTGAAAGGATGCTTGTAAGATTCTGACTAAGGTATTAAGGTTAATTCCTTATGCAACTGGTGGTTTTGATACTGAACCTATACTACCACCAACCCCTCTTTTTTACATCCATTTTTGACAGAAAAGAGCTATTTTCAACCTGTTCCTGTGAGAAGCAGGCTCACAGAGTCAGTATGTACCTTATTGATCTTGAAAGTTCACTAGTACTATAACAAATTAACATACTTTTCATCACCCCTCAACCATGTAGATTTTTAGATATTTACCTCTGAAGCAGACACATGTAAATACGTAAGCCAAGTAGGATGCACATTTGCAGACTAAGTTACGCATTTGATCTCCAGTGCTGGTCTAACTGTGACAGGCAGTCACCAACAAGGCAACCCATTTACAAGCCTAACTCAAAGTAAATGTAAACCACATTACAGATTTAGCTTATGTGTGAGTTTATAAATGCTAGGGTTGTGATAATCAGGCTCATGCCTTCTACCTTAAAAATTAGGGGGGTGTCAAAATACGAAACTATCCAGTGAGACCTAAGCCTCCAGCCGAATCAGTTGTCTTGTTGCATTTTGTGCCACCATTCCTCATGTCCCTTTTTACTTATTTATTTTTAAAAGTCTAGTCAACTCACCTTCCTATTTACTACAAAAATGTTTGCTTTTAATTTCAGGCCGCCACTCGCCTATTCTTCATTTTCATTTTTTTTCTTCAAACAAATCACACGATAAACAAGGCACGTTACTCCACTTTTCCTTGGCACTAAATAACCTCATTGTGTTGGAGTGCCACAAAACAATCAAATTTGTGACAAATAAACTTGTATACTTCAATCGCCTTTCCGTGAAAAGATATCAGATAATTATTTATTTATATAAAACGTATAAATAGGCTCGTAATTGTATGATAGATAAAAGGTCAATTGCAATCTAATTTTCAGCTTAATTCCCTAATTCATCAAAGAGGCAATATCAGAAGTGTTTGCCTAGTTCCACGCATCGATAGTAACTGACAGATTATTCGTCGATTATACATACAGACGAATTAGAGACAGTCAGTCTGAGTTACGAAGTTGCAATGGGATCAGTGGTGCTTGAAATTTACAGATGTAATAAATAAAATCAACTGTACCTTATTTTAACTTTTATTTTAAAGCTCCCATATCATCATGCAACAATACTACGTTGAGTTACCAAACAAAAATAGGGCCTACTTCCATTATGGAGGCCAGCCCCTGTTTTTATAAATCTATGAAGAAAATTACTTTTATCTCTGTATATCAGGGACATTCCATGTGAGAAAGATTTATTGAATATTGTTTTATATAGAATTCTTCCTCGCTGCTAAACGTCATTTGGAGCGGAAATAACGACTTCCAACACACATTTCTCTCTTAGCCGTTCTAAAGTAAAATGTAATTTAAAAGATGCCGAGAAAAAATTGTTTCAACGTCGGAATGCTTGAGAACCAAAAACAAGAAGGCTAATAATCCCAGGAAGCATGTAATCTAGTGAACGTTCTTAAGAACATTTTGTTTCTCGGTGGTTTCTACCTCAGTAAGAAGTCTTTTTCCAAAATGTTTAGGTTTTCTTAAATGACAATTCACGTTTCTAAACTCATTCCTAATCTATATATTTGGAATACTCTCTAAATTACCATGTTGTCCTTGGTGGTTTCCTGAGTACTGAGATCATACACTGTTTGAAATCTTGTGATTAACCATGTGGATAGAATTTAAGCCTGATGGTTCAAATTCTTTCCGAAATGCCTCAGAAAACGTTTGCACAAAGAACACTGTATATGGCCTTTATTTATACATGACCAAATATCAATATACAATTTTAAAAAACGGGCACTAAAAGAGCACTGCCTATTCCAGTTTCACCAAGTATTACGAATCTTTGGTCTTAAAGGTCACCGACCATACTCCAACATTTTTTATACATCAGATTTGCATTTCATGATTAAAAGTAGTTAACTCGCACAAAAAGAATAAAACAAAATAAAAAAAACAAACAAAAAACTATCAAGCATAAAGAAGAAATAAAAATTTAATTAATCGAAATAGAAGTAAACAACGTTGTTACTTCCCCTTAGCTACGATTTTCCCACCTGTAGAGGATGCAAACCAGAAATTACGTACATTTATCCCACAAGACGATGGATAAGGAACATTCAGATGAAACTACTGAAAACTAATTTACTGTTTAACCTTATATCAATATACGTACACGACGCATTAGATTGTACCGCTTTCAAAACTGTTCCATTGTTTCAATTTACTTTCAAAATTCCCATTAATACATGTAAAAAGGAATCAATGCTGGCTTCCCTATGTCGGTTGACTTTTTAAAAAAAAATGAAATCAGCATAACCCAAAGGAACCAAACTTGGCTTCCTTATGCCGGATGACTTCATAAGAAAATACCGGCACATGGGAAAGATACCAAACTCAGTTTCCATATTTGCTTTGCTTTGTACTAAAATAAATTTTATATCTGATATCATGTCGGTAAGTTTAAGCAAGGAGTTTATTGCTCGCTGTCGGTTGCGTTTATTCATCATCCGGGCTTCCTCTTTTTTATTTTTTTATTTTTTTTTTTTTTTTGCCAAATGTAATCATAATTGATGTTTGCAAGGCAAATAGTATACACAACAATAACTAGCATTAATAATTCTTTTGTAACCAATGCTAGCGAAAAGATTATCATTTGCACTCACAGAGAATGTATTTCAAACAAATGATTTTTATTTGCAAGATACCGCCGTATAGTCAACCAGGATACAATACAATCTTGGTCAGATTGCAACTTGTAACTTATTATGGGTGAATGGCAGGCAGCAATATTTTCGTCTCTTTTGTGCGTTTGTTATCTGAAAATGGCGATACACACTACAGTAAGGATCAATACGCAAGCTGGCAACCGCTACATATATGGAGTTCGTGGAAATAATTTTTCTTTGAAAAATTTCGCATGATGACAAAAGAAGGAATAAATGATAACAATACAAGGTTAGTTTTTTTTTTCATTTTATTTTAAAAGAGGTGTTTGTTTAAATTCAACACAAAATTATTTCCTTCCTTATTTGTATGGAAAATTGGAGAAAGCATGATCGACAATATTGACTGATAAAAATAATCTTTCAATGAAGGCGCTCACACTTGAAAAATAAAAATAAACAATAAAATTAACAGGCAAGATCTTCATATTGCAGCAACTAAACATGTCTTAATTTCGGACAACTTTGAGCCGAATTGTCTTTGGTCGAATAGTCGTTGGGCCGAATTGGTCATAATCCGGCATAAATGATACAACTTTCCCATCCCTAGGGCTTTTCGATCCCACAGCTTCAATCCACTATTTTTCTGGTAAACAGGGACTTTGTGAAAAAGAGAAAACCTTTTTTTCGAATCATCACTGTTTTGGTTACATCAATATGCAACACAGTGGACCATATTTGATGTACATGGAAACATTCATCAAATAGACATTTATGTGGGGAACTTAAATAATTGAATGGCTAAGTAGAATAGAAGGAATAAATGTACGTCATATCCGTTTTGGCATGCGGAAACTACCGATTGTTTACGGATATTGCCGAATAATTGTTTCATTTTCTAAAGCGAATTTATAAATCAAATTATACTTTTTAATGGTGTGCATAAATAGCAAAGGCGTTTTCTTTATCACTATAATAATATCACAAGTTTGTACTAAATAGATGGCCTGTGACCTTTAAACAAATTAACAGAAAATAAAGCGAAACCAACAAGTTTAGTAAAATTAACAAATAATTTATTTCTCTAAGCTAAGAAGAGGACATTTAACATTAAATTACATTATTGTGAATTAAATAAAAAATAATTTTATAAGTCCTATCACAAGTCCAGATGTATAAAGAGTTCCAAATGAATTACAATATTGAATGTGCCTATGCATTAATAGTCTTAAATAGCTTGATGTATCAGCAATCTTGATGTATCACAGTGATATAGTCCAAAATGTCTTTGAATGAATTCACAATAATCCCAAAATATTGTTTTAGTCCAAAACGTCAATGAATAATTTGTAATTCCAATGAATAATTTAAATAATGATTCATCTCAAATTATATCTGATCGCAACGGTAAATGATTCCATGGTCTAAACTTAAAACAGGAACGAATTGTTATATACAGATTGTCACCTGACCTATTATTCAACTAAATGCCATGGCTGTGGGTCAGTTTAAAAGGAACATTTCATGAAAGAGTGTTAAGTTCTCTTCCAGAACATTCTGAGGTAATTATTAAGACAAGGCCTTGAACTTAAATTCAAGTATATATCTTTTTATATTTTAAAAAGGACAATATTCAGGTTGGCCAGAACTCTACACTTAATCACTGACATTGTCAAGCAGACAATAAAAATCAGATCTACATATCAGTAGGGTTAATGTCACAAAATCGCCAGCATTATCGAAACTAAAGCCGTCCTATAAGAATGTAAAATCTCATAAGGCCGCCCATATATGAATGTAAAAGTCATATTGATTTTTACCCTGTTATTACAAACACTGAGTCATAAAGAAAGCTTAAAACCTTTTCATAGTAATCTATTGTGCATTTGACCAAGAAACGTAATCGGAAATCTAACACAAATATAATTTATAAATCGAGATAGATAGATAGATAGATAGATAGATAGATAGATAGATAGATAGATAGATAGATAGATAGATAGATAGATAGATAGATAGATAGATAGATAGATAGATAGACAGACAGACAGACAGACAGACAGACAGACAGACAGACAGACAGACAGACAGACAGACAGACAGACAGACAGACAGTGCCAGAATCAGACGTAAACAATACTTCCGGGTAAAGTCTTTCACATAAACAAATTTTAAAATTTTTTATTAGTGTAGTGAACATTAATATTACATAAAGTAGTGAAGGATAGTTAATGTTTTGTGGTAGTAAGATATCCCATTATAAAATTTTATCAAGTTAGAAAAGTTAAATATATGATTCAACAAGAGACTGTTGACACATCAGCACTCCCAAAGCTATAACAGACAGGTCATCGACTTCAGTTTTAGATCTCTTCGGGACTTGAATTGAGTTTTATTCTTGACTTTTTATTATTAGCACTTGTGTCTATAATTTTTGGATTATTTTAGGATTTAATTCGCAATGTCGTAAGTGCTGTTTTTTTTCTCATTTGTTCTTTGTATTCTAAGGCAATAAATTGCCTGTTAAACTTTACAAGGCTTGTTTTTTTCACACTTTTCTGTTACTTATTTTGAGAGTATAAACTAGTAACATTTATACTTTTTCAGTTATTTCAAATTACTACACCCTATATATTGAATCCCGCCAACAATCTTAATACAAGAGGGTTGGGTAGGGGTGTTTTTCTTTTATCGTTAACATAATGAGTAAAATTCGATGTTTGGATTATGATATCCTTTAATACGGCCACAACGACTAATTTGATTAAATTAATTGCACCCTTGGGAAAAACAATTGTATGGATTTATAAGATCTCCATATCAATATTTTATGGTCTTAGATAAGTACACACAAGTATCGTGTTTTCTGTGCAGTTTAATGGTTAATGGCTCCGTCAAACACCCGTCTTTGCGTGCAGTTAATTACGTCTTCATGCAATTTTTGGTTCAGTTAGCCGTTTCCAAACATTTATGTTGCTGTTTTTGGTTATAAATCGCCAACATAATCACACAATATTCTCATATCTGCCATTATCTTGTTCCGAGGAAGGCTAAAATATAGCCTAAATCAATTAGACCGACTCAGTCAGACAAAAAGATGCACGACAGCTTGTAAATAACGCAGGTCAAATTCAGTGATAGAGATATATAATAAAATAAAACCAACGTGCTGTTGCTGTATTTTAACTTTGAGAGAAAATTAATCCAGAATAGTCTCAACGACATTAAATTTAATTTGTAGACAAATATCTACGCTATCCATATCTAATTGTCTCAGATCTCAAAGATCAAGTGTGGCCCATGGGCCATAATTTATGGAAATCATTATAAAATGTGTAGGCTCGTATCCTGTCATCATCACTTAGTTCATTAACATGGTGAGAAATACAGGTTACCAGACTACTGATACATAACGGAAGTGGTAGGTTTTCCCGGTTATCTTTATGAAAATTAGGTGCCGCTCTCGAATTAGTATGTACTTTTGAAAGAGTTATGTATGTAAGGTGAAGTTGCTTGCATTTAAAACATGCACAATGGAGAGAATGTTGGCATATCTCTATGCTACTTTCATGTGATGTGGCTGACATTTCTTTGGATATTGTAATTTTGGAAATTGTAAATGATCTTAGCACACTACTAACTAAAAAGACTGCTCCCTTGTCCTTCAAAAATCAACTTGAATTCGTCTAAAGTACACTATCCTTGGCAACTATTAGAAAATAGAAAATGAATGTTGTCAGACTAGACAATTCCAGATTGTGAAAGTGCAATGGATGGATGAGTTACCAAATGTATAAATGTAAAAATGTTATCGGCTCTTTTTTTACAATTCACCTCTGAAAATCGTGAAGTAAAATTGAGCAAGTGGAGCTAGCACTTTTTTGAAAGGTGCATATCTGGAGCATACTGTATACTATATAAACCATATTACACCAATCAATCATACACCAAAATGAGGGACTTAAAGGTTCTTTGAACAATACCTAAGATATAAAAAGTCTTTATTAAATAGCCAGTATGACTAGTGAGGAAATCAGGAGATATTCTTTTTCGTTAAAATTCTAACCCTAAGCTAAATACAAAACTGTAAAGCGCCACCTTAGCGAATTTCTGAAAGAGCTGGGATAGCTAAAAAAAATACAGTTGGCAGAACTTCCGACTAGTAATTCAAGTGTCGCAGATTCGATAATCGCTAACATCAACTTAAGTGTGTTATTACGTATATCTTTATTATGTATTTTATTTTTACAATATAAAGTTTTGTGTTGGTAATTTATTTAATAACATTTTTAATGCAAATATCTTATGAATGAGTTGTACTGTTAAAGATGAGTTATGTCTTGTGGGTAGTACGATTTTGTTCATAAAGTTTCAACGTTGATGTACTGTCACATTTCAAGTAAACATCACATGATCAAACAAGGATATGAACGCTGGTAAAAGGGTCAGGCTAACATGTTTCTGATTAGCTAGAATTAACCTACAGTCAGTATTTCGAAATTACAAACTGATTCGTTTACACCCTAGTATTGTATTTTCTCTGTATGTTGGATTAGTTTATAAACGGAATTTTACGATGAAATACTTTTAATTGGTATTTACTGGTATTGGAAGAGATACATTGAGTGGATAGAGATCATTTATTTAATCTTAAATCATTCGTTAAACTGCAGTGTTATAATATTAATTCATGTAAAGACTCATTGGATTAATAGCTCTTTTCGATTTACCGTATATTCAATCAAAGGCTTTTTGGATTTAAAATATTGTGATTCTTCTGTACTGTTAGTACATCAGGACAATTATAGTTATCATTTGGAAACGATTTGGATCACTTAGAAATATTGTAAGTGATATAGCATTTAGGATTTTTATGAATTCGTTAACCACTGTAAGTTATTATCAATTCTTTCTTTTGTACTAAATTATAAACAACCTTTTGGGTTTGATCTGTCTTGTTACGTAGTCTACGACCCTAGAATCCTAACAGTGTCCTTCACACGATATAGCCAATAACGTGATAAAAATGTAAATGGAAAAGAGGAAGTTGTGTGTACATCGTCATTATAAAAACTTTGTAAATTTAAGTATCAGCATTAAAAGTTATGATGTATTAATAGCTTTCCTTGCTTCTGTTATCATGTGAATAGTGCCATCTGGACGCTGCCCTGTTAGAGCTTGTAGCCTTCTGCAATGCCCACATTTTGTCATGTTTATCCGTCACACTTTTCCCCTTTTACTATATATCGAGAGAGATTGTGTATCTATATAAAAAAGAAATTAATATTGATCCCATTGCTTTATACTTGTGTCTGATTGTATACTTTATACTTGTATACTTGTATCTGAGTCATGCGCAAGGCCATTGCTGGCAAGACCATCTTGTGCCATACAATTGCTAATACAAAATAGGTTTAAACATCATTTGCAAGCCCATTGCTGATACATATTAGTTTTTATTTAATTTGAGATCTTGTGCATGCCCAATGGTGATACCTGTTTGCTTTCAATGTTACGACTTATGTAGAACCATTGCTGACACAACTTAGTATTAATGTTACATTTTGTGCATGACCATTGCTGGTGTACAAGTTAGCTTTTGATGTTACATCTTGTGCATGCCCATTGCTGGCACAAGTTAGCATTTAATGTTACATCTTAATGATGACACAAGTTACCATTTAAAAAAAAATATTACATCTTGTGCATGACCATAGCTGGCACAAGTTAGCATTTAATGTTACATCTTGTGCATGACAATTGATGACACAAGTTACTATTTAATGTTATCAAAAACTTATTAACCGATCAGAACAAAATATTTGTCATTTCTTTACCTTCTTAATGTCTGTCTTTAATATTAAAAATGTAAGCAACAATATTTTCATCCTTGCTTTTAATATTAACAAAGACCGAATTAAATCTCTTGATCTGTATTTGTAAGAAATTATTGGAAATTTTGTAAACTTTAATATTTGGTAGTTACAATTGATCTAAAAGCAAGATTTAAAATGACTGTTTCATATAGGGTATGTCTTACTCCATAAACTGGTATAATTTTTACACTTACGTTTTTGAATAATATCTCCATTTGCCACCTATTCACTATTAGGGGTTACTTTGTTTCGGAAAGTTTCCATCTTTATGATACCTTTATCGCCATGCAAAATGATTTGTTTGTTTCTTTAATTTCGATCCCTTCTAGTTAATATATATATATATATATATATATATATATATATATATATATATATATATATATATATATATATATATATATATATATATATATGTAACTTTTGGTACCAATTTAATTTTTCATGGCTTGAATGTGTCCAGTGCTTTCGTCTGCCTCAGAGTAAAACAAATAAGGTCTACTTTTTCTAAGATTTACTCATTTATATGATTTTGTTTGTTATTGCTTCTTGCTTCAATTCCTACTCCATTTTCATTTATTCCAATAAATGGCCAGTTATCAGTCCTTGTATTTGTTTTTCAAAACTTTTGTAGCTGGTTGTCATGAGATATTAATGCCACCATAGATTTGTTTATTTTGAATCTCTTTTTGTGCTCTTTCGAAACTTTCAGCAGAACTCTACGACGTTTCTCGTGGATCGTGTTCAAATCATTACCTTGGGTGGCAGACACTTTTAGACATGACTTATGCATCTATTCCAAAAATTTCTTTTGACTCACGAATCTCTCCTTAGTTACTAATAATAAATATTTCTAAGTAAGTGAATTTAATCTTCCCCAGTTAATTTATTTCAACTTTTACCAAGTAATTGATTTTAACCTTTCCCAGGTAACTAACTTTTCCTACATTGCCGATAAAAATAATGCTATGCTTTTTACTGCGACGTATGAATTCATTGAAACAATGTTGTTCCGAGTTCCTATACAATTTTTTTTGTAAATTCTTATAACTTTTAAATTGGTGAAATACCTTCAATCAAGTTTAAAAGTTGATGTTTATGATAAGGTGAGAATTATCTTTTCAGAATTTTCTTTTCGAAAATCAACCTTAAATTCCAAATTATATTCAGTCTGGAGAAATTCAGTCAATAAAGATTATATTTTCTCGTAGATATAGTGTTTCTGAAAAAGGTTAATACCATTTTAGACATGTCTCCCATTTCTCATTAAAACAGCATAAGAACTAATACATGATGAGCACATTGTGTGACGCTAATAATAATTTATAAACAAACTGCGTATGAAGGCAGGATTGCCGTCTAGAGTCATGGCTTTTCGACGACGCAAACACCTTTTTCCCTGCCGCGGTCGCGGGACAATAAATATAATGCACAAGAATAGAAAAGACATACACACACGTGCACATAATGTATATAGCTCGCAATCTCTTTTGACATAAATAGCTGGCACAAGTATAGTGTATAGATGACTACACGAGTATAAGGTAAATAGATGACTACACAAGTATACAGTGTATAGATGACTACACAAGTATACGGCATGCATAGATGACTACACAAGTATACAGTGTACAGACGACAACTCAAGTATACAGTATATAGATGAATACACAGGTATAAGGTGTATAGATGACTACACAATTATACAGTATGCATAGATGACTTAAATTTCGCAACATTACAGTATTGGCATTTGTTCTATTTTCATAATGTACCGAAGTAGTAATGAAATACGAACATTTCTTTCATTTCGACAAATACTGTGTCTACATATCGTGCACACTGAGTGTTATGTATATTTAATTTAATTGTTTGTCCATTAGTTTTAGAAACAATTTATTCATTACATGTTATTGTAATGTAACATTTTATCCTGGACTTGACCTTGTCCAAAAATTCAGTTCTGCTTGACCTGTTAATTGTTTTAATTTTTGTTTGATTTCTTTTATGTAAACAGCTAATAATATTTTCATTAGATCATAATAGAAGGTTATTTTCAATTACGTAATAGTTGTTTTTAGAAAATGCTAATTGTGACCTGTGGTCAAACAGTATCACATAATAAGGCTATAAATAAGTTGGTTTTGCCTTGAATCTATTTCCACCTTTATTAGTTGTGCAGGCGTACAACGTGTTACGTGAGGTGAGTGACTTCTGTCCAGGTAAAATTATTTCGAAATTACATGCAGCGAAAAGTCACGGAAAACATGGTATACATGAGCATTTGACCATTACAATTATTCACTCCTATGGATTTAAGTTTGATACATTTCGAACTGAGAGACAAGGCATTTGGATTTTGTCAGTGATGTGAGTATTTTCCACTATCGTCTCAGGCCGTCTGAGCTTATCGGACATTATTGGAGCTTATTGGATATTATGGAAGCTTATGGGACGTTATGAGAGCTTTTTGGACATTATGGGAGCTTATTGGACATTACTGGAGCTTCTTGGATATTATTGGAGCTCATTGGACAGTATTGGAGCTTACTGAACATTATTGGAGCTTATTGGACATTATTGGGGCTGACGAAGTCTTACTGGGGCTGACGATGTTTTGGGGGGGCTGACGGTGTCTTATTGGTGCTGACGGTGTCTTATGGGAGATTGAATGTCTGATAAGAGCTGATGAATACATATAAGGGATCCGTGAAGGATATGAACGTGGACCGATAAAAAAAGGATCTAGTGAAACTGCAGAGTTCCAGTTTGTATATTGAATAAACTGTAGAGTAACAGTTTGTAAAGTGAATGACTATTCCAGTTTACAGTGACGAGTGCTCATCTGTTTGTGTATTTAGTTGAACACAATATCGTTTAGAGAAAACAATAGTAATAACATTATATGATTATTACTCATTTTCCTTTGTCGTATCTCAAGAGATTACGTGAATCTCAAAGCTTAATGTGTTACAAGAAATTACGTGAATCTCATTTTACATAATACATGGTATATTTGCACCTCTGGTTTTAGGTTTGAGGACACTTGAATCATATTTTTGTATCCTTCTTTCTCTTTGTCGTTTCGTGAATGTGTGTAGGGTGATTATTATATGATATGAGGGAGAGATTCAGTGTATTTGTTTTATATTCACATATATAAACTAGTATTTCATTTTATAAATTCCAATCATTCATCATTTGTGGTTGTGTTATTCATTTAATCCAAACGGAGAAAATCCACTGGGTTTAAATTCTTCTGCACAGAGAATCATATTATATTGTGACTGTGAGGAGTTTACTATTCGTGATTTAACATCTAGCACTTTTAAGTTGTGTTATGTTGTGACCAGTTTGGGCTGAATTTTATTTTCTTTAAATTATTGAATTCAAGTGATTAATTTCTCTGGAAAAGTGCTCTGATAAATTCTTGGATAAAAACATTAACAAGAATTTATATGGAATTTAAGCCTGGAATGATATTCATGTGATTCAATAAGAGACTATTGACATATCAGTACATCGTAGGCTATAACAGACACGTAATCGCCTTCAAATTTTGGATCTCTGCGGGACTTGAACTGAGTTTCATTCAGGACAATTTATTAATATAACTTGTGTCTTTAATTCTTAGATTATATTTGGATTAAATTTGCAATATGATATGTTCTTTGCGTTCTAAGGAAATAAATTATTTGTTAAATTTTACAAAGCTTTTTGTCTTGACTCCTTCCTGTTAATTATTATAAGAACATAAACTCGTAACATGAGCATGACGTCAATTGTTTTCGACCTTCAGGAGTTCTATCGAACCATCCTAATCATCTAATTTCCATAGAAACTTTGCCTCGTTTGACTAATGTACTTCTCCTGCATATGTAACGCTTTTCTGCATCTAGAACATCGGAGTCAATGTCCGAGTCAGATTGCCTCTAACGGAAAGGAGTCTTCCTGGTGTGTTCATAGTTCTGTTTTTAAAGGCCGATAACAGATTACCTCTAGTGGCTGTAATAAGTGGCTACAATGCAGAGGTAGGACAAACAATGTTATTCTCCTTAGACCTCTCAACATGACAAACATGAACTTTGAGCCCATTATATCTGATGATCTGGTTGTGGTAAGACCTTGCGCAAATCTTCCTGTACATCAGAAAAGACAGTTGTTGATACAGTCCAATAAATTCAAGCGGTAGCATCTTCATAAGACTAAAAGCAGTATTTGCCTTTGAAAAACAATGTATGGTGATACTAATTGTCATCCACACATGCAATACCTGTAACTACTTCAACCATTGCATCGTGAACCTCAAGGCCCTTTTCGTCATTATTTTATTGCATTTGGTCTTCTTAAGATTGTACTTGAAAAGAATATTGTGCAATTTAATAAAGTAGTTGACACTGAAGCTGTTATCCAAGGCATGGAGAGTTCCATTTCCGATGTGAAATCATGGATGACATTCAACAAGCTGCATATAAAACTGAAGCACCCTGATGACTACACGACGACTTTCTTATTTATATAATTTACCTCCAACAATAAATATCAGCAATGCCAACATTTAATTTACACAGTCAGTACGAAATCTAAGTGTCACATTAAACAGTATGCTCTCATTACTCCAACATTTAGTGAACATATGCAAGGCTGCAAGGAACAGAGACGCATTAGCTCCATTCGAAATTTTCTTTCGGTTGATGCCACTAAAGCAAGTATGTGTTCCTTAGTACTTTCAACACTAGACTATTTAAATTAACTTCTATATGGTTTGTCTGAGTATCTACTACATAAACCTTAAAAACTTAAACGCACGGATGCTCGCTACATCCTCAACGTACGAAGAACTGAGCACAACCTTCCCCTCCGCCGCTCAGTAACCTTTACCCATTAAATTTAGAATTAAAAACAAAAACTTCTCTGTGCTACATTGTTCCAGTCCAATACACCTATTTGATCTCACCTAATTGTACAACCCATCTAGAAGCTTACGCTCTTCTGTCGACACTCGCATTCCCTGTGTTCCCACTGTTAAAGCAAAGTCATACGGACAACGTTCCTTTGTTTACCAGATACAACTACTTGAAAATATTAATTATCAGTAAATCTTAAACATAAGGACACTGTGATCTCATTAAAGTGTGCTCTTAAAACTCGGGTATTTCGACTACAAGAACAGACTTAAAGACTTAATATTAACCTACTATTAACTGCCTTAATTATTGTCAGTATGTTTTTGTAACTTCATGTCGTTTGTATTGGGGATCTTGTCGTTGTATATGTTTATATGAGTTATCTATTACTTCTTAAGGTGCTTAGAGTTTCTGTAAAAAGGAGTTTTACTAAGACTATAGTAGTAGTAGTAGTAGTAGTAGTAGTAGTAGTAGTAGTAGTAATTAGTTGTGGTGTTCGTATTGTTTTTATTGATGATGATGATGATGATGATGATGATGATGATGATGATGATGATGATGATGATGATGATGATGATGTCACTAGCTTCTATTGTTACACATTGGGCCATTTTTGCTATTTCGGGACTTTTTTCCTTTCAAATCCGGCCATCTGCCTAAGATGTTCTACAACAACTGAAGTCTTAAAGGATTGTCCATTGAATTCAATCCACAACACACAAGATAATTAGAAGCCAAATAATTGTCTCGTGGCTTTTTTGTAACCATAGCAAATCTCGATCATCGTGGACAAATGACTTGCAGGAATAGATTCTTGTTCCTGGTAAAAGAAAATGGGATAGTCCCGACTTACTAACGTCAACATGGATCCTTAGTCTTACTCTTGTACTTGACGTTACCATCCAAGGCATTTTTAACTGAGACATCATAGCTCTTGGCAACCATTTGCACTGCACTGGAATGTTGTCTCTATGGACGGCAGCAGATGCATCTTGCATATATTGTGGACCACAACTGTACCCGGTCTGTGTTTTACTATTCTAAAGTTCTAAAGTCTGTATCTGGAACTCAATTTTTAGGGCTGCGATGATTTCAGTGAATTCTACATTATATGGCACTATTGATCTAACGTACGTTTTGGCAGACCAGCTCGCATGGAAAGCCTTGATGATGTGATACAGGTAAAATAGACACAGCTAGTGCTAGTATGACTCATCATAATAATTAAATGTTCATTATGCGTTGAAAAGTGGAACACGTAAAAGGGAATATTAAAAAGGGGGATGCTGAAAACATAGCCTTCTTCTCAACATCTTTAGTGAAACTTTGTTCTAGCTTTGCAATGTCTCATAAAACAAACGCGGATGACCTTCGTCAACGTGTTCAATCTTAATAAAAGTTATGATATTCGGAAACCATCGAAAGCTCATGTCTTGGTATAACGTTTCCATGACTATACTGTGTGCCGCCCTTTAATATTGTATTTCAATTATATTTAAAGCGGTATAAATGTTGCATCAATCAGTTTTAAGCGAAGAAATAAACCTCTTTGGTGCAGCTTTGTGTCTCGACCGGATATTACCGAGTTTTAATCAAGCTTGTTATATTTCAGATATTTATCAATTCATAATCTAAACGCAAAGCCTTCATTTTGTCATTGCATATATTTCTTCATATAGCTAGAAAATGATGACGTTTCACCGACAAAGAGCACAATCATAGATAAAGTAACTTTACGTTTTGTGAAGAAAATCGATTCTTATGGCTTGGAGAGGAATCCATATAACAAGTGTGTGAAACATCTTAAGACCAGTTAGACAGTAGACTGAACGACATTTTTCAAGCTGTCACAATATACAATTCAGGGCTGTAAAATTATATATATATATATATATATATATATATATATATATATATATATATATATATATATATATATATATATATATATATATATATATATATATATATATAGCGATGTTGTAGGATGGGTTTCATAAGTACATTTTTACAAGAAGCGTCAAAATACTCTCTTGTATGCATTTGCAGTCACATAAAATTCCTTTAATTGACGCCCTTTTGGTTTCCAACTGCTTCAAATATTTTCCAAACATCTCCAAGGAATACTCTGGAACTAGAGTATGGATGTTCAGACTGGATTTAATGCGTATGTGAGAGAGACAAATCCCAAGATGCATTCCGGTGACAAATTCAATCAAGACCATAATCAGAACTGTCTTTTACTTTTTCTGACAAAGATAAAGTTGCATGTATTAGCTCAGATCTAAAATATTGGCCCCGTATATTGATAAAATGTGCATTTTCAAAGATCCAGAATCCTTAGTGGGCCCCGTATGATAGAATGTGCGCGTTTAGATTTGGCCCCGTATGAAAAGAATGTTCGTGTTTAGACAGCCCGGAATCCTTAGTGGCCCCGATAGAATGTACGTTTTTGGCATGGTATAGTATAGTGTCATATGTGAGTCTCTAGAGACGATGGAAATGCGCCCAAGAGATGAGTCTCGATGTGCGTTTTTGGCAGGGTATATTATAGTGTCATATGTGAGTCTCTAGAGACGATGGAAATGCGCCCAAGAGAGGAGTCTCGATGTGCGTTTTTGGCATGGTATAGTATAGTGTCATATGTGAGTCTCTAGAGACGATGGAAATGTGCCCAAGAGAGGAGTCTCGATGTGCGTTTTTTGGCATGGTATAGTATAGTGTCATAATTGAGTCTCTAGAGACGATGGAAATGCGCCCAAGAGAGGAGTCTCGATGTGCGTTTTTGGCATTGTATAGTATAGTGTCATATGTGAGTCTCTAGAGACGATGGAAATGTGCCTAAGAGAGGAGTCTCGATTGGTAGTTGTGCAGCGTCTTCTGTATCTGCTGAGCCCCACACGTTAATGGCAATCCTTGCTGCACTTGAAGGTTGAATTTGGATGGGTTAGAGCTGCTTCCTCTTCCTCTTCCTCTTCCTCGCTGATCGTTCTTCATCAGCGAGCAGTCGTAGTTTGTTCTCGTCAGCTTTCAAACCAGTGATCAGAGCATGTCGCCAGCTGGACTTGTCTAAAGCAAGCTCTTCGCAGTTTGACATCGATCTCAAGGGCTTTAATGTCGTGCTTGTTGACAATCTTGAAGCAGAGATGTGGCAGTCCAATCGATCTTCTGCCAGAGGCAAGCTTAGAATAAAGAAGGTCTTTGGGATCCGTCCGTCATCCTTCTGACGTAGATGGCCCAGCCATCTTGATGCGACTTTAGCGGAAGAGTGTGACCATGCTTGGAATCTTGGTACGTTCAAGCACCTCGTTGATTGTCGCTCGATAGCTTCATGTGATCCCGAGTATGAGTCAGAGGTATCGCATGTGAAAGGCGCTCAGTCTTATCTCCTGTGAGGCGTATAGAGTCCATGTTTCGCGTGTTTAGTAGTCCCGAAATCCATAGAAATTTTGGCCCCGTATGATAGAACGGGCGTGTTTAAATGTCCCGGAATCCTTAGTGACCCCGCATGATAGAATGTGCGTGTTTAGATGTCACAGAATCCATAGAAATATTGGTCCCGTATAATATAATGTGCGTCTTTAGATGTCCCGGAATCCATATAAATGATATAATGAGCGTGTTTAGACTTCCCGGAATATTTAGTGGCCAGGTATGAGAGAATGTGCGTGTTTAGATGTCCCAGAATCCATATAAATATTTTCATGGTCATATGTTCGGTCATGAATGTTAATGTCGACATTTCACTCATTATTGGTATTGCACACTTGATTCCAAAACTTATTACTACACCAAAGCAACACTTTATTGATCAGCTACAAAATAGTCAGCCTAGGAATGGAAAATATTTCAGTGTCAAATCACACTTGATAAGATCAAGTGTGCAATTTAGAGGTTGCTATTAATCCGAACACGTTAGCAGAGAGAAATAATGTAGTCATTTTTGTACAAAACATTCAAAGTTGAAAGAAATAATTCCACACACATAATTATACCAAAACTGTTTGGTGGAAAAAAGTAATTTGAAGGATGCCAAATCAATTGCATTCAAAAATCTGAATGCCTCAGAGAAAGAAAAAGACAAGCTATTGGTACTGGATAGAGATTCGTTTAGTCAAAGGTTATCAATGAAGATTGGATTTGATGCTTGAGTGTATTTTTCACGAGATTTGTAAGCCTTAGACGAAGGCCTCTTAATGGTTGTTTTGCTGTTAGTAATGTAGTTGTCAATTGATCCGTACTTATTGCTGTTAGTAATGTAGTCGTCAATTGATTCTTACTTATTGCTTTTAATAATGTAGTCGTGAACTGATTCGTACTTATTGCTGTTAGTAATGAAGACGTGAATTGGTTCGTACTTATTGCTGTAAGTAATGTAGTCGTCAATTGATTTGTACTTATTGCTGTTAGTAATGTAAACGTGAATTGATTCGTACTTATTGCTGTTAGTAATGTAGTCCTCAATTGATTCTTACTTATTGCTTTTAATAATGTAGTCGTGAACTGATTCGTACTTATTGCTGTTAGTAATGTAGACGTGAATTGATTCGTACTTATTGCTGTTAGTAATGTAGTCGTGCATTGATTCGTACTTATTGCTGTTAGTAATGTAGTCGTGAATTGATTCGTACTTATTGCTGTTACTAAGGTAGAAGTGAATTGATTCGTACTTATTTCTGTTAGTAATGTAGAGGTGAATTGATTCGTACTTATTGCTGTTAGTAATGTAGTCGTGAATTGATTCGTACTTATTGCTGTTAGTAATGAAGACGTGAATTGCTTCGTACTTATTGCTGTAAGTAATGTAGTCGTGAATTGATTCGTACTTATTGCTGTTAGTAATGTAGACGTGAATTGACTCGTACTTATTGTTGTAAGTAATGTAGTCTTGAATTGATTTGTATTTATTGCTGTTAATAATGTAGACGTGAATTGATTCGTACTTATTGCTGTTAGTAATGTAGAGGTTAATTGATTGCTTCGTACTTATTGCTGTTAATAATGTAGACGTGAATTGATTTGTATATTTTGCTGTTAGTAATGTAGACGTAAATTGATTCGTACTTATTGCTGTTAGTAATGAAGTTGTGAATTGATTCGTACTTATTGCTGTTAGTAATGTAGACGTGAATTGATTCGTACTTATTGCTGTTAGTAATGTAGTCGTGAATTGATTCGTACTTATTGCTGTTAGTAATGTAGACGTGAAATGATTCGTACTTATTGCTGTTAGTAATGTAGTCGTGAATTGATTCGTACTTATTGCTGTTAGTAATGTAGACGTGAATTGATTCGTACTTATTGCAGTTACTAAGGTAGTCGTGAATTGATTCGTACTTATTGCAGTTACTAAGGTAGACGTGAATTGTTTCGTACTTATTGCTGTTACTAAGGTAGACGTGAATTGATTCGTACTTATTGCTGTTAGTAACGTAGACGTGAATTGATTCGTACTTATTGCTGTTAGTAATGAAGACGTTAATTGATTCGTACTTATTTCTGTTAGTAATGTAGACGTTAATTGATTTGTACTTATTGCTGTTTGTAATGAAGACGTGAATTGATTCATACTCATTGCTGTTAGTAATGTAGACGTGAATTGATTCGTACGTACTTATTTTCTCCTGGCACTCCAAGTTTTCTCGTTTCCAATATATAAATGAATGTTACGGTATGGTATTACTTTGTCATGGTATTGTATGGTATTAATTTATTATCGTCTTGTATGTAATTAATTTACTATGATAATCATGTAATATAATTGTAAACTTGTTAATTGTATCGACGTAGCATAATTTTATAATGGCATCTTAATGTTACGTTACAAAATTATGTAACAACGTCCGATCACCATTGAAATTCAAGGATACCAGATACAAATCCTTTGCTTGTTTTTATTGTTTGTATAGGGTTTAACGCCAATTTTCAGCACAAGATAGGCTATACATGACGGCCAGTATTAATGGTGGAGGAAGAACCCTGGAAAACTCCGGAAAGAACCACCAACCCACAAGAACCTACTAGCAGGCTTTCTCACTTACCCACGTTAGCCGAGTCTGGACTCGAACTCATACAGACAGAGGTGAGATGGCAGTGATCAGTAACGGTCAGCGCTTTAGACCATTCGGCCACTCGAGGCCCCCAAATCGTTTGCAAAAGGAAAACATAGCAATTATGCGTTTGGCTGAATAAACGACAAGGGCATTATGGATTACATTATTGCGATACATCTAGACTATTGGCACATTAACACAGTTGAAAGAACTACATTCGGAATACTACTGTATCTCATTTGCATTACTCAATACTTTTAGATTTGTGATAGAACTTTAGGACGATTAATTTGATTCACCATACTGTTAAGTTGTTTTTAATTTTTCACCTTGTGTTTTAGGGAAATAAATTGTATTTTGAATTTTATGAAGCATGCTGGTTTTTTGCTCTTTATTATTACTTATTTTCAGACTATAGAGTTGTAACCCGTTATACACGTATTCCACTGACTTTTTAAAAGTAACCAACCAATGTAATCTGTGCTCCACGAGAGGATACGCTGCATCTGATGGGGATGGGACGCACAATGACAAGAAAACAAAATATAATCATATGGTTAAAAAGACCAACTTGCACAACACAGACCGTTACAATTTGTTTATATACGAAGACCAAAATGGGCGAGCTATCTCGTGTGTAGTTATTTAATGTTTTAATTATTTCTTGAAGTAATGTTATATTAGAACGATAAAAGAATAATTAGTAAGGTACAATATTCTGCTATAAAGCTAAAAACTTTCCATTTATTTAAGTAATATTCCTGTGTTTGCCACTTATATCAATCATAAAGCGACTTGGACGAAATAAAGTTTAAAATATTTCAGTTCGATCCCCGGTCGGGTTATACCAAAGAGTTACGTTAAAAATCATAAACATATCACACCTCACATCAAAGTACATACTTACTACCTTTACGATCTTAAGACGGGATGGAAATAAGACAAACTATCATAAAAAGCGCGTGTTTCTGGAGAGAGAGAGAGAGAGAGAGAGAGAGAGAGAGAGAGAGAGAGAGAGAGAGAGAGAGAGAGAGAGAGAGAGAGAGAGATGTATTATTTATTTGGACCTTCTCTGCATATTGTATGTATTTATTCGAACTGTTTTACATTTTTTTTAATATTGCATGTATTTATTCGGAACTGATTTATCTTCGCTGTACATTGTATGTATTTATTCTGACTTATCTGTACCGTGTTACGAATCCATTCTCTTAAAAAAGTAACATATAGAGTGAAAGACAACATGCTTTGTAAAATTTAAGAAATATATTTATTATCCTAGAATACAACACACAAGTCGTAGTAGTTTAAAATCCTGAATAAGATTCAGTAAAATGCCAGGAAATATCTCAAAAGTGGAGTCAATGACGTATCTGTGGTAGCTATTAAAGCGTTGATATATCAACATTCTTTTGGTGAATTACAGAAATATAATTCCAGATTTGAATTCAGTATAAATTCCAGTGAATGTATAATACCAAGATATTTATGAGAGCACATTTGTATTTCCAGAGGAAAAAAAAACACACTTGAATTCAATAATTTTGAAGAAAATAAAATTCAGTCCAAACTGGTCACACATAATAAAACTCAAAGTGCTAGATGGAAAAGCACGACTGGTAAAATCCTCAGTTACTTTATATATTGGAGACACCTCAGATTTCCACTACGCGGTGTATACAAGCCTTATTAAACACCAATAAACCATTGATGTAACTAGTTTTTACGTAGAATAAGTTATGCTCAACAATAAAATAATGCGCTTACAGTCTCCTGCAGGGATAACGCATCTGGAGCCACCAGCTTGTTTGGAGGCCAAAGTTTACTGTTTATACGTATGATACAATGATTTTAGTGTTTGATCATTTGCTTGTAATCAAGAGTGTAACAATATGATTAGCATTCAATATTTATTTTGAATCTCAATATTTTAACAATATTTAATATTTATTAAGTCTGAAATACTCATTAGCATGTACTATTTTGGCGGAGTGTTAAGCTGTGTAGTGCAACTGAAGGTTATAAATAAGGGTGTCCTGCACATCGGTCATTTTTCCATCAAAAGGTGATGTGATGTGATTTTTAACGTAGCTTTAACAATTTTTCAGTCATATCGCTACTATTACTGCAGTGTGACAGTTTATAGTGATGTTTATAAGTCTTTGGTATGATTCGATCGGGGATCGAATCCACGACCTCCCACATACTTGAAACGGCATCGGGTTCGTATGCAAATGCAATTAATAATGTATAATCGGCTTCCAAAAGTGATAGGCAATGTTATCATTCTCTAGATAGAAATTAACTAAAAATAATCACATTAGAAAACAAGCATTCATTTTTGTAATATAAAAATTAACTTAGTCAATTTCTCTATTAAGGAAAATCAAAGTCAAAGATAAAGCGTTGAGTTCCTTGACATGTCGATATAAGGCATCCGTAACGCTATTTCAGTAAATTTGTATGACTTCATATTTTTATCGTAACATAATTGGTCACCCGTTTTGCATGTTAATTATATATTTAAATCCGTTTTTGTTGGGATTTTAATGTTACCTCTATGAATATTCATAAATCATTATAGTAACTTCTATTTGATCAATGTTATTATTTAATACAAAATTGTTGAGACTGATGGTTATAATTATAAGTACATTCTGTTACATTAATTTATTTATTCAATAGTAAAAGAACTTGTAAATTGTATTCTATTGACATTTTAAGACTAAAATAAAACATCTTTTTCTCATTCAGATTTTATGTTTCTTATATACTTACATAAATAATTTCTTCATTTGTAGCTAGTATAAGAAGTCATTATTTCTACATTATTTCTTTCCAGACGACTTTCTATATGCTACCAGTACATTACAATAGTGCAACCAATTCAAGGTCTTAAGTTAAGGACTGCCGAAGTTTCGAAACCGGAAGTAATTTTTCTAAATATAAGTGAGCTTGCGCTGGGAAATTAAATATCTTATGAATTAATGTCCATGATAATTAAAGTGTCTTCAGCTGTGTATCGAGAGACTTCATCAGATGTCTTCTTAAAAACTCACTCCCTGCTCACCAATCACAGACGACCGCTACGGTGACCTAGTGGTTAGAGCATTTGTCTCGGATGCGGAAGATCGTGGGTTCGATCATACCAAAGACTTACAAAAATGGTACTAGCAGCTGCCTCTCTTGGCGCTCAGCATTAAGAAGTAAGTGTTAGGACTTGTCGGCATGGTGTCAGGATAATGTGAAAGGGTGCGACACCATGCTACATGTCTACGGCATGATGCCCCAGTACTAGACGTCATTATAAACTGCCACGCTGTAGACATCGTAGCGCTATGACTGAAAAATTGTTAAAACTACGTTAAAAATCCAAATCACACACACCAATCACAGACACTTGTCCTCCAGAACGTAAGTCATCTTCCATGGATTATAGGATTTTACAGAAAATCACATCATTAAAACCAGTGTCCGGATGTTTCAGCATTTCTTTTGATCAGTAATAGAAATATGCCTTATTTTCTGACACTTTCATGTCACTGTAATTTTATTATGCTACGTCACGCGTATATTTGCAGGCGTCTGGCATGTTGTATGTGCAACTGCATATTGTTTTTAATGAATGTTATTTTGTCTCGATCAAAATTAAATTTAATTATATTTATTTTGTTTATTGATAGGAGTTACGTCTATCGACATTGCCAAAGAAACGAAACAGTTATAACAAACTATTAAGCACTTTTCAAATCCCTAGTTCATCAATATACACACATACAACATTTTACACACCTTTTGTATCCAAATTTGTGACTTTAAACGAGAATGCATCCAATTAGATTTTCAGAAGGTATCAAATAAATGTCGAGAGATATGGCCTTGTACTTGGTTGAACGGTGAACAAAAATCGTACACGAACTTTAACAAATAATCCGTGCAATTTAATGAGACAATGCCAGTATCTGTTCATCAGAGCACTGCCTGGAGGATAATAAGATGTGTTGTTCGGTAGATAACTCTATGTAAAACAAACATCCATTGGCATGGTTCTTGGTGTTGTTCGGAAGAAGAAGACTACTAACTCTAAATAACATTTTGTTGCTATTTATAGTATGCATGATTGATTTATACGTGTTACATATGCTATATACACCCATGTTTATGAGTTTGCAATAAAGAAAATAATTGTTTGAAAATAAAAGTATACTACACCCCACTGTTCATTCTCTCTCTCTCTCTCTCTCTCTCTCTCTCTCTCTCTCTCTCTCTCTCTCTCTCTCTCTCTCTCTCTCTCTCTCTCTCTCTCTCTCTCTCTCTCTCTCTCTCTCTCTCTCTCTCTCTCAGTAAAATAGTTGCTAGAATATTTTACACGTACAGGCGTACAGGCTCTCATCGCCAAGTATCTCAAATCTTTAAAACAAAATACCGTTTGAGTGATTATTTTCATTTTTTAACTCTCTCTCTCTCTCTCTCTCTCTCTCTCTCTCTCTCTCTCTCTCTCTCTCTCTCTCTCTCTCTCTCTCTCTCTCTCTCTCTCTCTCTCAGTAACTCAGTAAGTATAAAAGTTATTAGAGTAAACGTTGTGGTCCTCATCAGTCTTCTCATTGGTCTATCAATACAGAATTGGAATTTCAATGGTACTTTCTAATATTTATAACTAAGTTAGAAACACAGGATCATACCTCGGAATTTCCTTTGTTTTTCCCAGTTTTATAAGAATGTACATAGGTTTGTCTCTTATCTTGTTCTATTCCCACATAATACCTTTCGGTTCCAAACGTAATGTTAAATTCTCATAATTACCAAACCTGCCCAACTTTAATATTAAATTCTGATAGACCCGATTGAGGCATTTATTATGTTAAATTCCAATTATAGTATATGCTACCCCAAAACGCTAATGTTAAATTCCCAAGACATCTGCATTTGTATATTCTTATTAAAGGACTCGGGTGGTCGAGTGATCTAAAGCGCTGGCCTTGACCAATCACTGCCATCTCACCTCTATGCACATGAGTTCGTGCCTGATACTCTGCTAGTGTAGGTATGTGAGAAAACTGCCAGTATCTCATCGTGGATCAGTAGTTTTTACCGGTGTGTTCCCAAAACAACAACATTCTCTTTAATTCCATATCGCTCCTCGATGAATTTACACATATTTACTCTGTTGTTCGTTGCTGCTGGTATTGACATCAATTTTAAAAACATTATTGGCTATAAATGTCAAGGACATTGGAGCTAAGTGTCCGTCACTTCTGTTAAGACACTGATATTCCACCGTCTGAGGTGCATATGTTAACCGCTTATGTAATGAAAGGTTAAAGAGTATACCATAGATTGCTAGAATTTTGCGCAAAAAAAAATAAGTTCAAATTGTTGTGGATTCAAAACAACACAATAAATGTTGAAAGACTCCGCATTGCTAATATATGTACCCGAGTATTTGTGTCACCTGCGATGTTCATCTTCATGTTTGTGAATACTATACTCATTAATGAAAAAGTATCCATGATTTTTTCTTGTATATCCCAATGGAATTGCTTCCAAAAGACATTATCGACCTCTATATAGGTTACAAGCATTTCATGTCTTTCTTCCTTCACTTGCTGAAATTAATTAGTACGAGGCCAGCGAGACTAATTCTGCAACAAAGAAAATATTGATGCAATTTCCTACATTCTTCTTTTTGACAACGTGCTATATTAATACATTAGAACGGCTTACAACAATCTTTCGTTATGGTAAACCCTTAGCGCATAGTTACAAATCTTCATTTGTTATCTGCGTCTAAAAATGTTCAGAAATTGATCCTGCCAGATTGAGCCAGCCTAAACACGAAATGTCATGTATTCATGAAGCTTTCTATGCTTTTTTACGAAAGGACTTTTTAACACAAATTGGCTGTGAATCATCGTCACGCATTAACGTCTTAACAAGTTTCCAGCAATTCAGATTTGAGATCTGCTCTCGTGTACTATGTTGGCTTGTTGACACCGAGTTCTGAAAAGTTTATGTTGCGACTTAAACCATTGTAATATTCAAACATAAATTAGATTTAATTTTGATACCATCAAATGGCTGGATGCTAAACATAAGGCTCCAGCGAAGTCATGGTAAAAAAAAAAACAACCTTCCCAAGGGTAAATATGGACTTAAGGTCGAAAAGATTTGTATACGCTGGAAATTGGATGACGTCTTCATGGGTGACCGCTTTGGTGGCCTAAATGGTTAGAGCGTCCGCATCGGATGAGATAGGTCGCCGGATAGAGTCTCGGCCGAGTCATACCAAAGGCATATAAAATGATCCATGAATAGCCTATAGCCGCCATGAATAGCCTATCGTATGCTGAAGAATGGCGTTAAGCACAACAACAACAATAAAATGATCCAAATAGCTGCATCGCTTGGCGCTCAGCATTAAGTGGTTTGTGTTAGCACTGGCCGACCTCGCATGAGTATAATGTGACTGCAAGTATGCAGCATGATGCCCCAGTGCTGGACATCGCTATAAAATGCCACACTGCAGACATTACAGATATATGACTAAAATTATTAAACGTGCGTTAAAAAGGTAAATCACACACACACGCACATACATCTAATGAACTGACGTTATTAGATTCTCAAAACGATGTTATTGTGACACTTAATTCAACAGTTTCCCGCATAAAATACATGGGTGTTTTTTTTGGAGACCAGAAATAAAGAGTTGGGTATGGCGTAGGGATACATCCAGGATGTCAGCCATATATCTAGTTATTTGCCCTATCAAGCAAGTACTTTATCCCGACTAGGACCAAAACACGAATGCGGTTTTCTATTTATTAAATATCCCCTCTTTTATGCTTTCCAAATATTGTAGTTCTACAGTGGGAATGGAATTTTTTAAAAAATCTGTATACATACACAACGTTTATGTCCGTGTATCTGAAAATACTGACGCCAGTGGTGGACGTCAACAAAAGTACATAAATTGTTGGAGTCTGGGTCTATGAAAAGGAATTACAGATTGATCATCAGTAATAGAATGCCACATCAACCGATGTGATTATTCACTGTTGGAGGTTGTTTCTACTTAATTGTCGTTTAACCTGGCAAATCTTTATATTTTCGTTTATAAATCTTACTTCAGCGTATTTTTCTCTTGCAGAAGGAAGAATAAAGTTACAAATGGCATGATGAGATTTATATCCAAGATTTTATAAGAGTACTTCTTGTAAACGGCATTATAATAGTATTTAATAAAGACACGAATTAACCAAATATTTTATTCTAAAGGAAACAGGTGTGACGGCTATATGTAATAATTATGAATACACAAGATTATGACTAACACTGTTTAAAAAAAGACAATGAATATAAATCTTCATTTTAAATATTAAGCACAACCTATCCTCCGTAATCTCCAAAATCATTTTGGAGTCGTAACTGTCAGCGTATACACACGTAATATGCGGTAAATAGTGTTTATTGATCCGGTGTTAAATTTCCAATGCAGTATCGTTGTTAAAACAGAACATATTTCCTTCTCGTGGAATTATGTAGATTATATTTTATTTTCAGCTTGAATGTTCTGCATTGTTTCAAAGCCTGACAACGGTGCAACAATTAAGAGTGATCGACACCATGACTATTCAAGCAGTACCGTGCAGAGGAATTGGGGGCCACGAGCATCAGAATCCCCACCCCACCTCAAGCTTTCGGCAAGCACAATTTGTCGTGTATCTTAGCCTCTGCATGGCCCTGTATTCAAAACAGAAAACAGGTTTGAAATACGTTGTGTGTAAGAGCATGTGTTGCCTATACAAAGTAGCAATTTATGTTCTGAGTATATTATCGTACCTAGAGCTGTTTACGTTTCATAGCATATATTTTGTAATCAAGTAAAATTTTTATTCAATCTTATAGTAAGATTCGTTCAACTAAATAAAATTAGTCCATGGCGTACATGACAAACGGCCCGTGATGTTACTACGCCGTTCAATCTAAATGACCAGGTGACCCATCAGGTGATCTAAAATTACGTTTCATTTAGAGCTAAAACTAACGTTTCGTACTGATTTAGTTCAGTCTTAATTCCTACCTTTGGAGCTCAAAGACCAGTGTGAGTTGAATTTTATGTTTAAAATAAAACTTTTTCCTGGAAATATCTAGTGCTCATCAGAATTCTTGGACAAAAACATTTATTGGAAATTATTCCGAATTCTAAAGCCGGATTTATTTATTTAGTGATTCATCAAGAAACTGTTGACACGACAACACAAAACAGGTTGTAAAGGTTTCCCCACTGTGAGGTTTTGGTTCTATGGGCGTTGGGGGTTGGGTGCTTCCAATATTTATTTAAATTGTTGCAGAAGTCCCACCTAGGCTCGATTATGGCTTGGATGTTAATTTAGAGAAAGTTTGATGTACAGCTCCGAGCTCCCAGTCATCAATGTCGACGGTTAAATGATTAAAGATACAAAAAAGGGTAAAGTTCAATAATAACAATTTAATGACAATTAAATACACTTCTTCCGCTCGACCCTTTGATTCATTTGCATTATTTGATTCCTAGTGTGAGAGATTTCCACATGTCCATGTATTCTACTCATCTGTGTACTCCTCTATATCTCCCAATTCCCTCTCTTCCTCCCTGACTCTCTCCAAGTTCCTTCTCCTCTTCCCCTTCTATTTCCTCCTCCAGAATAATTTCCTTTTCCTAAACCCTCACTCTCTCTCTCTCTCTCTCTCTCTCTCTCTCTCTCTCTCTCTCTCTCTCTCTCTCTCTCTCTCTCTCTCTCTCTCTCTCTCTCTCTCTCTCTCATATCCGATTGGATGCCGCTGTGGACTGTCCCAATCTTAGCGGTCAATGTCTTCTCACTTTTCTGTCTATGTGGCGGGTGAGAACACGCCCCGCTCATCCTGCTGGGTTGTTTTTGATTTCTGAATCTATGTTTAACTCCTGGATGTGAAGACTAAAAGCATTTGACTATTTGCTTTTCTATAGTCTGGGTGGTTGGTAACTTGCATAAGGATCAACACTGGCCTGTTGTGTTGTTTACACACCAAACGCGGTAATAGTAAAACACAAATTTATACATTTTCTGATAACCTGGACTGAGCAATCGTGACACAAGTTATTGAAGACGTCATTACCTTCCATCTTAGAACTTGATCTGGATTCGAACTCTGATTCACTTAGGACGTTTTTTTGATGCGATTTATATTTTTTAAATTTTTTGATTAATTTTGGATTTTATTCCTGAAATTGAAGTCCTTTTTATTTTTTTTAACTTATTTTCTAGGAAAATAAATTATTTTGTTAAATTTTACGAAGCTTATTAGCTTCACTCTTTATTTTGTTACTTTTGTATGAACCTTAACACGTAACAGTAGTATGCTATTGTTTAATTAGGATTTCAGAATAAGTTACAATGTCTGTAGACTGTTTACTCCGTGCATATCGTTGTTCTTGCATATTTCCTAAAAATATTGAAAGATATTATAGTGTCATTAAAGATATTAACCTAAGGTCTAATGAAACGAATTTTAAAAAATCCATCAAATTTTTCCCGACTGCTTGTAGTGAACCCCAAAAAAATGGTATATTTAGTTTTGCCAAGTGCTATTGCTTCTACTCTTACTACTACTGCTGCTACTACTACTACTACTACTACTGCTACTACTACTACTATTACCACTACTATTACTACTACTACTACTACTACTAATAATAATAATAATAATAATAATAATAATAATAATAATAATAATAATAATAATAACAATAATAACAGCAGCAACAACATTATGCTCAGGACATGACACATTCAGGTTAAACTCACGATAACGTCATGTCTTTACTTATATTACATATCAATACATGGCTTTACTTCGATTACAGATCAGGACATGTCTTTACTTGGTTCATCAGTACATGTCTTTACTTAGATTGCATATCACATGTCTTTACTAAGATTATATATCAGTACATTTCATTACTTAAGATTACATATCACTATCAAGATTAACGATTAAGCATATCATATTGCAGAGACATAAATACATTAGTCATATTTTACGTTTCTGACAACATAGAAGCTGATCTGCATGCGCATTATGCCACATTAAATCAGGATCTTGGTTGCTTGCAGTTTGATTCGGCTTATAAGAGAGTTCAGACGGTAAGTACATGAATTTTTTATGCAAACAATGATTGTTTAACAAACACCCTTTCTCATAAAAGCAAATTATCGAAACAACGTTGGCAGTGTATATGTAAGAGACTTCTTTATTGTCCTGATAAGAAAAATATTGATAGAAACGGATCCATTGGGACTCTCTTTTCACAACGTTCAGGCATTGCTAAGAACGTCTATCAACTTATATGAAAATATTTATCAGTTTACTTGACGGCTGCTTGTCTAAGGAGGTTCCAATTTGCGGCCTCATTACATGGACGCATATGTGCATAGCACGCGAAGCTGAAAGAGTGCTAAAAATTCTTCTGATGAAATCAAGACATCAAGTCCAGAACATCCTTTGGGAGATATCCGTGAAAGTCTTGTCTTTTTCATATTATTAGCTTTTGTTTTTGTTAAATATATCAACTATTACAGTTATCTATTACGTTATAATGTGAAATAATTGGCCGTGTCGATGTTATACAAAAACGAAAACAAACTTCTTTTTTGTACCACTTGTTTCGGTTGGCACTCCTGGAAAAATATCATTAAACCTTCAGTCTGAGTTTGAGTTTAAAATTTTGTTCTAACCAATAACTTTACATTGCAAATGTCAGTTTTGATTGGCTAGAAGAGGCAAATTTCTTTATTAAGTTCAAGCTCAAACTTTCATCAATGAAGACAGAAAGGCAACAGATGAACACGATGCTGGATTAAGATTTCTTGGGGCATCTTTGGAATAACAAGGAAAATTGCAGGAATCACGGTACTAATTCAGTTCTCATAGTAAACCTATGCAAACACCATGATAATAAAAATTCAATAACTTAAAATTTTGGAGTGCTCATGACGAAACTTATATTTTCAGTGTAGATCAGTGGTTCACACACTTATTCACCATGCGAGCTACTTATAAAATGACCAAGCCAAAATGATCTACCTACCACAAAAATTCAAAACATATATATATATATATATATATATATATATATATATATATATATATATATATATATATATATATATATATATATATATATATATATATATAGGGTGTCGTCTATTTTTTTAATACTACGCGATCTACTCACACTACCTATGAAACCTGGAAGTCAGCTTCTGTGCAGAGGAAAGGATATGAGCCGCGGCATTTTCTGGAGCTGCATATATTTGAAACATGTGCTTTCAATCCTGCACCAAAGAGTGAGGTGCTAATTTAAGTCATGAGTGTTCCAAACTCAAGACTATTAAAGAACTGAAATTCCATCAATAAAACAATGTCTCTATTTTTATTCACTTTCAACCAGAACTAGGTGCCAAAGGATTCTTTTTCCTAAAACATAACTTGCATTATTAACCAATCCTGGTCAGTCAAACCCGTATATACTCTATTTCACCCATTTCAAGGCTAGTTCCCATTTTTCAATACAATTAATATAGTGTGTCATGTAGGGTCTCCAGTACGAAAATCAGTCGTAATAGCATATGTTCGTATTTCTGTTCATACAAAGCGTTACGAAAGAAAACATAGCAACATGACACCATAGTTGTTTTGGACGGTGGACGTGAGATGAAAAGAATGTACGGATTTAAAATAAAACTACTGTAATTACATGGAATCTACAGCATATTAAGTTTTCATGAATTATGATCCTTGTTCAACAAAAACGAGATCGAAAAAAGAATTCAAATCATGTTAAATATCTAAAACCAAAATATATTTGGAATTGCAGAACTTGGTATATTTTGTATGTTCTCAAAGTACTGTCACGCACATTGGGTGCACACTAATTGGTAACAAACACTTTTTTCTGCAAGTTTTTATTTTTTCTTACTGTTTGTATGCATATATGGGAGCGTTAGCCATATTCACACCACAAGAGGTTGAGCTACAAGTTCTTACAACTTTGCATCATCCTTCCCAAAATACACAATTAGATACATGAAAAGAGTAAAAGTACGTGTACATACACGTGTCGGTCAGAAATACAGTTCATTAATACAAATGAAAAATTATAAATTCATCATAATAGAAAATTTAAGACAAATAAGTGTAAACAACTAATTTAGAGAAGCGAATTAACGTAATTATTAGCAATGACTAAAAAGCCACCGTTTAACTTCAATGGATGATTTTATCAAGTCCACGTGCTTTTGGTCTTAGACAAGATAAGTTTGTTGATTTTGATATATTTTGAATATCTGTTTCTATAATCCTTACTATCACACTTGGTAGAATTAATTACATCCAATATTCTTCAGTTCTACCTGTAATTTTTATAAATATCTTAACTAGAGTGACTAGCAAAATTTTATGGTTAAAAATAGTTGATAAATGTTCAAATGATCGATTATACAGTAAATACAGATATATTATGGAAGTAATTTAACAGCTACGAAGTCAACACCAAACAAAAATGTTCAAAATGATATAAGAGCTATAAAATAAATTGCATATTATATGCGAAGTAATAATACTTGACTTTTTAAAATACATGTGAAACAGTTTATTTATTCAAAGAACATGAAGACACGAATTTTAAATAGTTTCTTCATTAATCGGACCTGACGACACTTATTTTAAAAAGTTTAAGTCTCCTTGGAGCTTGACGACACCTAATGAAGATACATTTCAAACATTTTTGTTCCCATGGGGCTCGACAACAGTGATTTTAAATGGTTTCACTTTTCATAGGGCCTGACAACAATAATTTTTAATGGTTTCATTTTCCAGTCAGGACACTAAATGAAGTGTTCTTATCTAATAAACATCTGTATCTTCAAAAGTTCTTGCAAACATGAATACATGTACCTATAATTCCATTCATAACACCAAAATACAAAAATACGTCACAAACTGTATTGCTTTGCAATTCGACCAAATCCATCTTTCAAAGAATTAGGATGTTCATTGGTAATCTCTCTCTCTCTCTCTCTCTCTCTCTCTCTCTCTCTCTCTCTCTCTCTCTCTCTCTCTCTCTCTCTCTCTCTCTCTCTCTCTCTCTCTCGTTTATTTGTGCCTACACATAAATATACAAAACTTGTCATATCAAAGTTTGAAATAAAATATGGTTTTATTGGCTTTACTGGAAACGGGGGGGGGCATTAATTGAAATTGACAACCACTTCAACAGCATCGGGATGCCTATGAGCAATGTACATGTCTTTAATCAGATACGCTGATAGTAATTTCGTATTCAGAATTAATTGCTCTTGCGCATCGTTGACTTGGTAATTCGAAACAAAGCTGCATTAAGAACTCTTTATTCAAGCTACAATCGATTATTTGACATCGATTCCTCAATTTTCTGTCATATGTTTTTTCCCACAGAACTTAAATTTACATATATGCCCGTTATTAATTTTATTTTCAGCAGTATTTATTAATGATACACATCCTTGTATCACAATTATACCACTGTCATTATGTGAAGAAATGATCCGACATAATTAAGGCTGAAAATCGGTAGTATTCATTGGTCGCTATGGTAATGACATTTAACAGACAAATTGTTATAGTTGTGTGCGGAGGGCATGTGTAACCTGACTTCAAAACTCACTTCCTGGATATCCTTAAACCAAATTTTATAATAACTTAGTCCTTATTTTGCAATGAAATTATTTTAGTCTGCTCGAAGCAGCAGTAACGGTTTTTTTAAAAAAAGCGGGAGTAAAAACAGCACGAACACGAAAGCGTAATATATCTATAAAAAAATACAAATATAACACGTATCGAATAATAAAGCATTCGGATATATAATATGTCGAATAAAATTAATTGTATTGCAGTGTTTGCACTTCCTCTCGAATGTTCAAAGTAAACCATTTACGTTTATTCGTTTAGTTTTGTTTTCTTGATCCTAGATGAAAATCAGTCTAACATCAAAATACTTCATGTTTACTCACACAGGTATATGATTTCGAACGTCACAGCACTTCATGATATATGCATTGTCTTATCAATGAGTCATTTAGGTTCCGTTTGACTGGCAGAATTTTAAAAAATAGATAACTTTATTACATTATCTACGTTAGAAAGGACCCAATTATAGCAAATTCACGAAGATGTAGATTTCTACCTGCTGATTACTCATAACATCGTATTTATTAATCAATTATCAATTCTCACAAACAAATCCTTTAGTCTATAGTTACAATACTTCACGTTTACTCAGACAGTTTTGTGAGTTTGATCTATGTGAGTCTAATGTTAGAATACTTCACGTTTACTTTGTGAGTTTGATCTTGGTGAGTCCAACGTCACAATGCCTCACGTTTACTAAGACAGTTGTTTTTTTTTTAGACTCACCAAACACTGTCAACGCGCTGTTTTACCACACCCTCTTTGTTAGTCGGGCCATGATGGTGTTTGCCTTTCCAAGCTTACTCTCCAGCTCCACATCAAGTGAAAGAGTGTTGTTGATGGTTGATCCCAGGTAAATAAAGTTATTGACTACTTCTAGGGTGGTGCCGTTGATTTTGATGGTAGGGGTAGTGGTGACATCTTGAGCACTGACATTTGTCTTTTTTAGGCTGATGGCAACAATATACATATTTAATTCAGTTGTTCAATTATAATCTCATTCTGAGCATATATCGTAAATCAAAATATGATTAGGTTTCGCAGTTCCCTTATTGATTACACGAAATTTAAAACTTTGTCTGGATCATTATCTTCGTCTTTTCGCATAGATAATATCATGTTGGTGTTAACAGTAACAAAGTCGAACTTTCTTCTTTATTACAGTTTGTATGAATTCTAGCGAGTCAACCAATTCTTACTTGGTAAAATTTGTAAATGCAATATAAGAAATATTAACCAGTTATTACTGGTTGGCTTGGTGGAATTGGTAAATGCAATATAAGAAATGTCAACCAGTTTTTACAGGTTGGCTTGGTTGAATTGGTAAAAGCAATATAAGAAATGTCAACCAGTTTTTACTGGTTGGCTTGGTGGAATTGGTAAAAGCAATATAAGAAATGTCAACCAGTTTTTACTGGTTGGCTTGGTGGAATTGGTAAATGCATTATAAGAAATGTCAACCAGTTTGTACTGGTTGGCTTGGTTGAATTGGTAAATGCAATATAAGAAATGCCATCTCATTTACGGACTCCACTAGGTCTGAATACCAATAAGAGAATGCAACACAAGAAATTTCATCTTATTCGTACTTTCTATGATGAACATAAATTATGCGAATGTCAACTCGGTATATTTTAATTTAAAATATACATATTGCCTAGAAATCTATTATTATTCCGTGAAAATTAATTAATATCCCATTAAAAATGTTTATTCTTTTTGAAGCAGCTGAAGTAATTTCAGCCGGAATGCTTGCACGGGCAGACTCTAGTCTCTGACATAAAATGCCAATAATTTTTGCACAAAAGCGACAATCGTAGGGCCTACGCAATCACGCCATGTCGGGGGAAACACCTCTACTAAAATATATTTTTTATCGTACGATTTATTTCCCTTATATCTTAGAGGCAGAAAGATCTTGAACAAATCCACAATTGAACTTTGTGTGTGTGTGTGTGTATGTATATATATATATATATATATATATATATATATATATATATATATATATATATATATATATATATATATATATATATGTGTGTGTGCGAGAGAGAGAGAGAGAGGATATATCTTACCGTTCGATTTCTTAGTTTGAACACTATCATTCAAGAGAAAATCTACCTCTTATATATATATATATATGTGTGTGTGTGTGTGTGTGTGTGTGTGTGTGTGTGTGTGCAAGAGAGAGAGAGGATATATCTTACCGTTCGATTTCTTAGTTTGAACACTATCATTCAAGAGAAAATCTACCTCTTATATATATATATATATATATATATATATATATAAAAATAAATATATATATATATATATATATATATATATATATATATATATGTGTGTGTGTGTGTGTGTGTGTGTGTGTGTGTGTGCAAGAGAGAGAGAGGATATATCTTACCGTTCGATTTCTTTGTTTGATCACTATCATTCAAGAGAAAATCTACCTCTTATCGTTGGCTCCTAAAGAAAACCAAGAAAACCATCATTATATTACATATTTATTTTTACATCTTGACTTTTGGGGGAACACAACAGTTACAAATGTGAAATAACATTTTCAGACTCTAAGAAAGGGCATTAACATAATTCCTGATCAGAAACATAAAACTTTACCAATACATGAAATAATATTTTTGAAAAAGGCCAAATAATGTACAAGGAGCATTCAAAGTCTGCCCCCATTTTCCTAAACACCATTTACCAGGAAAGAGAATCTGCTAGTACCCAAAATCTAAGATCATTAAAGAGCATGTATCGTAGTAGTACCCAAGACAAAATGAGCTATTCAAAAATAAATTTAAAATTTACGGTGCTCTTGTTTGTAATAACAATGCAACTTATATTAAAGCAGCTCCAAGCATCTATTCCTTACACAATAGATGTGTGATAAATTGGCGGCGTTCAAACACACAAACCTCTTTCACAAAGGTTCGCTGCTAGGGAATGACCTCCCGCGGTGTAATTTACCCAGTGTGGATATATAGAAAGAAGAAAGCAGATCTCTGAACAAGTATATTTAAGAAATAAACACAAAAATAAACAAATATAAAATTTAATCAGTTTAACAACAGAATTTAAAATGAAAATAAATCAATTATTTGGTTACAACAGAAGGAAAAAATGTACTAACATGTACTCAAATAAAACAAACAATACAAATTTCTTTTACTATTACGATAACTGTCAGCGACAGAATTCTATCTTCATTGCCTACGAGATGTGACCTTTGAGTGCAACGATGAGAGACTTCATAACCTATTTTATGCAGACATCGAGACTTCCGTTCGTCCCTGCTCTTCCAATCTTTGTCTAATTGTCTAGTCTTGGACTCTTGTCAGTCGAACTCTGATTTAATAATTGTCTCTGGACCTAGATTCCGGCTCAAACTTTGCTCTGGTCTTTTCAGGGAAATCTCAGGAGACTCTAGGAAAGCAGTTTTCTTTTAAAAAATAAAAATGTCTACCAATAGACAATAGGTCACATTTCCAAGTATATCTATATTTTTACATTAATTTGGCTCAGAAAACTAAAGGCATAAATTCTGCTGCACTAACATTAATTTTAATTAACTCCCATGTTTACATTGACGGTCATTGCCTGTCCTGACTTTAATTCGGGTCACGCTAGTGGTGGTCATTAAATTCCACTCAGCTAAGATGTATGAGCCCGTATTTAACACCCCTTGACTTCTTACACTAACTGTCTGGCAGTGTTAAATTACATATGGCTTAGACCCTCAAATCTAACTATTCTAAAATAGTTCACGTGATCAATTAAATATTACAAACTAGTATATGGATATACACACATGTGATTAATTAAATATTACAAACTAGTACATGGATATACACTATTATATGATATACACTAGTATATGGATATACACTAATATATGGATATACACGTCATACTAGACATAGAGTTAATTCATAAAACTACGAAACATTACCCATCATTTCTTAAGCTTAATTCCTAAAAATTCCCAAGCACTCCTATGTGTTAAAGATTCAATTACATGCAATTGTCAATTCTTCCAACGATCATTCAATTACATGCAAACTTGTCAATTCTCCAAATGAATTAGATAATTAAAAAATCGAAGATTAAAATGTCTTGACTAACATTTAATTAAAACCCTGCAAAATGAAATCATACAGACAAATAACAAAACATTGATTCAATTGCAATTAAATCAACAAATGAAAAAACATATTAAAATCGGGAAACTAAGATTGCGTACCATTTGCCGTTTCTTTATTCGTTTCCGACGCACTCACGTATAGTCTGTCTTCTATCTGAGACAACTATCCGGCCCCTTACTCAATAACGAAAACGTACTTTCTACGAATTCGGAGTCCAACTAACTTTCCTTGCGAAAGATTGAAGACTGAAGAATTTGTCCTAAGTAAAACCTTTAATTCCTTACAGAGTTACGCCCATAAATTACTATTAACCAATCAGATCCGACTGTTTCCTAAACCTTTTACGTAGAATTTTTGAATTGTCAAGATAGCTAATCATGCCGTAATTAACGTTCCTTTGAACAATCACTTATGGCCAAGCTTCGCCCTTTAACTGGTTGATTTTGGGGAAGGGTCTTATGTCATTTTCTTGAACCATAGCATATGACTCAGTCAAGTTTCGTCGCGTGGAACGAATTTTCTTTATTTTCTTTTGACGCTGAGAAATGAAATGAATATAATCATATAACTATCTTTAGCCCTTTTTACTTTAAGTTGACTTTGATATAATTCTTTTAACCAATGCTTCTAAGAGTTTTCAAAATTCGACACATCACAAGGTGTATTATACTGATGAAGTCATTAAAACAAAATTGGTATGCTTATTAAAGTGCGAGTTACACTAACCACCTCCTGTGCTTCATTTTCATTTCTGTAGCAACGTAGAATTTTTGTAAATGGTTGTTCATACAATGGGTTTTTGCTTGTGTGCATGTATGTATGTGCGTACATTTCATTACTTAAGATTACATATCACTATCAAGATTAACGATTAAGCATATCATATTGCAGAGACATAAATACATTAGTCATATTTTACGTTTCTGACAACATAGAAGCTGATCTGCGTGCGCATTATGCCACATTAAATCAGGATCTTTGTTGCTTGCAGTTTGATTTGGCTTATAAGAGTTCAGACGGTATGTACATGAATTTTTTATGCAAACAATGATTGTTTAATAAACACCTTTTCTCATAAAAGCAACTTTTATCGAAACAACGTTGGCAGTATATAGGTAAAAGACTTCTTTATTGTCCTGATAAGAAAAATATTGATAGAAACGGGTCCATTGGGACTCTCTTTTCACAACGTTCAGGCATTGCTGAGAACGTCTATCAACTTATATGTACATATTTATCAGTTTACTTGACGGCTGCTTGTCTAAGGAAGTTCCATTTTGCGGCCTCATTACATGGACGCATATGTGCATAGCACGCGAAGCTGAAAGAGTGCTAGAAATTCTTCTGATGAAAGCAAGACATCAAGTCCAGAACATCCTATGGGAGTTATCCGTGAAAGTCTTGTCTTTTTTATATTATTAGCTTTTTCTTTTGTTAAATATATCAACTATTACATTTATCTATTACGTTATAATGTGAAATATTTGGCCGTGTCGGTGTTATACACAAACGAGAACAGGCTTCTTTTTTGTACCATTTGTTTCGGTTGGCACTAATGAAAAATATCATTAACCTTCAGTCTGAGTTTGAGTTTAAAATTTTGTTCTAACCAATCACTTTACATTTCAAATATCAGTTTTGATTGGCTGAAAAAAAGGAAATTTTTTTATTAAGTTCAACCTCAAACTTTCATCAATGAAGACAGGAAGGCAACAGATGAACACGATGCTGGATTAAGATTTCTTGGGGCATCTTTGGAATAACAAGGAACATTGCAGGAATTACGGTACTGATTCAGTTCCCATAGTAAACCTATGCAAACACCATGATATTAAAAATTCAATAACTTAAAATTTTGGAGTGCTCATGACGAAACTTATATTTTCAATATAGATCAGTGGTTCACACACTTTTTCAGCATGTGAGCTACTTATAAAATGACCAAGCCAAAATGATCTACCTACCACAAAAATTCAAAACATATATATATATATATATATATATATATATATATATATATATATATATATATATATATATATATATATATATATATATATACATATATACATATATATATATATATATATATATATATATATATATATATATATATATATATATATATATATATATATATATATATATATATATATATATATATAGAGTGACGTCTTTTTTTTTAATACTACGCGATCTACTCACACTACCTATGAAACCTGGAAGTCAGCTTCTGTGCAGAGGAAAGGATATGAGCCGCGGCATGTTCTGGAGCTGCATATATTTGAAACATGTGCTTTCAATCCCGCACCAAAGAGTCAGGTGCTAATTTAAGTCATAAGTATTCCAAACTCAAGACTATTAAAGAACTGAAATTCCATCAATAAAACAATGTCTCTATTTTTATTCACTTTCAACTAGGACTAGGTCCCAAAAGATTCTTTTTCCTAAAACATAACTTGCATGAATAACCAATCATGGTCAGTCAAACCCGTATATACTCTATTTCACCCATTTCAAGGCTAGTTACCATTTTTCAATACAATTAATATAGTGTGTCATGTAGGGTTTCCAGTACGAAAATCAGTCGTAATAGCATATGTTCGTATTTCTGTTCATACAAAGCGTTACGAAAGAAAACATAGCAACATGACACCATAGTTGTTTTGGACGGTGGACGTGAGATGAAAAGAATGTACGGATTTAAAATAAAGCTGCTGTAATTATATGAAATCTACAGCGTATTGAGTTTTCATGAATTATGATCCTTGTTCAACAAAGACGAGATCAAAAAAAGAATTCAAATCATGTTAAATATCTAAAACCAAAATATATTTGGAATTGCAGAACTTGGTATATTTTGTATGTTCTCAAAGTACTGTCACGCACATTGGGTGCACACCAATAGGTAACAAACACTTTTTTCTGCAAGTCTTTATTTTTTCTTACTGTTTGTGTGCATATATGAGAGCGTTAGCCATATTCACACCACATGAGGTCGAGCTACAAATTCTTACAACTTTGCATCATCCTACCCAAAATACACAATTAGATACATGAAAAGAGTAAAAGTACGTGTACATACACATGTGTCGGTCAGAAATACAGTTCATTAATACAAATGAAAAATTATAAATTCATCATAATAGAAAATTTAAGACAGATAAGTGTAAACAACTAATTTAGAGAAGCGAATTAACGTAATTATTAGCAATGACTAAAAAGCCACCGTTTAACTTCAATGGATGATTTTATCAAGTCCACGTGCCTTTGGTCTTAGACAAGATAAATTTGTTGATTTTGATATATTTTGAATATCTATTTCTATAATCCTTACTATCACACTTGGTAGAATTAATTACATCCAATATTCTTCAGTTCTACCTGTAATTTTTACAAATATCTTAACTAGAGTGACTAGCAAAATTTTATGGTTAAAAATAGTTGATAAATGTTCAAATGATCAATTATACAGTAAATACAGATATATTATGGAAGTAATTTAACAGCTACGAAGTCAACACCAAACAAAAATGTTCAAAATGATATAAGAGCTATAAAATAAATTGCATATTATATGCGAAGTAATAATACTTGACTTTTTAAAATACATGTGAAACAGTTTATTTATTTAAAGAACATGAAGACACGAATTTTAAACAATTTCTTCATTAATGGGACCTGATGACACTTATTTTAAAAAGTTTAAGTCTCCTTGGAGCTTGACGACACCTAATGAAGATACATTTCAAACATTTTTGTTCCATAGGGCCTGACAACAGTGATTTTAAATGGTTTCATTTTCCATAGGGCCTGACAACAGTAATTTTAAATGGTTTCATTTTCCAGTCAGGACACTAAATGAAGTGTTCTTATCTAATAAACATCTGTATCTTCAAAAGTTCTTAAAAACATGAATACCTGTACCTATAATTTCATTTATAACACCAAAATACAAAAATACGTCACAAACTGTATTGCTTTGCAATTCGACCAAATCCATCTTTCAAAGAATTAGGATGTTCATTGGTAATCTCTCTCTCTCTCTCTCTCTCTCTCTCTCTCTCTCTCTCTCTCTCTCTCTCTCTCTCTCTCTCTCTCTCTCTCTCTCTCTCTCTCTCTCAAAATATGGTTTTACTGGCTTTACTGGAGGGGGGGGCATTAATTGAAATTGACAACCCCTTCAACATCATCGAGATGAGCAATGTACATGTCTTTAATCAGATACGCTGATAGTAATTTCGTATTCAGAATTAATTGCTCTTGCGCATCGTTGACTTGGTAATTCGAAACAAAGCTGCATTTATAACTCCTTATTCAAGCTACAATCGATTATTTGACATCGATTCCTCAATTTTCTGTCATATATTTTTTCCCACAGAACTTAAATTTACATATATGCCCGTTATTAATTTTATTTTTCAGCAGTATTTATTAACGATACACATCCTTGTATCATAATTATACCACTGTCATTATGTGAAGAAATGATCCAACATAATTAAGGCTGAAAATTGGTAGTATTCGTTGGTCGCTATGGTAATGACATTTAACAGACAAATTGTTATAGTTGTGTGCGGAGGGCATGTGTAACCTGACTTCAAAACTCACTTCCTGGATATCCTTAAACCAAATTTTACAATAACTTAGTCTTTATTTTGTAATGAAATTTTTTTAATTTGCTCGAAGCAGCAGTAACGGTTTTTTTCTATAAAAAAGCGGGAGTAGAAACAGCACGAACACGAAAGCGTAATATATCTATAAAAAAATACAAATATAACACTATTGAATAATCAAGCTTACGGATATATAATACGTCGAATAAAATTAATTGTATTGCAGTGTTTGCATTTCCTCTCGAATGTTCAAAGTAAACCATTTACTCGGGTAGTTTTGTTTTCTTGATCCTAGATGAAAATCAGTCTAACATCAAAATACTTCATGTTTACTCACACAGGTATATGATTTCGAACGTCACAGCACTTCATGATATATGCATTGTCTTATCAATGAGTCATTTAGGTTACGTTTGACTGGCAGAATTTTAACAAATAGGTAACATTTCACTAAAACCCTGCAAAATGAAATCATACAGACAAATAACATAACATTGATTCATTTGCAATTAAATCAACAAATGAAATAACATATTAAAATCGGGAAACTAAGATTGCGTACCTTTTGCCGTTTCTTTATTCGTTTCCGACGCACTCACGTATAGTCTGTCTTCTATCTGAGACAACTATCCGGCCCCTTACTCAATAACGAAAACGTACTTTCTACGAATTCGGAGTCCAACTAACTTTCCTTGCGAAAGATTGAAGACTGAAGAATTTGTCCTAAGTAAAACCTTTAATTCCTTACAGAGTTACGCCCATAAATTACTATTAACCAATCAGATCCGACTGTTTCCTAAACCTTCTACGTAGAATTTTTGAATTGTCAAGACAGCTAATCATGCCGTAATTAACGTTCCTTTGAACAATCACTTATGGCCAAGCTTCTCCCTTTAAACATTTGACTTTGGGGATGGGTCTTATGTCATTTTTTTGTACCATAGCATATGACTCGGTTAAGTTTCGTCGCGTGGAACGAATTTTCTTTATTTTCTTTTGACGCTGAGAAATGAAATGAATATAATCATATAACTATCTTTAGCCCTTTTTACTTTAAGTTGACTTTGATATAATTCTTTTAACCAATGCTTCTAAGAGTTTTCAAAATTCGACACATCACACGGTGTATTATACTGATGAAGTCATTAAAACAAAATTGGTATGCTTATTAAAGTGCGAGTTACACTAACCACCTCCTGTGCTTCATTTTCATTTCTGTAGCAACGTAATATTTTTGTAAATGGTTGTTCATACAATGGGTTTTTGCTTGTGTGCATGTATGTATGTGCGTGTGCGTATGTGGGTGTGAACATATTGTTATTAGCATATAATAGAAGGCCTCAAGGAAGATTAGTTTCTCATTTCTAACTATTATTATTAGTAGTAGTAGTAGTATCATCATCATCATCATCATCATCATCATCATGAACGTATGATTTGTAACAATAAATTGGGAAACAGCAGCGAGGGGAATTTTTCAGTGTTTCTTGATCATGTTTAACTATGCATGATGGCAACCGATCAAGGCTGGCCTTGCAGAAGACCCAGTTGACCACTAATATCTCCCCCATACCATGGGCCCCTGCCACGCCCCTTGCTACTGGCAGCATGGTTAGGTACATTGAAACTGATGGTGAAGGGCAGTCGACTCCCCCTCCCATGCTGCATACCAACGAACATGGTCAAGGTAAATCTTGAGATGGCTTATGATAAAATCAGATTGATGTAAAAGTATATGATTCCATAAGATGGCTGGAAAAAAATAAGTGCATATGGTTGGTTTTTGTGAAAAAGGACGCATGAATAAATATTGTTCAACGCATGCCGAACAATTTAGGACCTGCGGCGGACCTAATCAATGTGATGTCTGTAGAGATGTCATTCAGGGAAAGATACATTGTCCATGGTTCCGCCAATGTTAGAACGATCTGGTGGTATGAACAAAATGTTCAGAACTGTTCAAAAAAGTTTTTGTTTCAGATGAGAAAGTTGGTGATGGAAAATATTTAAATTAATTTTGTTAAGTTTTTTTTTTATTTTATATAATGACTTCTCACACGACGACGTTTACCGAATAAGACGTCAAAGATATTGTGAGCGCCGAAGAAAATCAATGTTAGCAAGTTCGCAAAACGCTATAAGGAAGGCAAAATAAGATTATATAAGATATGGAACGAATGTAAACTCGGCAAACAATAGTGCAAAACTAGATGAAAATATAAGGAATAAAACAACAAAATTGAAAAATCTAAATAAGAACAAGCGCGAGGAAGGAAGGAGATGAGCGACGCGAATTTCACTCGGCAAGAAGAGGGATACCAGTGTCACGAAGGCGATCGAAGACGGGTATGCTGCTTTTTTTAACGGCAAGAAGTGCGTGTAACGTGGGCTATTATTTGCTCTGCAGCACTATTTTATTTTCCCCTTTATGCACCTACGTAGGGAATAATCACATTGTTACTGTACAGTTGTGTTTCAAACTCGAGTGTAGTTTTTTTTAATCTGACCTTCCGTAAGTGACACGGACGCGTTGTTGTACTTTGGGGTATGACCAGCCAAAGGTTTGGCTACTGCCTTTTTTACACGGGCGCGTCGACGATTCCTATTCGTCCTCCAGACATTTCTAGCATCATTACTTAATCCTATAATATAAATGCGAGACATTTGTAGTCGTCAGTGCAAGTGCCTGTCTTATCTATGTTTGCTTTGAAATGCATGTCTACGACGGACTGTCTCAATAAATCCGTATGTTCCAACTTGAAGTTATAAATTGGGTACTACATTGTGAAATCCTTCTCAGGTATCTCGAGTCCAGTGTCAACTTTCTGGTCGCGTCCCGTAAACGATGTAGGTGCGCGATACGCGCGTGTGACATAATTTAAATAATATTTGGCTGGATTACTTCGGATATTTCATATTAATTATTTGACCACAGTGACACTTTCGTGTCACCAAGTCAATCAAACCCCATGGGTTTTCTTTCTAGCGTGATCAATCGGTCACAAACCTAAAACACTATGAAGACATGCAAACGTACAGAAACGTCCTATTGTTGTTAGATTTGCCATGTGAATTGTCCAGACACTGCACTATGAATTGAATATGTGGTCATACTCACCCACGACAGTGTAGAGTGACCACCACTCTGCACCAAATTAAGACGTGGCTCTTCTTGAGCGAGCAACGGTTTCGGTGTTGGCATCAACAACGACAATTTTGATAGAGTATATTTTCTATCTAGAGCTATAGTTGCTGAGTCATTTACTTTAATGGTATGCATACATCATTATTGTCATCACTGTGTCCTGTCAGTTTAACATTTCTAACATTTCTATAAAACTCAAGAGATGTGTGACTATAGTTACGCAACTTAATCCACTTTGTGTGCTAATTTGCGCTCGACGTACTGCAAATCTCATGCAGAAATTCGCGTTGGGTTACGATCAAATTGCAAATATTCAGCTGGATTGTCTATCAGTTACCTTACCACCAGTGTCAGCGGCTGAAGCGGCAAGGAGTATTACCTCGCATACAAAATTGTCTGTCATTAGATTTATCCTATATGTCTTTGGCGAACATTATTGAAGGTCCAGTGCTACGAGAATAATCAACGGAGTATTATGTGAAACTAAGTAGCAACATCAGCGTTGTCCAGGCATGCTTAGAATTTATTGCCGTCCATGATGTATCTCATGCTGTTAAATAACGCCATCACGAGTTGTTAACAAAATCACATTGTACCCTGGCCCGGTATCGTTTGTCATCGAATTTCGTGAGATTCCTTCTACCTCAGTTAACGCCTTCGCGGGCTGGAAATACCTGATTGTATCATGAACTGTAATTCTATTCGACCGCGATCGTTTGGAACTTGAGCCTCATAAGAATGATACTAATAATCACGAACAAGGCTCATCCTTGACCTATGGAACATGTTTTATAAGGTACCTGATACTTCAAAACACTGGCGATTTTCCACCCGCGACGAGATTAACAACTATATTGTCCACACTAGTCCTGCTATCAAAAGTCGTCCCCACAAGATTATTTAGTGGTTGTGCAGCAGCGTCATTCATATTTTTCTTGTGTCCACATTACTTATTTGTATGCTTATATAGCTCCGTTTGACCTTCCGTAGCGAGATCAGTCTGGCAAGCTTGTACTTGATCGAAAGTGCTACGGACGCTGCTTTGTTAATTGCTTGTTTGGCAAGTGAGATGACACAATCCTACAGCATCGAAGCAGCGGAGCTAAATGTGCGTTTGGCAAGTGAAATACCATGCTCCTTAACTACCGGAGCAGCTTTGCTAAAAATAAGTCTGAACAACGTCACCGAGTCCATTTCCATGTACACTGGAGTTTGTGAATTTATAACACGTACCTGTCGAGCTGCATACCGATAATTGTTCCTATGACTAAACACTATGTCGAATTTCCAGTTAGTGGGATAGCTTTGCTGCCCACAACCTGAAATGCAAGCTGACCGTAAGTATATCTCCACATAGATCAAACAAATGTTCGTCTTGATTTGTCAGCATAAACCTTACTCGGATCAGCGAGTGGTTGAGACATCGTGAAAACACAGGGTGCGTTGGAATTATCGTGATAAAGTCACCAGGGACACATTCGGAGAAAAACTATACAAAATATAATATTGGTGGGCAGAGTTGCTTGCATCTTTGCTCCACGATAAAAATGTAGATATAATTTGTCCAACTTGAGCAGTATTATGAGGAGATTTAACAGCAGCTGTATCATACCTGAGTCAGACTGGCCTATGACTATTGCACGGCAATTGTAGGATAACGCCTCGTTGTGTTTGACCGTGCTGGGTTCTTTTATCGCTAAAATATCAACTGAATGCTACCATGGTTATAACTGGCCATAAGTTTATATTGTCTGCAATGCAGTGAACACACAAGACACGTTAGACTTGCATTATTCTATGATAAAAAATAAACGACATGCAATCACAGGTGTATAAGATATATCACTATTTTATTTTATATCTTTTTGTGATATAGTAATACATTTGATAGAGACTATGTATATAGTATACATGTGATAGGGAGTATTTTGAATCGCATTACGACTGATTGTTTCATCAGTAGATTCTACTTGCGTGTATTTCACACTGAAGTTCACTTATCCTTTTATTTAATTTAAATTGAATCATATATATGACTGGAAAAAAAAGATTAACAGTAAAAATGTATACTAAGAACATTAAGAGGACAAATTAATTCTCATTTTTGTGTTCATCTCCATTTTTATGTGCGGTTTAAACAGCTGACCTGGTTACGGCCAAAGAAAGTCCTGAAACGGACTAGCAGGGCCGACAAGAGGCGATGTGGAAGGGGCAACCGTCTATATATCCCCGAGGCTCTGGCCCGTAAGAGGGCTCGTATCAAACAACACTTTTTAATTTTAAAAAAGAAAAAATTTTTTTGAACAAGAACTAGGAGAGGCCCGGGTGTTACTTACCCCACGGCCCGTTATCGTTCTCTATGGCATTGCGGACAAGTATCGATTGGTTAGCCTAAGTCATGTGATGTGAACAGAAGTCTATAAATAAGAGTGTAGACAATACAGTGGCAGATAACTGTTAGAGCGGCAAAGTAAGATGAGGTAGACAATGACGGTTAACTCCTTGAAAACAGGTGTATGTGCTATGTGAATTCCAGAAAAAATACATGATAATAAGGCAGTCACTGGTGGTGCTATCTCAGCCTCTCTGGAGTTCATGGGCAAAATACCAAGAATAGAAGCACAGGGATAAAATTACTGTGGGTCAGGTACTCAACAGAATATCCGACTAGATACTGCTGATAATCCTCGTGGTGGCGAGAATGCAATCAACCAGACAGATTGCGTATGTTACCGACACGATCTTGAGTATCGTAGTAGCTAAGATATGGCGCACTCAACGCGTTAAGTAAAATCAGGGTACAGCGTCTTCGAGAGTATCCCACACCATGGTTAATAAAACGTCGATGCGTACAAATGTTTTTGTGCGCAAGTTGGACCGTGAGTGTCATGCTGTTTTACTGTTCCCAAAAGGGTATGGAACGCTACCTCCAGACACCATGAAACTCAACTCTCCAACCGGGATTCCGTTGAAACAAAAAAGGCAGATCGCCATGACGACTAAGACGCACAGTAATACAGCACGAAATAAATTTTCATCCATCAGTGTGACAAACCAATTGAAAAAAAAGAGCTAAAGAATATATCATTCTAAATATTTTCATTCTAAATCAACTTTCATTCCTCACAAATATTTATATATTTAGGGGGGCTCTGAGTGGCCGAGTAGTCTAAAGCGCTGTCCGTTACGGATCACTGTCATATCAGCTCTGTCTGCGTAGGTTCGAGTCTAAGATTCAGCGAATGTGGACATGTGAGAAAGCTTGCTAGTAACTTCTCGTGGATCGGTAGTTCTTCCAAGGGATTTCTCGGTTTCTTCCTCAACGAGAATGTCCAACTCGGGGCCAGGCGCCCTCTTAAAGGGACTGCCGCCCAGCCTGAAGCCGCAAACAGTCGCATAATGCCAAAAAGAGTGCAATACGCGACTATAATACCTAAGCAAACCAATTACATGAATGCAAGAATTTGTTAAAAAAAAAAACAGTGATAAAGAACGCGTAAACAAAAGACAGAAAAACAAATGGAATGATAACACAAAGATATTTTTAATCACGTCAGCGCGAACAAAATTTAAATCCCATACGTCATCAACTCTCCAAACAATCGAATATGATGGATCAAGAAGTGCACTCGCGTACACCAGCAAAACTAGTGATGATATAACGACCTGAATATCTGTTTTCAATTAAGTTCCCACGACAAAATATTCAAATCCATTCCTACCTACGAAGATTGGGACAGACTTTAAGAGACAACTGCATATTGGTATAAACGTAAGAAAAGGGAAATGGATGTTTACATTTACGTCTACTTACCAGAAAGAAAAATATATAGTCCTATATCGAATAGTAAGCTTGCAGTAAATACTACTTTATCGAAATGTAAACTTTCAGTAATTACTTCTAAGCGTCTCACTTCCACAAACTGATATGTCTGTTTTAGCTGTGCACTAAGGTAAATAAAACCTAAGGCTGATCAAAATACAGGAAAGGATATTTTCCATCAAGTCCGCGCTACCAAATATTTTGATCTCTTTAATAAAAAATAACTTCGGTAGGCCCTGAGTGGCCGAGTGGTCTACAGTGCTCTCCGTTACGGATCACTGTCATCTCACCTCTGTCTGCGTGGGTTCGAGTCTAAGATTCGGCGAATGTGGATATGTGAGAAAGCTTGCCAGTAGCTTCTCGTGGGTCGGTGGTTCTTTCCGGGGATTTCCCGGTTTCTTCATCCACGTGAAGGCCCAGCTCAAGGCTAAGCGCCCTCTTAAAGAGACTGCCGCCCAGCATGGGGCCGCCAACAGTCGCAGAATGCCAAGGAGTGCAATACGCGATTATAATACCTAGTCAGTTAGTCAATGAATCAAAAACCTAGATACAACTACATCCTGGTTATGTATTTGGCATAAACATAAAAAGAAGGAAATGGGGGAAACAAACTTTCCTTCCCCATAAAATTCCAATCCCATATTAAATAGAAAACTGGAACTTGAAATCTAACTAAAGAAAACAGACTAAATCAAAACTAAAAATCAAATAAAAACTAAATAGAAAATAAGTTTCATAAATTTGATATCAAGAAACTTCCAACAAAAGAAAGAGAGAGAAAAGGGGAGAACACACTCACGCAAAATAATACAGAATCACACTTAGACACATTTTTAATTTCGTTTTTAGATCTGTTTAATTAAACTCCGTGTAAAGATTGCAACTTTTCCAAAAATGATAAGAGTCTTAAGCCATATTTAAAAAAAACACATGATAAATGATCTACATAGTGCCAGTCCAGAAAAAGGGGCTCACAATAAGAATGCTAGCATACATATTCTTACAAAACGAGGACAAAAAATGGAAACAAATACTTTGGTAAAAGTCACTACAGCCAAAGTAACACATATACAGGGGTAGGAAACCAACCCCGTTGACTTTGTGTCAAAAGATAGGCTTCAAATCGTACATTGTTACATAATAGAAATTATTTTGTTTTATTCAGCACTAGAAAATCTATACATAAATAACATTATTATTCTCAAGTAATTTTAGGTATATTTATTGCAATCGAATTTTACTGCCTAATAATTGTTACAAAGCCGCTGCTGTTATTTCCCACCACACTGCTCAGTTTACACCGGCAATGAAATAACTTTTACTTTGCAACAGTGTCTTACAGTCAATCGAATAAATTACACTCGTATTGTGCCTCATTTAGTTAGCAATTCTTGAATAAGTTTTTTATTAGTTCGTTCATTTTTATTTATACTCTCTCACTTTGATCCAGCGTATATTTGTACGTTCAGATGTTTGTAATTTATTTTTTATAACTCATATTAAGTTCAAGCTTGACTGATTAAATTATAGATATGTTAATTAGACTGTGAATGACAATCATAAACATGTTAATTAGATTATGAATGACATTCATAGATATGTTAATTAGACTGTGAATGACAATCATAGATATGTTAATTAGACTGTGAATGACAATCATAGATATGTTAATTAGACTGTGAATGACAATCATAGATATGTTAATTAGATTGTGAATGACAATCATAGATATGGCAAAAAGTACAGTCTTGCACGGTACAGTGAGCGATGCACAGAAGAAGAAACAGACAGAAAAGTAGGTGGAAAGACAACATTAAAGAGTAAACAGGCAAGAGGTTTGGAGATTTCCGAAGAGTCATGTGGAACAGGGAAAGATGGGGAGCATTTGTAGTGAAATCATCTATGGTGCCCCAAACACCTCGTGTGTTCTGAGATGATGATGATGATGATGATGATGATGATGATGATGATGATGATGATGTATCTGTTTGATCACAATGCTGCAGGTTAAACATACCCTTCCTCTTCAGCTGCATACATTTATTATCTGCCGACACGAACAGTGCAAACAGGAAGATGATGACCAATATTACAGCAATGATAGATCGCAATAACAGATGGTCATGCTGGCACCAGTGACATTTACACGTTCGGCGTGCCGGAATTAAACGTAATCTCCCGATCTTGTGTAAAGTTCTGTATAACAAATCCGTTTTATCGTTCGATTAATGTTTATAGTTCAAGGAGTATTAACTGAATTTGACTTTAAGGTATTCACTGTTAAAGCAACCTTTTACAATGCTATTCAGAATTTTAATTAAGTATAATGTATAACTGATGAAATTTGATTATGTGGTTGTGGTTTTTAACGTAGCTTTAACAATTTTTCAGTTATATCGCTACGATGTCTGCAGTGTGGCAGTTTATAGTGATGTCCAGCACCTGGGTATCATGCCGCAGACATGTAGCATGATGTTCAACCCAGTCTCATTTTCCTGACACCAGACCGAACTAGCTGATGAATTATATGATGATTGTCTGCAAATTATTTTTTTCTATTCATTTACTATCTTGCACAAAATCGACTGTCAATCCTATATGACGTTTCATTTTAAAGATATAGGTAAAAATACTTCAGCTTTCTGGCCTATTCAGCAAATGTGTGAGAAATTCAATGGTGATCAACTAGATCTCAACACCATATAATAATGCATATGTGTTTTATCACATATGACAAATATGGTTTATAATCTAATTAAAAATAATATGAGCTACGGAGAAACCTTTAAAACGTGAAATTTTTGCACATCTCACTTCTCGAATTTTGAATTCTTTCTGATTTTTTATAAAGTTTGGCTGTATGGTCAATATGAGTTCAATACTTGTGCTAAACTCTAAATAAATAATTTACCCTTGATGAGGTGGGAAGCAACTATTAAAACAAAATATAAAGAATCATTTTAGAGCCGAAGAAAATATTCATTAAAGTTCGGTTTTGATATCAAAATGAATACAAACTTCAGGAATAAGCGGGGAACATTTTGCCACTGTTTGTTACATCATTTTCATTCTTATTTATTCTGCAAGTTAAAAACAAAATCTTTTACGATCAAAAAATGAATCCTGGTTGATAAATTTATTCCAGGATTTTGTTGAGACATTTGACATTTTACTCCTGTAGTTGTAGTTATGTCACACTCCTTGTTGTCTTTACACGCTATGGATCGGAAGTATCATAGCAAATATAAACTTCCAAAGCGTCATTAAAAAACGAATCTCGCTCTGTTGATAGTTTGATCATATTTAAATATCACGTTGGATGATGGGGTCTAAGTCTGTTACAGTGGCCTTTGTTTACATCAGTATCTTCCTCCTCATCATCATTATTATCGCTTTCATCGGCATCATTGTTGAGATAATCATCATCATCAACAACAGCTGATGTAACAGGAAAGGTCAGCAAACTTGTACACCTAAGCAAGGCACTTTACTGAAATTGTCTCGGCACAAAACGACCCTCATGTGTTGCCAAGCCAAACCATACCACTGACTTCATTTTTGTCTTGCAGATAATCATTGTTATCGTCCTCCTCTTCCACATCATGATCATTGTCATCAACAATATCGTACAAATCCTCCTCATCATCATCATCTAGATAATCAGCATCGTGATAGTTCTCATTATTTTTATCATCATCATCCAGATGACCATAATGGAGATTACCATCGTTGTGGTTTTTATTATTATTGCAAATATCAAGATTATCATCAGTATCATTAGAGAGATGATCAGCATTGTCCTCATCAAAATCATCGTCTGCTGCCGTCACTAGGTAATCGTCATCGTTGTCTATAAGTTCATTATGGAGATCTTAATTTACATCTTCATCCTCATTATTAGCATTGTTGTTGTCATCATCAAATTCTTGGTTGCGGACTGCGCTCATTTTCTCACTTGCAGTCAGATGTAAAAGTATTTCGTTTTTCCTTCAAGTAGAAATATATGATCAAACCTAAATACATGTCCCCATTTCCTTCTTCTGTGATCAATAAGCATTCCCACTCTTTTTGGTCAGGTATCATCTATCGAATTCAACAAAAATAGCTATGGTCATTTCTCCACTAATATACACAATCACTGTCTTATTATGTGCCTTATTAATGTTGTGACATAATTAGACATCTTTGCTTCGTTGTGGCATTACATTTACCAGATAAACAATGCCACACGTTAGCTCGATCCCTGGTTGAAAAGTTGAAGAGAATTTAATAACTTTATTGCATACTAATTAATGGACCTGACACACTTGTCCTAACTACGTTATTGTGCTAATTAGCGATTCATTAACAAACATTTACAGACATAGGCTAGCATGAAATCTTTATGATACAAGTCACTTAAGACAATTTTTTTACTCCTCGCAATTTGTCAGAGTAAATGCATAAAATCTTATACTACAAGATTTTATTACATATAAAAAAAACCTGAAATATATTCATGATAATGAAGTTTGACAATAAATACAAACCTACATCAATGAACACATCTTATGTAATCTAGATTAATCTTGTGCTTTATCTGAGATTGACACTTTCTTATGAAGTTGAATATGTATCCCTTTCCTGTCCCTCTCTTTCTACACACGTCCTAAGACAGTCTAACGAGAAATACTTTGTATTCAACACTTTTCCCGAATAAACTTGGACTGCCTAATACTAATTCAGTCGGGAAACACATACCCTCTCGTTTAACTTATCTAATCGGTATTACTTCTTTACCGGCCAAAATTCCGGCTTGGCAAAATTCCCACAGGAGTCAGATTAATTCTTTCTATACCACCTTGATTAATAATTAATCTGGAAAATATCAACTTATGACACTTGTTTCATGTAGACCAAAACGTCTTACAATCTTCTCTGGTTTATATTTGTTCTAGTCACTTTACCTGTATGACATGGCTTTAAAATTGCACTATCCAAGCAGGCCCTAAAGAAGCTCATTTCAGGCCCCAAACATTACATATTATTATTACAGGTCTCCAAGCTATAGTGATCCTAGCCAACACATCAAACACTGTGTTTACGTGTCACACTGACCCAACAAAATGTACTAAGAAATCTCTACAACATGTTGCACCATTACATACTCATATTTATACTCCGCCTCCTCATAATCATAATTATCGTCGTAATCGTCGTGATTCAGATCAATATCGGTCTGGTTTTCATCATCATAATAGAGAGTATTTACTTCGTTGACATAAACGTCAACATTTTGATCGAGAAATTATGAATGACATCATAGCTGTCGTCATGAATATCATCACCATCATAATCCAGATTAACAGCGTCATTGCATCATCAGTACCATCAAGCAAATCAACATCATTATCATCATCAACATTCAGATTAGTCTCTTTGTCATCATAACAGACATAATTTATAACATCGTCAATATCATCATAACCTTCACTGAGGTCAACCTTAACGCCATCGAGATTATGATGACGATCATCATTATCAAGGTCATTTTCGTCTGCATCTTTGACATTTTTATCGTCTTCATTTAGGTCATGTTCATTTTCACCCATATTATTGTTACAAGCCAGAGGAATTTGATTGGCCGAGCAGTGTCAAAACCTCACGCGAGTTCGCTAGAAATCATAAGTTTACCATAAATTTCCAAAGAGTTCCATACAACTTCAGTTATCGTCACGAAGAGAAATTTTACTGATAATCAAGAGCATTACTATTTATACACCACCCGCCAAAAATATTACCATGTCGTTAGAAAAAGCATGTGTGAGCATCTTCAACTTATAAGTAAGCCTTTAATCGCTATCAACGTTTATAAATTCATAATAAGAGTGGAAAGGTATATTTACTTCATAACTACATTCTTTTCAGCTTTACAGTTATTACTATTTGTGTCTATGAATAGCTATTGTTGATCAAGGTTATTATCCATTTATCAAGGGTCGCCATTTTGTAAACTAGCTAAAAGTCGCGTGATGTGGGGTGACAAGATGAACCATAATAAAGATAACTCCTAGTATTAATACGGGAATAAAGCTATTTACTGGAATAAATACCGGAAGAAAGCAATTACGGAATAATTGTGTAATATCATAATAAAACGAAGATTTAGGATTTAAATTTTATGCATTTTTAAGCGAAATTGGGTAGTGCTAGCAACTCGTGTACTTGCAGTCAATATTTAATTTAAATTACAAATTGGCTGCAGTAGTTACAGTCTAGCGATTTGCTTAAAAAATTTGATATCTAGTGCATTTTGTGGGAAAGATGGATTCTGTGGGACAATCACACACTGCATTAACAAAACTATTAAAATTAAAGTAAACCCGCATTGTTGATAAAACAAAATTGTCACATTGCTTGAATACAAGGAAGCCAAGATCTGTCTGAAAAGAGATAAAATCTCCCGTAATTACTTTATTCCTGCATATATATATATATATATATATATATATATATATATATATATATATATATATATATATATATATATATATATATATATATATATGTGTGTGTGTATATATCAACATATATATATATATATATATATATATATATATATATATTTATATATATATATATATATAGATATATATATAAAGTTAATCTAGTGAGGTATGATTTGTAGTTTATTCTCATCCCGTGTGTGTGCCGCGATGGAGCGATGAATTACCATCGCTCCATCGCATCGCTTCATAGCTCCATCGCATCGCTTCATCACAACGTGTTTTATTTTCTTTAACTTTGGAATAAGTTTATTTATATTTTCTCTCACGGTATTTGGTAAAGCTGCCTATTGCCCAGTTGCCTGGGTTTTGTTATTTTCATAAGATTGCAATTGTATTTTAATTTGCTATTCGTGCTTTTTTTTACTGATAATATTTATTTCAGTAATGTTTCTCGTCGACTTGAACATCTGATTTGATTGAAATTGTTTTTGAATGTACTAAATGGACAGTGTCTACATAACCTCTGAGTTTTCTTTATTATGCTGAATTAAACATCTGTTGACATTTCCTTCAACTTAACCTCTTTCTTAATTTCTTTTGAGTTTATCAAGTTTTATTTAAATTAATAATTTCACTGCTTAAATCACTATATATTTTTCTTACACGACTGAAAACATCTACTGCTAATTCTGCATTAGTGAACATTTTTATCGGTTGCCTGTCTCTAATATTTCGTTTATTTTAATAGTTGCATCTGTTTTCAGAAGTTAATATATTTCGCTTGGTGATTTCCCTGCTACCTGCTTCTATCGAACTAATAGTCTTTATAAAAACATTTCTTCCCTTTGCATAGATGGGGACATAGGAGATAGCTCTTTGTTTTGGAATAAACCCTTTAGAAATCTATATTATCCTTCGTCTGATTTAGACTATGTTTCTGTCTATGACATTTAATTGATTGGTAGTTTATATTTATCTTCATTAGTTTTTTAACCATGGAGAACATTGTTACGCATCGGCTCGTTCAAAGTAACACAAAGAAAGAGTAACTACAACAGCTTTGTAAATTTTAGCAAAAACAATATTTCCCTAGAAAACACGGAAAAAGGTAAATATATGAAAAAAGAATTGCGATTTATGAAGATCCAAAAATTTGTTCTAAATTAGTAAAAACACAAGTCCTGTGAATAAACAGTTCTAAACTAAATCTCAGTTCCGTTCCAAGATGGTGGATGATGACGTCAGACGAAGGCTAACACAAAATGTCCAGAACTTTCTCTGTGAATCACAATTTGTATTGTTCTGTTCCAATCTAGAAATAATTTCAGCAAATTTTTTGTCAAAAGCCAGTAGTGTTGTTCTCCAGCGAAAATAATTATTTGGAAAGTAAATGAATTACAGCTACCACCGTAAATGAATTACAGCTACCACCAATATTAAGATACATGTTCCTCATACATACGTACGAACGAACAACTCTTTCCAGCACATAAATTAGATATTAGAAAGTCTTAAAGGTGTTACGCTGTGACTCTCAACTTATGACTGATTACGACTGATATTTCTTACAGATAACTGAGCATTTGAAGCAAAAATAATACGTCATTTCATTTACACATACACGAAGGACATGTGTGATTTCAAAATCATATTTGTGTATTACAAAAGCGTAAACAAGTAATGATGTGGTCACAGCCAATTATTTACATAGCATTTCCTAAATGTTTACTTGCAACGACAAAACCCTCATGCGAAAATCGTACTTATACGAGTCACATTTACGAATTAACCCTAATATACAAATATGTCATATTTCTTATGACTGTGGCAGATTGGCGGCGTGCAAAACACACCAACCACTTTCACTACGGTTCGTTGCTATTGACCTCCGCGGTGTGATTTACCCAGTGTGGACAGATAGAAAGAAGGAAGTAAATCACTGAACAAGTACATTGAGGAAATAACCACTACGAGCCCCCTTTCAATGAACAAATATAAAATTTAATCAGATTATAAACAGAATTTAAAATGAAAAGAAATCAATGACTTAGCTACAAAGAAGGAAATAATGGTACTAACATGTACGCAAATAAAACACAATACAAATTTCTTTAAATATAAAATTACTTTCACGTTAAATTGCTATCATCATTGCCAATGGGATGTGACCTTTGAGTGTAACGATGAGAGACTTTCATCACCTAATTTATGCAGACATCAAGACTTCCGTTTGTCCCTGCTTGTCGATCTTTGTCTAGTTTTCGTCTTGGACTCTTGTCCGTCTAACTCTGACTTAACAAACGTCTCTGGACTTAGATTTCTGCGTAGAATGTGTTCCCGTCCTATGATTGTTCAGGGATTCCGTGTCCAGGAAGCTGTTTCCTTCAATAAATAAAAATGTCTCGCAATAGACAATAGGTCACATTCCCAAGTAAATCTATATTTTTACATTAATTCGGCTCAGAAACAAAAGGCATAAATTCTGCCGCAGTAACTTCTGTTAGCTAACTGTTATGTTTACCTAAACGGTCGATGCTTGTTCTGACCTTAATTCGGGTCACATTAGGGATGGTCAAATAAATTCAACTCAGCCTTATGAACCCGTATGTAACCCCCACTTGACTTCTTGCTCTGTTAAGTTACATATGGCTTAGACCTCCAGATCTAACTTTTTTAAAATAGTTTACTCGACCAATTAAATATTACAAACTATCATATATAGATATACACTTAAGTGATCAATTAAATATTACAAACTAGCATATAGATTATACACTTAAGTGATCAATTAAATATTACAAACTAGTATATGGTATACATGTAATGTTAGGTCATACTCATTCTAAACAGAGTTAATCCATAAACTATGAAACATTACCCATCATTCCTTAGATCATTCAAGAAAATTCATAATCACTAAAGATTCAATTACATGCAATCTTTCAACTAATCTAATTCTCCAAATGAATTGATAATTAGAAAATCAAAGAATAAAATGCCATGACTAGCATTTCACTAAAATTCTGCAAAAAGAAATAATACATACATACATCATATCAAGAATACATTTGCAAAATAGATCAACAAATGAAATAACATTAAAATCGGGAAACTAAGATTGCGTACCTTTTTGCCGTTTCTTTATGTTTCCACGAACCTCACGTATAGGCCGTCTCCTGAGAGAACTATCCGGCTCCTTACTCAATATGAAAAACGTACTTTTTACGAATTTCAGAGTCGTACTAACTTTCAATGCGAAAGACTAAGACTAAAGAATTTCCCTAAAGTGAAAACCTTTAATTTCGTACATAGTTACGCCTATAAATCCATACTAACCAATCGGAATAGACAGTTTCCTAAACCTGTTCGTAGAATTTTTGGAGTGACAAGAAAACTAAACAACTAATCCTGCCGTAATTAATCATTTTCTTTGAGCTATCATCTATAGCCAGATGCCGCCTTTAACCCTGCCGATTTTGGGGAAAGGTCTTATGTCATTCTCTTGTACCATAGCATCTGACTCGGTCAGGTTACTTCGGCCAGAACGAATTCCCTTTTGACGTTCAGAGATGAAATGAAAATAATCACCTAACTATCTCTAGCCCTTTCTACTTTAATTAAGTTGACTTTGATACAATTCCTTTAAACAAAGCTTCTAATATTTTCAAAATTCGACACATCACAATGACTTCGTAATATTTCAATGATCATGCAGGTTACATTAATGTACCAAGATTCAGTGGATATTATGCCATAAGTAATTGAGCATTTATTTTATTGAACTGCATTAATTGATTAAATTTTATTATTTATTGAAATGGGGGCTCGTTGTTTTTTTTTTTTTTTTTTTTGTTTTGTTTTTCTTTTTTGTCGTTTTTTTTTTTTGAGGGGTGTTTTTTTTTTCTTTTTTTTTTCTTTCATTAATTTGCTCAGCTATCTATAATGTTCTATCTATCCGTCCAAACTGGGCAATAACTCCGTGGGAGATCATTCCCTAGCTAACGAACGTTGAATCAATTAGGTAGGATATTACTGTTTTTAATTCCCCCTCCTCTTTACAATACTATGTGCCAGTGGACGTTATGAGTATGAATGTGTGTCGATTCTAAAATCTAAAATGTTTCGATTCTAAAATCTAAAAGAAAAAAATGCAATTAAGCCTGATAAATTGTACACTACTGGCTGTTTTCAGAAACATAGTAAAGTCAAAGATGTCCGTTTCGTGCATCAAAGTAATAAGTTAACCACAACCACAGCAGTATAGTGAGATACCCTATCGACAATTGGACTTATATGTTAAAAGGGGGAAAGCTGGCGACAAGGGGGATTTGACATGCATAATTTTAAAATGGATGGGACTATAGAACCACAAAGGATTGGGTATGTATAACGACAAGGGACTCTTGACTGTCTAGCGAAAATTGGAAGGGAACAGGTGGGGTAACGTCAAGGTACTGGAGATTGGCAACATGTATATATGGATAGATAGATGCATGATAGAAGACAGAGAGACAGGCAGAGAGACAGACAGATGCGGTTTTATAATGTCATTAGAAACAACTTTGTATTAATTAGATATCCATGTTTGTCCTAAACGTTCTACCGTACTGTGTTGTTTTCATATCAACATTCTCTGTATCATGCAGCCTCCGGATGCAAGTTGAATAACTGGACTTTTAATGCATGTGATCAACGTATGGAAAAGTACGTGACAGCCGCTCAGTGAATGGAGTGATGTTCTATGAACTAGGCTGATAAAATTTACGAGTGTCTGTTTACATCAGACACTGATAAAACCATATTTAGTCCTTAAAGTTCATTGCCGTATATGTTAACATACAAGGCATAATATAGAGTATATACAAAAGTACTCAGCCAACGGTATATGATGTGTTATATATATATATATATATATATATATATATATATATATATATATATATATATATATATATATATATATAGAGAGAGAGAGAGAGAGAGAGAGAGAGAGAGTCGTTCACGTGCACCGAAAGCGCGCTGTAATTCGTTGTGTCAGAGGAGGGAAGCAGAGAACACATTTTTGACATAAACAAACATATGCACATATAAAAAAAAGTGGGTGAGAGTTATCCCTATACTTTGCTAATCTTTTTCATTATCCTATGTCATCTTAAACATTATTAAACATATATCATCAGTGTTAGTGTGGCCTGAATTTTTATTTTTATTATAAGATCCCAATCATACTGACACCAATGAAGGTGTGGGTGGAATGCAATTAACACAAATGACACAAATTGGTAAAACAAAACCCTAATAATTTTGCATGAAATGCATGAATTAAATAGGTAGTAGTGGTAGTAATAAGGGTAATCTTTCCAATGTGCCAAACAAATATGCTCTGGTATACAGTCTGACACACAGTTTCCAGTCCAAATGATTGACTAGACACATGCACATAAATTTACTAAAGGGGTATATGTTTGGAATACAAAGTCAACAAAACAGGATAATTTCCGAGTTCAGAAAAAAAGCAGTTGTTTTCGTTTGTTCTAACTTTGACGTACAAACATCACAGATGGTAATATTAAGGAACATAATCGTTAAGACCAAAGTCCAAGAACTACTGGGTCAACATTTTAATTGTCTAAAAAGAACTTTGAGAGTAGGAACTTTGTCTGCTGTTTTGATTGATTTTTTTTAATTTTGTAAACCAAAATTAAGCCTACCGCAGATATCTGCGATGAATAATTCCACACGTGATTTTCAGCTTTTCTTATTTTATATCACAATATTATAAACTTTACGGGGCTGAATGCATTCTGAACAAATTATTTCATAAGTGATAACTTATAGACGATATGAATTCCATCTAAAATACAAATGTATTCCTTCTCAAAGCAAACGTCCGTCTCGTATTACTGGAAAGATATTGCAGTCTTTAATTGATAATATTTTTGTTCACTCAGAAAGACGGGAGAGAGGAGCTGTCCACCCACTGTCTTCGGCAGGTTTCTGTGTCTTCACATTTCGAAAGTTGCTAGTCTTTTTTTTTAAATCCATCACCTATTGACTCAGTTATCTATTATTATTATTATTATTATTATTATTATTATTATTATTATTATTATTATTATAATTATTATTATTATTATTATTATTATTGTTGTTGTTGTTGTTGTTGCCATTGTTGTTGTTGTTATTGTTATTATTATTATTATTTCTTTTTTTATCAAACGATCAGCAAAAATTAACAAAAGTGGTTCCTGCTAACATTCCAATATAGAGACCACATAAAGTTTGTAATTTTCAGAAAATGCTAATTTTGACCTAGGTGAAGTAGAGGGCTGTATAATCTTATTTACCTGAGAAGTTACTGATTCGTGCTGCAATTTCTTTAAATAAATTAGTCTCATTGCTGTTTTCTGTTTTTAAGTTTGCTGGAATTATTGGTTAAAATTATTTATTTTAAATTATTTATTCACTGGAAATACCAAGTGCTTATAATAATATTCTTGGACAGAAACGTTCATTTGGAATTACAGTGAATTCAGACAAAGATATATTGGATTACATTATTATGAATCATTAAAAGACTTGCCTCATACCCACTGTGGCATATTGGCGGCGTGCAAACCACACCAACCTCTTTCACTACGGTTCGTTGCTAGGGAATGACCTCCGCGGTGTAGTTTACCCAGTGTGGATAGATAGAAAGAAGAATGCAGATCACTGAACAAGTATATTGAATAAAATAAACACGACGAGCCCCCTTTCAATGAACAAATATAAAATTTAATCAGTTTATCAACAGAATTTAAAATGAAAATAAATCAATGACTTGGTTACAAAAGAAGGAAAATGGTACTAACATGTACTCAAATAAAAAAAGACAATACAAATTTCTTTAAATGTAAAATTACTTTCCACGTTAATATACTATCTTCATTGCCAATGAGATGTGACCTTTGAGTGCAACGATGAGAGACTTCATCACCTATTTTATGCGGACATCAAAACTTCCGTTCGTCCCTGCTCCGTCGATCTTTGTCTAGCTGTTTCGTCTTGGACTCTTGTCCGTCGAACTCTGACTTAACAATTGTCTCTGGGCTTAGATTTCTGCGTAGAATTTTTTCTGGTCCTGTGATTGTTCAGGGATTTCTCATGTGAATCCAGGAAAGCTGTTTCCTTCAATAAATAAAATGTCTCGCAATGGACAATAGGTCACATTCCCAGGTATATTTATATTTTTACATTAATTCGGCTCAGAAAACAAAAGGCATAAATTCTTCCGCATGAACGTTACCTAACTCTCTGTTTACATAGTCAGTCAATGCTTGTCCTGACCTTAATTCGGGTCACGCTAGGGATGGCCAATTCAATTCAACTCAGCCGTATGAACCCGTATGTAACCCCCACTCGACTGCTTACCTACCAATCTAGCAGTGTTAAGTTACATATGGCTTAGACCATCAGATCTATTCTAAAATAGTTTACTCGACCAATTAAATATTACAAACTAGCATATAGATATACACTTAAGTGATCAATTAAATATTACAAACTAGTATATGGTATACATGTAATGTTAGGTCATACTCATTCTAAACAGAGTTAATCCATAATTATAAAACATTACCCATCATTCCTTAAGCTTAATTCATTTAAATTCCTAATCACTCCTATGTATTCAAGATTCAATTACATGCAATCTTTTCAACTAATCTAATGAAATTTTAATTACATTCAATCTTGCCACTTCTCCAAATGAATTGATAATTAGAAAATCAAAGAATAAAATGTCATGACTAGCATTTCACTAAAATCCTGCAAAATGAAATCATACATACATACATCATATCAAGAATACATTTGAAATAGATCAACAAATGAAATAACATTCAAATCAGGAAACTAAGATTGCGTACCTTTTGCCGTTTCTTTATTCGTTTCCACGAACCTCACGTATAGTCCGTCTCCTAACTTAGACAACTATCTGGCCCCTTACTCTATAATGAAAACGTACTTTTTACGAATTCAGAATGTAGAGTTTGCCTACTCGCTGAGACAAAACTCCCGCTTTACTGCCAAATCACGAGATAACGTCTTACACGCTCTTGCCGGAGTCTCGACCACTCTTTTTCCAAGTAAGATTGAAGACTAAAGAATTTTCCTAAAGTAAAACCTTTAATTTCTTACAGAGTTACGCCCATAAATCCATATTAACCAATTGGAATAGACTGTTTCCTAATCTGTTCCGTAGAATTTTTGGATTGACAAGACAACTAAACAACTAATCATGCCGTAATTAACATTACTTTGAACAATCATATATAGCCAGCTGCTGCCCTTTAACCGATCGATTTTGGGAAAGTGTCTTATGTCATTCTCTTGTACCATAGCATCTGACTCGGTCAGGTTACGTCGGCTAGAACGAATTCGCTTTTGACGTTCAGAAATGAAATGAAAATAATCATCTAACTATCTCTAGCCCTTTCTACTTTAATTAAGTTGACTTTGATACAATTCCTTTAATCAAAGCTTCTAAGAGTTTTCAAAATTCGACACATCACACCCAGATTCATGCCATTTCTACTTTAGTACATTTGAGACTACAGGTACATCAACACATTCAGAGTGGGATCTTATTTTGGAAAAGCCCTGGAATTAAACGAAAACTTTATTCATTATGAATGGTGATAAAACTGTAAGGGCTATTTGGGACAATTTTTGTAAGGGCTTTTCGGGACTTAAACTTTTTAAGGGTTTTTTTGGGACTTAGTTTGCATTACATTCAGTTCTTTTTGAACATTTAAAAATGTTCAATTTGTATTCTGGGGAAATACATTTTTGAATTTTACAAAACTTGTTGTAATCGTAATTACAGTCATATCGTGCAATTATTCAAATCGTGAGACAAGCAAACTACATCCGCAAAGGTCGTGAAAATAATTTTGCTTTGTAGAATCAGCACGACGTCATCCAGTGTCTGAGAATATCTCATGGCATATATGGCACCCATCAAACCACGTTGAAAGATTCTGAATTTGTAAGAATTAAGTTTCATACAAACATGCAAATATTGCTACATGACAAATAACTCAGGGTCTGTAATTTTTTTTTTTTAACTTTATGAAATATAACAAATAGACCTCCTTCAATCACTATTTTTGGACCTAATATTATGTTCACGATGGTTCCAAAAAGTTGACATTAACCTGCACTTAATCATGGAAATTTCGCGTGCTGCTTTACATAGTTCTTTTGGATGTTTTGTAAGCGTTTACAGTCTCCTTTTGGAAGGTATCTGGTATATAATTTACTATGATAGTTATTGGTAAAGTAAGAATAACGCTACAGAGATTGCTGTGTGCAAACTTACAGAGCAAAATGAAAATACAGAGCCATCATGTTCAGACTCTTCACTGTATTCCGGCAAACGTATGTAAACGGCTGTGTAGTGTGACCTTGTGGTCTTTTATTCGGTAATGTGGTAATTATTTTCAGCTACATAGTAACTCCCGCGTCCGTTTATTTGCACCTTTCGCGCTCGGATCAATATGTACCTAAAGCAACCTTTTTTCTCCTCAAATCTCGTAACATAAATGTAATGAATTTGCATTCGTTTCTTGCTGTGATAGGTGAGACACATACACAAATATACTGCGACTCAAACTCATGACATCTGTCTTAAGACGAGTGCACTACTATCCTACAATTTTGCTGCAGTATCGTGAGTCTAAAGATGGTCTCAAATTCCTGGAAGATGACACACGTTATGAAATACAGTTTTCTGCGATTGTTGAGCGAGAAATGACTCCTTTCAATGGGTGCTGATGCATGCTATGCTGTTGCATTTATTTTTCTCCTCACGATTCATTATTTCATCAGATGTGGTTTTTTTTAATTACTAGAGCTCAGAAATGCTTGTACATGATGGGTCATGTATTTGTAGACGAATGATCAAAAACAGACTTGGGTTGAAATAGTAGAACAGTTACTCTACCAAAAATGAAATGAGTTACCAGAAACCTTTGTATGAGGTTGTCACAGAAAATGAACCCTAGTGGAAACAATAACCTCTAGATTAGAGACAACGAGCAGAGACCACAAATTACTCCACGTAGTCGGACTTGTCAACACAGTTTATACGCATTGTTTTTCGATGTAAAGGACCCGGTAGTTAATGTACCTGTACCATCAAAGTGTTTTCATGACAGTGAACTAGTAAATAAATCCCATGTCGTGCCACATTTCCTGAAGGTTCACCGGAAATAGGAATTTTGCTGCATCCCGTTATAAAATATTTGCAGAGGGGCAGACGTTACAGTTGGAAGTAGTGTCCCAATGTAAGAACAGCATATAAAACAACGAATTAAAATGGCATTTATTAAAAAAAATAATAAGCAGGACGAGAAATCATGTACAGATGCGCAAAGAGTACTTTGAAGAGTTGCGATGATTCACACGAAGTAAATTAAATGGCACGAGTTTTTAACTTAGTGAAAGTCTCGGCCATACCTGCTTTTTTATTAAACGGAGCCCTGAGTGGAAGATTAAGAATGGTAATTATCCTTTCAAGGCATTAACGTCCATATCTCCACCATCTATTATACTATTTGCGTGCACGAAATGATAAACGCGCTTTCAAAATATAAAACGAGTTCAAAATGGATTGGACATTTCGAAACAACAGTCATTACAAAGACAAAGCAATTAATATCAACAACATAAATTTGAGTCTTATAATTTTTAATTTGTCTCGTTCGAGATTCATCCCTAACAACATAAGCCCTTCCTAAAATTCGGTAAGTACAGACCTCCAAATATTAAAGTGGGTCTTACGGATTGGATTAAGAGGTAAGTAAATCATGCTACGACCTACCAGAATGATATAATCTTATCGAGTGAGGTTAACTTTGATACCCTGAACTGCCTTCCAAACAAGTCGTAGTGTGTGATTGAGCTGCTTACCAAACAAGTGGTAGTGTGATTGAACTGCTTACCAAGCAAGTCATAGTGTGTGATTGAACTGCTCACCAAACAAGTCATAGTGTGTGATGAAAAGTAGTCTTGTTCAGTTAGTTCTGCAACAAAGCATGTAACAACTGCCAGTATTTCACGTATTTTGTATACGTAATTTATACTAAATTTGTTACAGAGGTTGTTTACGTCAATAAGCATTAAGTAATTACTCTCCAGGCATTATAAAAATGTGAAAATCCTAACTCCACAAGTAAAAATGACCCAGACATTCACTTACAACACAGGAAGTTTGTGTGTTTCAACGAGTAAGACGTTATGAATGATTTTCAAATGCAATCTTTTCAATATATTATTTTTACCGTATATATGTGCTTATACGTCGAGGCTAAATGCAAACATAAAATACCTGATTTGCGTGGTAAAATGTGCCTGCAGATTAGGGTCTGCGTTATTTTGTTCCTACTGAATTAAAGTAAACACACACAGATCTACCAGCGCATAATGGGTCTGTGCCGCTTGCAGTAGATCTTGTCTGATAAGCGAGTACAGACAGTAAAAATGATACTACCAGTAATGCTCTTTACACATATTTGATATGTGCATGACCCTACTGTAAATATCCGCATCAAAAAGAAGCACCAAAAAGTTTCATTTTGTGAGGTTACATATAATATAGTTATACATAGGTATTACTTTCCTCAACAACAAAGAAAAAAAAGATTCTATTAGCTGTAACAAATGGCTTAATCGTGCCCTAGTGAGAAAACACATACGGGGATATTGTATAAATGCCATTGAAAAAAATAAGATTATTAAAGAATGATGGAAACATTTCATGATCTTAAATCCTTCTATATTACATGTCAAATTGCGAGACCCGTTGTAATTTTATTGATTTTGATGGTAGTATAGATGTTTTCAATGATAATTTGTCCTAAGTTGTCCTTAACACGACGTTTCTTGTGTTTATTTGTTTGTTTTATATATGTTTTGTATTTGCCTTTGAAAAAGACTCATCAAGAGTCGAAAGCGCTCAGGCTAGTTAGTTACTAGTTCGACACTGTTCGTCGTCAGTTTATTGTGTGTGTGTGTGTGTGTGTGTGTGTGTGTGTGTGTGTGTATTCACGTTGCATTCCAGGGAAGAACCTAATTTGTTGAATTTTATAAAACCTGTTTAGTTTTCGCTCGTTTCTGTTATTTGGTTTAATACCACAAAGTCGAAGCTATATATTATCTACCTCTCATGTGCGTCTGCGGGGATTATTCCGGGAAGGGTGGGGTGGGCGAGCCTATTTTAGCGCGAGTGGGGTGATTCAAATGGATATACTATTTATATACTGCACAATGAATTTTGTAAAAGAAATCGGAGTTGGGTGTAGGTGGGTGGGCAAATGTCCCCTCCTTTAACTTCTGACGCCAAAACCAGATTTGAGTCCATTAAATTTTATACAAAATGTTTGTAACCTTACATGGATAAAACTTTATCTTAATCCATTCGTGTACAAAATGTTAATAACCTTACGTGGATAAAACTTTATCTTTGTCCATTCGTATACAAAATGTACTTTCTAGGACGGCATTTCACCCCGCCTTGCCCTGTTATGAAGTCTACTTTCCTCCCAACGTCTGAAACATATAATAGTAGACAGTATTTGTACTATTTGAGGACAATAACACGAAGAGAAAAAAAAAATGACAAAAGTTTTCAAAGCAACACAAAAACGTTAACAAAAAAAGAAAGAATAAACATAGAAAAAGATAAATAAAAAAGAGCAAGACGTTTGATACTCGATACAACATCCCCCTACTAAGGGTCTTAGTTGTTTAAAGAATGACACTGACACACTGTCAAAATTAAAAGTTCTTTACACAAACTTATATATGTACTACAATCTGTTCATACTTTAACCCCTGAACGAAAACTTTACGCTGTTTACTGACTCCACTTTACGTGATTTAAGATCAATGCAAAACAACAATCATATCCTTTCGATAGTTAAATCTTACAGTTCAAGAAAAGTCTCAGGTTTTTAAGATTTCACTGCATGTCAAGTAAAAGTAGCAATATCGTAGGTTTTATCGGAGAGAGAGAGAGAGAGAGAGAGAGAGAGAGAGAGAGAGAGAGAGAGAGAGAGAGAGAGAGAGAGAGAGAGAGAGAGAGAGAGAGAGAGATTTGTGTCGATTTGATACAAAACGTGATTATTCTTCTTTCTTTGTCATTATTTAGTGTATCAGACATTAGCGTTTGTACCACTGTTACCCTATTGAAATTAATAATAATAATAATAATAATAATATTAATACTACTACTACTACTACTACTACTACTACTACTACTACTAATAATAATAATAATAATAATAACGATAATAATAATAATATTATTATTTGTTGTTGTTGTTGTTGTTATTATTATTATTATTATTATTATTATTATTATTATTATTATTATTATTATTATTATTATTATTATTATCAAGTGATATGTTTTCTTGTTCAACAGACACTTGTATTGGCAGACGCCAAGATGTATGTTATAATCGGAAGTGTTTTAATATCTTCGACGTTGGAGTCGCCCGCGCATGTCGGACAACCACAAACTAAATGAGGTCAGATTTTTTTTGGCGACTTAGTTTTGTATTCAGGTCGTGTGATAATGGCGTGAATTCAGTGACACTAAAGACGATCAAGTAAGTAGTAGTTTTTTGGTTGGTTGCATTTATTGAACGGTCTTGTGGGATTTGTGTTTCTTCTTCATGTTTTAGTTTTATTATACCTCGTCACTCAAAAACTTTATTCTTTGACGCAGATACATCCCAAGATCGGTTTCCACACGATGCTGGGAAATGTATATAATTCACACGGTACCAGAATGACACTATTTTGCTGATCGTGGAATTACATGTACCTCTACAGATTGCATTTTTTGAGATTTATGCAGGTCCAGTAATAAGCTAGTTAGCAGAAAGTCCGCAGCGTTTACTAAAATTTATAAACAACTAGAGGGGGATTGGGGTTTTTCAGCTACGTAGGGTGAACAAGTTGAGCAGGCGCAAACATTACTGCTAGGGGGTTACTGGAACATGTATACGTTTTGCTTGTATCTTCTTTAGTCCTATAATGTAAGACATATAACATTGTTTTTGTTTAAGTGCCTAATGGGTCTTACGTGGTGGGATTAGTACCATCTTGTAATGCACGAGTAGGCCCAGTGAGTTTTGGTTTTTAGTAGCTTCAAAGGTTCCGCTAAAATCGAAAGATGTTTTTTCTCATCATTTTGTATGCACCGGACAATGCATATCATCAGTAAAGGTTGATTCCACGTAGTAAAACCTAAAATTGCAACGTGCGGGTCCTATTGTGTACGACTCCTATATTTATATATTGTAAATTTCCAAGTTAAGGCCCAAGAACAGATGAATATGTGAATTTCTTGCAGTGTGAATTTTAACAACCACATATTTGCTTTCATACATGTCATTGCCTAATGCCATATAAACACATCATGCTGGCTAATTAGTGGGAAATAGGAGTTCACACAACGCTCTCTCTCTCTCTCTCTCTCTCTCTCTCTCTCTCTCTCTCTCTCTCTCTCTCTCTCTCTCTCTCTCTCTATATATATATATATATATATATATATATATATATATATATATATACCAGACAGAACAGACTGCTATCCCTGGATTCTGTAGTAGAATCTTGATAATAGTGGGCAGAAATAGAAATAATAGTTTAATACAAACAATACTATTATACAAGTTAGAGAAATTAAATTCATACTCTGCAGAGTTTCGAACCAAGGTCTGCGAGTGGTGATGCATGCTTAGTCATGACAGTATATGGGCTGGTGTGTTGAGGCAAGGCGATGGATGTCATTTACTCGCGGATGTGGGTTTGAAACTCTATAGAGCACAAGTTTAATTTCTCTAACCTGTATGATGGTATTGTTTGTATTAAACTAATATATATATATATATATATATATATATATATATATATATATATATATATATATATATATATATATATATTACACTGATATATGTTTAACTGAAATGATTAGTTGTTAACTCATTTCCTCAAACAACCCATTACTTAGTACTAATATTAACCTCAAACAACCCATTACTTAGTACTAATATTAGTACTCTTAGTCCTAGTTGTGGACAGGGTACTAACATGAGTCAATGTGTGTCATTGGAGCAGCTGGGTGGGATTTACACCCGGCTCTTTTTTAGCCTAATATAAAAAAATTTGAACATGTTCTTTGATATATCATGAAATAAATTGAGTAGTCCTCTTATTTAATACTGGAATTATAGCAAATCATTGTAGAAATAGTGATAAAAAAATCTCTGTTTACCTTTCTTATCCAAAATTTTCGTTTTGATAATCTGCCAAATTAGTTCAAATGATGCCTACTTCCATTCTCAATCTCGTTTGTTTGTGTGCCATATAAGGACATTAAGGTCTTTTTTGGAAACGGAAACAGATTGTAGTAGAAAAATATGGTGTAGTTTGAGTTTGAATTTCTGCACATTAAAAGTAAATACAGTTTGCTGGTGACTTTGAAATTCCACCAAGAAGCAATTATTTTCTAAACAAAAACTGTTTTCCGCAATTAATGCAAGTATACATTTTCCATCTTCTCGCATTATGTCATTCAACAACTAATAACATAGCATGGAATATCCGTATATAGTTTGGCAAGCCTTATGTAGAAAAGGTGTCATGGCAAGAGTCTTGAGTTATCTGTCATGGTGAACACGGTGAGGTTAGCATAACTATGCCAATTTATTTTACCGTGTAAGGGCTTAATAAATTAATTAATCCCTGGTTTAATAAATTCAAAATAAGCCAAACTTCTTTGACAAAATGATTATTCTTATTTAGTAGATTTCTAAACTATTTGTGTTTCTGACTTTGGTGAGGATTTTTTTGCTCCATTACATGATATAGGATCAGTTTGTAGCATCAACCACAACAAAACAAGTCGAGGCTACAACATCAAAGCTACCCATTACTGTTCATGTCATAAATTACTCAAGTGTTTAATTTGCTGTTTTTTTTTTTTACCTTTTATTATGATAGGATTTGATTTGAATGACATGTCTTTGTTCAATATATTTTATCATTTCTGTAAAATATCACATGGATTGTTGTGATGTTTCCTATTACTTTATATACATATGTGTATGTGATAAAAATATGATAAGCCATGGTCTGCTATGCACCTTTATTACCCAAGTATGTTTGTGCTGATATTTCCTCACTTTTCGACCGATCCAGTGGCCTAGTAGTTAGAGCATTTGCCTCGGATGTGGAAGGTTGTGGGTTTAATCCCTGGCCTTTTTATACCAAAGATATAAAAATGGTACTTACATCTGTCTCGCTTCAGCATCAAGAGGTTAGTGTTGGAACTGGTTGATCTGGTGTCAGGATAATGTAAATGGATGGGACATCATGCTACATCTGCAACATGATTCTCCAGTGCTAGACATCACTATAAACTGCCATACTGCAGACATTTTTGTGATATGACTGAAAAATTTATAAAACTATGTTAAAAATCTAATTCCCACGAGCACACTCCTCATTTTTTCTTGAGTATGCAGAAAGAAAAATATGTCATCAATAGTGTAAAGATCTCTAACACCCAAGCAAACATTTCATTTGATCAATCAATTTGTAATGACTATATAAAAGAATAACATTTATTGACTCGTTGAAAACACTGAAAAGTCATTAGTGTCACATTGGTGATAACATTGCTTGCACTTAATGAGAGCAAGAAAATCTCTGCACAGGCAGCAAATAAAGGAGAATGGTAGATGAGGTTTGCAACGCTAAGCTCATTAATGCATCTGGACATACTACCAGAACATGGGATCCTTTTGGTAAGATTTACATTGACAAAGAAACTGTTGTAGCTTACAATGGAATAAAATGTTTTTAATCAGTGATTCTGTTTGTGGCCAATGTGTGCATCTGAGAAAATTTGCCAGTAGCTTCCAGTGGGAAAGTGGTTCATACTGGTGTTTTCCTGGGGTCTTTCTTCACCAGCTGTATTGGGCACCATGTTGGCCTATAATGTGCTGAAGTATGGCATTAAACAATAGAAGATTTGGAAGTTTAAGTACAGCTAAGCTCCAACCCATTGCCAGTTATCAGATGCAGTGTGAGTGTACTTTCACCTTGGCATGGTCATCAACACTAATTACAGCAAAAATGAATGAGTCAGATAAAACTAAAGCCATGAGATATAAGCACATTTCGTTGATGAATAACATTAACACTTGAATCATTTTGATATCAAAATAGATACCTTAAGACAATGAGGGAGAGAAGGGGAGGGAGAGATGCATGTAATAAGACAAAATATGAAAAATATACTATGGCTTTTATAACTTTTCATACATTAACTTTATTTTTTGAACTGTTAGTAATAATTGGAAAATCACAATCTTTGAATTTGAAAAGAGCGAAGAAAAAGAATTACTGTTTAGTGTTATCAGGATATGCAATTTTTCAATGTTACATAGCATTGAATAATCTGCTTTGAAAATGTATATTATATTTATCTCCAAATAGCTAAATTAATAACATTTATTTATTTGTATACATCAGCACACAATACAAATGAGAGAAATCCATACACAAATATTTTCCAAACCAGTTATCTTTTATGTCACCAACACAACTATTAAAACAAGAACCATTACAACATGATTCCATTGATTTAAGAGACTACAATTGCCTGCATGTTCCATCATTTCCTTGTGTACAAGATTTGCAGTTCCCTGTTGTTCATTTCTGCATTTGTGTTTTAGTAAACACCTCATATAAAACTTCACATCAAAAGTTGTCCCACTTACTGGTCATTTCATGGACACAAGCCACTTTTGGACCGATTATGATCATTACAAGATTTACCATTGTGCTTAGGTGTGATTGAGCACAGGGCCCTTTTTTGGGTCCCCATCTTCTTGGTAAGAAACAATTTACCTTGAATTTTTCAAAAGTCTGGCTATTTTAACTACTAAATTTCCTGAGTATATAGGCCTGACTACCTGTCTGGGCCTACCTCCTTCAGGCCCAAGTAAGGGGCCTCATAACTTAACTAGCACAGGGCCTCATTGATCCTAAATCCAGCACTGATTATGATGAATATAAAATGTATGGGGCATGAATAGGTCTGCAGGGAAAGTAGGTCAGAGACAGAGACAACCCAGTGGGAGATACCTAGACCAAAATATTAGCACCCTGAATAGTTTATAGCATATGTTGACCTAAATTGACCTGGACAGAATGTCCTTTACCCTTTAATACAAGCGGTGTAGAGAATTTGGCACCAGCATTTATCTGTTTAACAAAGCTCTAGTGGTCTAGTAGTTATGGTGTCTGCCTTGGAATCATGGTTTTCATTAAAAGGTTAGTGTTAGGGCTGGTCAGCCTGATGTCAGGGTAGTTAAGTTCATTAGGACAGATTGTGTAAGCTGAATTATCTCAATTTAGTTACAGTTCATTATGATTGTGTGAACTGGATCATCTCAATTTAGTTACAGTTCATTATGATTATGTGAGCTGAATCATCTCAATTTAGTTAAAGTTCATTATGACAGATTGTGTAAGCTGAATCATCTCAATTTAGTTACAGTTCATTATGACAGATTGTGTAAACTGAATCATCTCAATTTAATTGCAGTTCATTATGACAGATTGTGTAAACTATGAAAGATTGTGCAAACTGAATCATTTCAATTTAGTTACAGTTCATTATGACAGATTGTGTAAACTAAATCATCTCAATTTAATTACAGTTCATTATGACAGATTGTGTAAGCTGAATCATCTCAATTTAGTTAGTTCATTATGACAGATTTTGTAAACTAAATCATCTCAATTTAGTTAAAATTACTTATGACAGATTGTGTAAACTGAATCATCTCAATTCAGTTACTGTTCATTTTGACTGATTGTGTAAGCTGGATCATCTCAATTTATTTACAGTTCATTATGACAGATTGTGTAAACTGGATAATATCAATTTAGTTACAGTTTATTATGACAGATTGTGTAAACTGAATCATCTTAATTTAGTTACAATTAATTATTACAGATTGTGTAAGCAGGATCATTTCAATTTAGTTACAGTTCATTATGACAGATTGTGTAAACTGAATCATCACAATTTAGTTAATTTATTATGACATGTTGTGTAAGCTGAATTATCTTAATGTAGTTACAGTTCTTTGTGACAGATTGTGTAAACTGAATTATCTTAATTTAGTTACAATTCATTATGACAGATTGTGTAAGCTGGATCATTTCAATTTAGTTGCAGTTCATTATGACAGATTGTGTAAACTGAATCATCTCAATTTAATTGCAGTTCATTATGACAGATTGTGTAAACTGAATCATCTCAATTTAATTGCAGTTCATTATGACTATTGTATAAACTGAATCATCTCAATTTACAGTTTATTATGATTATGTGAGCTGAATCATCTCAATTTAGTTATAGTTCATTATGACAGATTGTGTAAGCTGAATCATCTCAATTTAGTTACAGTTCATTATGACAGATTGTGTAAACTGAATCATCTCAATTTAATTGCAGTTCATTATGACATATTGTATAAACTGAATCATCTCAATTTAGTTACAGTTCATTATGACAGATTGTATAAACTGAATCATCTCAATTTATTTACAGTTCATTATGACAGATTGTGTAAACTGAATCATCTCAATTTAGTTGCAGTTTATTATGACATTGTGTAAACTGAATCATCTCAATTTAGTTGCAGTTCATTATGACAGATTGTGTAAACTGAATCATCTCAATTTAGTTACATTTCATTATGACAGATTGTGTAAACTGAATCATCTCAATTCAGTTACTGTTCATTTTGACACCTTTTATTATACACATCGCAAATTCATTTACTGTTAGGTAATTTTGGAGTAGGGAGGGGGATCTTCAGTTTCTTTTGAACTGGGATGTTTAATTTTATCTCAAGATAGATATTTCTAAAAAGATAATGTAATAGGTCTAATTTATTGTTATTGTTTCTATAGGTAAGCACAAGATTTATTTTAGCTATTGAAACAGATTTTTTTAATGAAGTCCCTGCCCTAGAGCATTAATATATTGGTCACTAATATAATTAATTTATATAGTAGTGTATATTACAGTATATTCAGAAATACCATGGTGCACATTTTTTTGTGGCACCAAACAGTTTTTTTTTAGATCTGAAAATGAGCCATGGCATGGGTGGGAGTGTATCATTTTAATTGTTAATGTTTATTAGTAATGCGAACAAGTTATTTCACACATATACATAGTCTGTTTTTCCTGTGAAGTTTTTTTTAATTTACTTTTGTTTATTTTTGTTCATTTTGCGTTTTCTGTTATTTATTTGAAAGTAGGCAATTTGAGCCATTTCACCCACTATTACACCCGCTATTACACCCGCTATTACATTGTTGCTAGTATATTTTTTTTAGAGATTTTAATAATGTTGCTTCATAATTTAAGTTGCTGTCTTTGATTCGACTAATTACTCTGCATGTAGTGGAGAAAAATTCTCACAATGCAATATCAAGAAATTAATGTTTGTTAGTTTTTTTATTTTTTTTTTTAAATTGTAAAATTTGGTCAGACCATAAAGACTTGGTGGTTAAGAGCTGGGATTAAGATAGGAAATATGCTGGTTGAATTTACACCATTGACATGCCTTGCATGTTGCCAGAGAGCATTAAGCATTCTTTTTGGACTCGAAATGCTCTCTTGATGTCGTAAGGGGGATCATTGCATATGACCCCAAAAAGCAATGTCCAGTTTAGAATAGGCTATTTTTTCATATAAGCAAATAGAAAATTACTGGAAATTCTAGTCTGACAGAAACCATATTATTGATTTGGAGGCATTTGGTACACTAAAACCATGAATGCTTGGCTGACTGTTTTGAAATCCATTGGACAGGGAAATTTTTTAAATAGATGTTTTGAAATCCATTGGACAGTGAAGTATTTTTTAAATAGATGCAGTCAGTGCTGCTTTCAGTATTGTAGTAGAGGGTGGGTAGGTTTTAAAGTAATGCAAGTACAGTATCATTTACCTGTGCTTGTGATAAGGAATGAAACTTTATACAGAGTTTAACACAGTGTAATAAAATGTGTTGTTGTTGGGCTTAACGCCATTTTTCAGCACATTTTTCATGGCGGCCAGTATTATTGGTGGAGGAAGAAACCGGAAATCACCGGAAAGAACCACCGACCCACGAGAAGCTTTCTCACATATCCACATTCGCTGAATCTTAGACTCGAACTCACGAAGACAGAGGTGAGATGGCAGTGATCCGTAGCTTTAGACCACTCGGGGCTCCAAATATAATGTGTACTTGGGGTTCTATATTCAGGGTCATGGTTACAACTTGATATTTTGATTTTTATTTACCCTTTCCAATCTGTACTTGAATGCCATTGGATTTAAAGGATGAAAGTATATATCATGACCAGAAAGGTGTTATATACAGCATTGGGCTATGAACCATTTCAGTTGGTTGAAGAGTAGCACACTTCTTGTGTCCCCATACTTCTTGTGTCCCCACAAGTAGCATATTTCTTGTGTCCCCGTACTTTTTGTGTCCCCACCAGTAGCATACTTCTTGTGTATCCATCAGTAGCATACTTCTTGTGTCAATATACTTCTTGTGTCCCAACCAGTAGCATACTTTTTGTATACCTGCCAGTAATATAAATCTTGTATACCTACAAATAATGTATTTATTTACCAAGATTACATTATTTTGATTATATATAAAGCTTTCCAATTCATTATTGTGGAATATGAATTTTTGGATGTAATATGAATTACTTAATCTGAGTTGTATCCCAAGCATTGATTGTTAGTCTATAATACTTAAGTCTGTGGCCATAAAATCTACAACATTCCATTTGCTATACCCACTTTACTATCTGATGAAATTGTCTTAATATGCTTCCCATTTTCATAGTCCACCATTAGAACAGAATATAAAGCGAACTTTTGTCTTGTGTCCCATAAAAGATGGTACAAAGAGGTATTTAAATTGCATCTGAGTTGCCACATGGAAATATTTATTGCATTATCATCATTTAGTCTTGTCTTTGTGATGCATTTGTGCACATAAGATAATCCAAAAGGTACAAGTATTGCTTGGAAGTTACAACATAATATTTTGTAATTTTGCACTTGCAGCAAATGGTACAGATGTTCAGGAGTATCTTACTATCTACCAAAGGTAGATATATGCACACGAAATTATTCTCATTTACATGAAATTATGTATGTATTATGATTGAGATTGATATTTTAAATACTAGTTTAAGTATATAGAACACAGTGGAAATGAATGCAGTAAGGCACAGTAAGTAAATAGAATACAATTGTAACGATTGAAGTAAGAGCACTCAATTAGAACTCAGTGGAAATGACTACCGTAAAATACCATAAGTAAATATAGGGAAATGACTACCGTAAAATACCATAAGTAAATATAGGGTATTAGATAGGAGAATAACTGGGTTTCGTGATAGAAGCATTAAATTGGGCACCCAGCAAGACAGTGTCCGGTGGCCTAGTGGTTTGAGCGTCCGCCTCAGATGGGGAGATCGTGGAAACCTTGAAACCGCCTTATCCGTAGTCCGATTAGTAAGTATCTCATCGTTTGGGACTTTGCATTAATCTGATCGAAAACAAATAGAACAACTTGCATGTACTGCTGGTTAGATGGTCCTATAACAAGATAAACGAGTTTGGGATTTTCGGATTAACGACAAAACACCATCGATGGTAATGCAGTATGATATTTAATGTGAAATGTAAATTAAGAAATGAAGTATTATAGACACGTGCGTGAATGGGTCAAAATATTGGACTAACATAATTAGCAACATCTTACTAATGCGGGCCCCCAGTGGTCTAAGGCGTTCTCCGTTACGGATCACTGACATCTCACCTGTCAGCGTTGGTTTGAGTCTAAAAATTCTAAAGCTTTTCTGTAGTTTCTCGTGGGTCGGTAGTTCTTTCCAAGTATTTGCTTGTTTCTTCCTTCACCGTTAATACTGTCCGCCATGTATAGCCTATCGTGTGCTGAAAATGGCGTTAATCCCCAGAACAACAACAACAACTTCTAATGCAATAAATACAAATGCGAACACATGTGGTATCAATACAAATAAAGAGAACTAATCATGGTATATCACAAAACGCTATATGATCTTCACAATAGTAAAATAGTTTCGTTTAAAATAACGAATTGATAGTTTTACTGACAATAGCAAAACAATTCTATTTTATTTATTGGTGTGGTACTTATCAGAATATTATGAGTGTCAAACGTTTTGTGTTTTTGTATCTCCACTGTGCGTGTTTTTTGTTACGTTTTACTGACTTTCTATTTTATTATTTTTTAAATTAATTTTAAATTGGGTATGTACACCATTCAAATCCATTATAACCGAGTTATTTAATTTATATTTATTTATATTTGTTTATTTATTAATGCAGTAGTTAAGAGATAAAACAATTTGTGTTAGTATTTGTAGTCCAGATTTAAAATTACTAGCAGTTCAAAATCTTTATTTCTTGAAATAAATCTAATAGTTAAAGAATATATTACAAAGTTACTTTAGCATAAGATTTCAAAACAATTCATTTCACGAAGCATGGGCAACCTGCGCACCCTAGCTAGTGAGCATTATGCCCGTGCAGCGTGTTTACGATATAGCTTTTTAATTATATGTATTAGTTCAGCTTTGTATCTATTAGTATAAGTATTTCATTATATATAATATATAATCCACAAATTTAATCCACAATTTTAGTCAAATAAATGCGTAAAGACTTTAGTTACTAATATCAAAGTAGTTAAATATAAATATCAATGTAGTTAAATTTATATTTATTTAAAAGCTGTAGAAAATATAGTACATCATTGTAAGCAGTCCAGAAAGTATAGAAGCTGTCTGTTAGTCCGTGTTGACAATTTTTAATTATGATATTCTAAATCTGTATCACAATTTCACAAATCCTTTTCTATTGTAATTGCAGTATGAATGAAAAGTTCTCGTCTGAATCAGGTTACAATCAATATTGTCAAGTTATTATAAATTTTAATGTAATTACAAGTCCGTGGGCGGTCCATTTCATTTTAACGTTGATATTGTTTACATATTCTTTCGATAAACCTCGGATTAGCCGAGTTTGTCGCAAGAAGAAAAAAAAAAACAAAAAAAAAAAACAACACTCGCACGATACCATTTAACGTCTGAATTATATTTTGTAATTATTTTTTTTATATAAATTTTTCAGTGCGATCTAAATCAGTCTGGATGTTCCATTTCGTTATCAACATATGAATTTAACAATTTGTTTTTTTTTTCTCGAAGTCCATATGTTTCCATAGGTCATAGTTTGTTGGTGTGGTACCTCAGATTAACATCATGAGGTACCACCTAGTTCCAAAAGTTAAACGGTTTTATGTATTTTGCTCCCATTATATATGTTGTTTAAGTTTATTTAAATTTTGATTTAGGTTTTATATACACCACCCTATTCTAGTGTTCAATATACTCCTCAACCTTGGCTGGTTTTGGAGTTTTATTTAATATTGGTGATCCTTGCCAGTGATCAATATTGTCCAATGTGTGTTATATATTTTGTATGTTATCTTGGGGTTTTTTTTGGTAGAACTATATATATAGTTATATAGTTCAAATTCTTTTGAGTTGTATTAGTTTAGTGGTTCATATTCTACTCGAGAAATTGTTTTTATATTTACCAAACTTTCCGGTCTGTAGAACCTGTATCAATTTAGTGTGCGTGTAGTACAGTAAGAGAAATAGAATGTCTTTCAAAGTTGACCTCCGATTGACAAAATGGTCCGTAATGTGAGGATTTGATTTTAGTTTGAAGCATTTATACACAGGAAATGTAGCTCAACATCGTTTGTGTAATTCGTGTATTGGGGTTTTCATGTCTAAAGCACTCCGCACGCGCAGGATAAACCGAACTCACTGTTTCAAAATAATGTAGAATATACATTGATCACCTTCGGGTATCGTTGTACACGAAAAACGAAACCCGAATACTTCTACTTAAAAAAGAAATAAATTTATACAATTCCTTGACAGTTTATATGACACTAAGTAAGGACTAATTAGTGCTATATATTAAACTGTCACCAAAACACGATCATGACTATTTGATATATTTCCTCCAGTTGGTGTAGCCTGACAGAGATTTCGGGATGTTGTCTAGCATTTATTATGACTCATTTAATACTAAGTATAATTTCTGGTTCCTGGAATGGTACCACATTTAGTCGTGCAAGTAGATATATCCAGCTTCCAAACTAACTAGGAAAGTGAAAGTCTCGCCGACTTACTATTTATAGCGACAAAATGGTTATTCTTCGCTTATGCCTGCCGTAATATTATGGTATTAACGGCTTGTATGTAAATAGAGGCACCTGTTGGAGTTTCCTTTCATCTGTGAAGATCTTTAGTATTTCTTGTATGGCTTGGTAGCCAAATGGTCAAAGGTGCTCGTATATATAGATCACTCGCATATCAACTCGGTTGGCGTGGGTTCGAGCATCTACTCGACAAGGTGGGTATGGTGGAAAACTTACCAGTAGCTTCCCATGGGTCAGTGGGTTTTACTGGTCTCTTCTTCAATGAGGATTCTTTATATGTGCTGAAATATGTCGTTAAACATATAAACCACTCAGGACATTAAGATCTGGGTCACATTAATCAGTTTTATCAAAACTAATTATGACAAATTTCAGTGAATGTGCGAAAATATTTTAATTGTGCAATGCAGTTATCACCACGAACAACTCATTTTGTGAAGGCACGGTGGCTTGGTGGTTAGCGCTCTGGACGCGCGGCCGAAAGGAAGTGAGATCGAATCTCGCCATGGGATCAACCTGTTTTGGTTTTAGTCGCGTATCCATGGGCAAGTTATCTTGCTCCAGTCGCCGCACCATTTTATCAGCTACTTGTATTGCTGTGCCATAAAACAGTAAATCACCCATAGCTCAGACACCGCCAGTTGAACGCCCCCTCTCCTTTAAAAAAAAAAAAATAGTTACACGCTGAGGTGCATAGCGTAACCAGTTCTGAAATTTCATTACCGGTGTGTGCACGTTTAAGCACAGTTCAATATAGGACTAGCGCCGATGTTTCTATTCGTATAGGTCATGTGATTTATTTATACCTACAGGTCGACTTAGATATATTTGCAGTGTGTTGTTTTTGTTTATAAAATATTATGGTAAATACAAGACTGTGATCCGACATTAGGTAAGGGAGATCGTATTAGATCTGTCTTACTCCTTGAGTAGAAAGAAGTAAGTACTAAATTATTATTGTAGACTACACCTCACCTTTCCATTTTAGTAATTTGCTGAGAGAAAACGGTTAAAGGAATTTATCTGAAATTCATTTCGTCGTGGTTGTTATAGTCATCGTATTTCCATGTAAGATAGGCTTGGCGTGTTGTGCTTTATTATAACAAGTGTATATCTCGGTGGGCTTTGTTGGTATGCAAGGAAATTTAATTGGTATTCTTATATGAAAATGCGTGTGCAGCTTTTTGGACGAGGTTCATCAATGAATCAACACTATCAATATCGAATTTTATGCACCATTGGTGACCTTGTGTGTTATTATAATTGTCACAGTTATGCGTCGTACATTTAAAAAAAAAATGTCCACCGAAAGCAAATCTCAAGAGCTTCATACGCACGCAAATCTACGCATGTCAGAAACTAAAGATTTGATAACTGAAGTGCTTCAGAAATCATGAGCAGTTTTACGATTTTGCAAAAACAAGTTAGCGCAACTTTTACGAAGAATGTTCAATAGTTTAAATTAGAGACCTGCGTTAGATTGATCTTAGTAAGTCATGAAAATAAAGTATTCGGGCCAATTGTTTAGGGACTTTTTTTTATTGTTTAACATCCTGGCGTCTTCTCAAAACCAGTGGACGTAGGAATAATGTGCAAAATTAGCTAATAAATTCCTAATTGTTTTTTAACAGTTTTACTTAGACTTTAGACGCGGTGGTTCAGGACACATGGTACTTACTAATGGTATGGAAAAATGGGAACCAGCCTGGAAATGGGTGAATATTTAATAGAGTATATATGGGTTTGGCTGGCCAGGATTGGTTAATAATTTAAGTTTGTGTTTTAGCAAAAAGAATCTTTTGAGAGCTTAACCTAGTTGTAAGTGAAAAAAAAACATTAAGACAATTTTATTGATGGAATTTCAATTTTTTTTAACAGTATTGAGTTGAAACTCTTATTGCAAAAATTATCTTAGAATTTCTATCGCTATTACGTATAATAGCATTGATAGCGGGCAACCTTGCCTCACCGATCTTTGTATGTCAAATTTATCCGTTAGAGCTCCATTTACCTGTAATCTCGCAGTGATATCATGTAGGATTTTGGTCCATTTTCGAAAATTTTCTTCAAAACCAAATTTTCTATAACTTTTTGGGATATAGTTATGTTCAGTTCTATCAAAAAGCTTTTTCTTGAAAAGAAGCACCATGGCGCCTATTTTCACATTTTCTTTTATATAATCTATTATAGTTCTTATATTTTAAAATATTATTTTGAATGTCCATTCTTTTTGACCCGCAAGTCTGATTATTTATTATAGTATCCATGATGGTATCCTATCTGTGCTGAAAAATGGCGTTAAGCCAAACAACAACATAAAAAAACCCATTAATTTACCCAATCTGTTTCAGTCCTGTACATGTCACACTGGAGAAGACTTGGGTTTTTTTTCCACACACACAATGTTGCTGTTGTACGATGTGAGACCATTTGTCAGCACAAGATAGGCTATATATGGTGGCCAGTATGGTGGTTATTTACCAAAACTGTCACCGATTTTGGAACAAGGTCAGCAACTAGGATACAATGTCTCTATTATTAGTTGTTTACGCCAATGAAAATTTTTAATTCAGTCAGGTCAAACAGAACTAAACTCAATCCAGTAAACAGGGTTACATTACAATAGCTTGTGATGGAATTACAAGATCTAAAACAAGCAAATTAAATGAAATATACATAACACTGCCTCAACCGCCTTGCGATGCAGAGCTTATGTCTGATACACGCAAATCTCCAAGCAATTGAGGAGTATAGTGACCAAAGCCAAAAGTACAGTCTGGATCTTTTAACCTTACTTTGAAGAAAAGCCAAGTTCAATACTAAACAATGACTATGCTTTAAATATCTTTCTGCGAACCCAGCATACCACGCTTACGCCTAACGAAGCAGTACATTTACATTCCGAGCTCTGTAAGGTCAACATCATTGATTTTACATAATCCCTAAGCGCTTGCAACATTAATATAGGTACTACCTTATTTAACTAAAAAAATCTCTTGAAATATTCTCGACAATTTTGAAATCTCAATGTAACTGGGAACAAATAAAAAGCCACTGAAGGACCTTTAAAAAAAAATCCCTAATTTCGTACATTTTACCCTTGGCATACACAATACTGCCTCCTGAAGAATAGTTTTCTTTCAAGAGCAGCATTCAATATGAGAAACAAACCGACTGAATTAATATTACTAGTTTGAAAATTGTACAAGTACAATCTTTTAAAGCATTTGAAAAGTAAGACGTTTCTTAGTAGCTATAACAAGTTTGTGCAAACGTACGAACGGACGGACATAAGAATCTTCCAATAAGCTCCTCTGGTCTATGATCGCTACCCTGATCTAAAAACGAAAATAAATTTTAGAGATTAAAAACATGTAAGGTTTTGACCTAAAACGTTTTTCAATCTGAATATTATATTTTCCTTCCTGAAGGCGATGATCTGACAAGTTGACTACTTATCCTTTATCTGGTTGGCGCACGTTCAGCTAAACTAAAACGGAAGAGCGTCTCGCAACAGAACCAAACTGCGAAGATTTATTGGGCAATAACGACTTAGCAAATATTCTAGTATTATATGAAATTTCTAAGGAATAGAGCAACTACCAAATGTTAAGAATGCAAATACGTGAATTATATATTCTAAACTGCATACTGTTGATACACAAACGAGAATAGACTCCGATTACCTTAAGAGACGTGCTGAAAATTCCACTTTGCATACGTCATTGTTTCTTACGCTCTGAATGAATACGATATATAAACGTAAAACATTTTCCTCTGATCAAAAAATGCATTTCTCCCTAACAAAATCGTTTCTTTTTCAGTTGACACGCACGCGCATTAGTACTATGTATTAGTCCATGGGCCGATTAGATACAAATTCCCACCTTTGAAATAAAACTGAACCGTTTTATATCTTGTCAATTGCACAAGTTCAACATCGATTAACATTAGATTGCGCCATCTCACCTCTGTCTGCGTATGTTCGAGTCTAGGATTTCGGCGAATGTGGATATGCGAGAAAGCTTGCCATTAGCTTCTCGTGGGTCGGTGGTTCTTTCCGGTGATTTACCGGTTTCTTCCTCCACCATTAATACTGGCCGTCATGAACAGCCTATCGTGTGCCGAAAAATGGCGTTAATCCCCACCACAACAACGGACGTTGATCGATGCTTGCAATAAAATCCTATCAGTTGTGCTTGAACATCTAGCACTTTAAGTTACATTATGTTGTGACCAGTTTGGGCTGAATTTTATTTTCTTAAGATTATTGATTTCAAATGATTATTTTCTCTGGAAATACAAAAGTGCTCTGAAAAAATTCTTGGATTAAGACATTCATTTTTAATTTATACTGAATTCAGACCTGGAATAATATTTGTGATTCAACAAGAGGCTGTTGACACATCAGTACGGCACAGGCCATAACAGACGCGTCATCGCTTTCAATTTTAAATCCCTCTGGGACTAGAACTGAATTGTATTGAGGACATTTTTAGTACTAGGACATATGTCTTTAATTCTTGAACAATTTTTGGATTTATTTCGCTGTACCGTAAATTTTTTTTCCCTTTTTTAGCACTTTGTATTCTAGGGTAATAAATCATTTGCTAAAATTTGACAAAGTTTGTTATATTCACTATTTTTTGTTATTTTAAGAGCAATGCATACACTGCAATGTCGTGCATCAGCTCTGCATCGCAAGGCAGTTGAGGAAGTCTCACATCAGCTCTGCATTTCGAGGCGGTTGAGGAAGTCTCACATCAGCTCTGCATTTCGAGGCGGTTGAGGCAGTCTCACATCAGCTCTGTATCGCAAGGCGGTTGAGGCAGTCTCACAGGCAGTCTCGCATCAGCTCTGTATCGCAAGGCGGTTGAGGCAGTCTCATATCAGCTCTGTATCGCAAGGCGGTTGAGGCAGTCTCACATCAGCTCTGCATTGCGAGGCGGTTGAGGCAGTCTCACATCTGCTCTGCATCGCAAGGCGGTTAAAGCAGTCTCACGTATCCCCAAATGTTACTGGAGAAGGCAAAGTAATGGCACCATTAAAGATTGACCATAGTTTGTCTGAATATCGTCATGCACACGTGCCATAAAGCTAAAATCCACACTTGTTTGACTGGACTGTCGGCGGGGTCATATTGCAGTTGACTAGTAAACTTTGTTGTATTTCAACGAAATTTGAAGCGCAGCTTTGTTTCCAAAATGCCATTTCAGCCATATTTTTGCTCATGGGGGGGTGTGCATCAGTTGGATTTTCAGCTTGGTATGTAGTCCAATGATGAAAATTAGGTCAGTAGTGTATATAAATCTGCTTGATAGGTTTATTGATTTCTCTTCAGGGCATTAGTTCTAGCGCAGCAATACAATAACATTTTCTTAAGAGATCCACTATATTAATGAATTCCTGCATGTGGTTATAGAATGTGCTGTTTTTATCATGTAGTAGATTCCTTTACCTTTTTTAGTTAATTTTCGGTTATACACCCGATAATTGAATATGTATCGGAACTTTAACTAGTTGATGGGAAAAGAAGTTTGAGTGTTGTGACAGAACTATTGTTTTTGCTTTTTTAAAACTTGTTTTCTAGCCATTTTCAAAAATCCGTGGAGATGGCAGTCTTGAGAGTAAAAGGTAAAATTACAGCATTTGAAGCATGCAACCATGGTTATGTAGGAATAGTGGTATTTGTACTTTAAATAGTAGTATTTGGACTTCGAATAGTGATACCTTTACTTTAAATAGTAATATTTGGAATTTGAATAGCTATATTTGGAAATTGAATAGTGATATTTGGACTTTGAATAGTGAATACACACACACACACACACACACATATATATATATATATATATATATATATATATATATATATATATATATATATATATATATATATATATATATATACACACACACACACACACACACACACACACACATATACATATACATACACACACACCTTGAAATTCAGGCAAGAAAGATGGTGTAGGAAATCATATTAACTTTTATGGCTCGAGATTAATTTATTTTCAATATCAGCTTAGCGGCTGTGATCTTGTTACGACAGTGACACGAACCGTATGCTACTGCGTGTAAATAGCGGGGATAATATTGCTATTATCAAAAGCTACATTACCACCATTGTTCCTCGCCACGAGGTAAGAGGGTGGTTAAAATGCTCGGTAATTTTTTTTTTTGCATTCGGATTTCAGTATCATCCTAAGAAATTGTATCATCCTTCTCACGCACAATACCCGTTTTGCCATTAAGTGTGTGTGTGTGTGTGTGTGTGTGTGTATGTGGGTGAGAGAGAGAGAATTGTTTGGTCAGAAATGGTATGTTTTGATTTAATTTAGTTTTCAAACATAAAACGAGGTGTTTCAAAAATTATGAAACGTAGTTCTCAGTAATGCATGTTTCTCATCAGACAACTCTCCCCAACCGAAACGAACGTCTAATTCGTAGTTTCTAATTTTAAGGTTTTTTTTTTTTTTTTTTTTTTTTTTTTGTTGCTGGAAATGTATATTATGCGTCACATTTTAAATAATGAACTCAGTTTGGGGAATTTCTTTTTTGAAAACAAATGACTTGATCAAACGTTTTTTTTTTTTCTAGTTGAAAATTCTGCCATAGGGGACTAAGGTTAGTTCAGTGAAAAGTGGCAGTTGAAATTGCAATCTCATATGTCGAGAACTCCATATTTATTGACATTGAAAATTTTATTTCGTATGTCGAGGTTTTCATTTTGATCTGTTGAATTACATAGAATTGGTTCCGTTTTATATTTTGAGGGTTTTTTGTCGGTTGTGTTAAAAATATCACATCTCGGAAATTAGTTCACATGTTGTATATGTGTATGTATGTGTGTGTATGTATGTGTGTGTATGTGTGTGTTAGGTTGAAAGCTTCATTTCCTCTCTTGCGGTTTTGGATTTTAATATTTTAATTATGCAGTTTACAGTTTAATGCTGTATGTTGAGAATTCCAGCTTCACGGATTGAACTAAATTCTTTGTGCTGAAAGTTTTATTTCATCTGCCGAGTTTTTTAAAAATTTTTTATTTTGTAAGTTGATTTACACGCGGGGGTTAAAAAGTTACATTTTTTATGTTGAGAATTTTCCAGTTTCATATGTTGAATCAAACATTGTTATTTTCTATACATATGTTTAAGGACACTGCTCTCTTTGTTGTCCTTAAATATAGAATTAAGGGAAAAACTGCTTGTATTTTTGACTCTTGGCATTCCAATTATTTGTTGTAATTAGAACACAAGTAAATATTACAAAATTTAAGCACACTTGATTACTGCTACCTTGCTCTAGTGTTTAGAAAAATGACTTCGGCTCGTTTACAGTGTGGTTACGCTTGTAAAATTTTCGTGACCAAAATATCAAGAACCAGTTTTGGGTGTAGTTGGATTCTTTTAATTTTTTTTTTATTAAGTTCTTTATTTGTACTACATTGAACTAAAAAGGTTTTACGGCTGTGTAGTGATTGTAGCCTAATGCTTTAAGAAGGGGTTGAAGTAGTTGTTTTGCATGCACGTGACTTTTTTTTTTTACTTTGTTGCACGCTTCTAACAAGAAAAAAAAAAACATCACGTGCCTTAAATGTATTTTCCTCAGATCGTAATAAGGGCATGGTAATTAAACTCCATAAAGGGCACTTGAATGGTGTATGTTACCATTCAAAAGGCCACCTAATTTTAGCATCTGTGTCAGGGGCGGATCCAGAAACGTAGCTTAGAGGAAGCTTTTGCATTTTTAAATCGGCCATCTAATTGTAAAGAACACTTCAAGAAAACGGCTAGGTTGCATCGCGCTCATCTTTTTTTTAAGGGGTGAAGGGGTCTCTTATGTTTTTACTTTTTTTTAGTTGATCGATGTTTGTCGAGCGCATGCGAATATGTTAAGAGAGGTTTTCATCTTTGGGTTAAAATTTTAAAGATCATATCTATTGTGGTTCAAAGAAAAATGGGTTTTGCAGAATACATTGTATCATAGATTTGACTTTATTGGTCAATCGTAGTGGATGGTTTGAACTGTGGGCAATAAAGCAAACCGGTTGGTCCTGGTGTCCGTAGGGAATAGGTCATGGTCAAGGAAATCTGATAAGAAAATGACGGTAACTGTTCAGGAACTCTTACCGTGATCAGAGGTCCAGGTTATGGTATTGCGAGAAAACTGCCAGTAGCTTCCCTTGGGTCAGTGGTTCTTAACGTTTTCCTTGGTTCTTCCAATTATAATAGTAGACATGTATTACCTATTTTACATTGAGAAATATCGTTAAAGCCAAAAGCAACAACCTTTTGCACCTACCCTACCCTACCACCCAATTCCCGCTCCAATTTTATGAACCTTAAGGAAAATTAAAAAGTCCACAGACGACATTGAGTATATCTCAAGTTCAGTCGTCCATGCTGAATAGTCTAAAAACACTGCTGAGCGTGAACATGTAGTAAACTGCGAGGTCTGCATTGATTTATGCGGCGACGTAAATTGAAAAAAAAAATGAATGTAGTTATCAATAATATAACAATAATTGAAGTTTACAAAATGTTAATTGGGGTTCCGAGTGGCGTTGTGGTCTAAGCTCACCGTTACGGATCACTGCCGTCTCACCTGTTTATGTGGGTTTGAGTCTCGGGCTCAATTAGTGTGGATACGTAGGAAAGTTTGACAGTAGCTTCTCATGGGTTCTTCCTCCACCATTGATACTGGCCGCCATGTTCAGCCTATCTTGTGCTGAAAAACGGCGTTGAACATTACAATAACAACATAATAATTTCTAAAACATCACAAAACGTGACAAATGTATTTGCTTCCTTGCGTGCGTCCATCTTAGTTTTACAATAATAGCGAAAGAGTTATTAAATTTTCGAGCCATGAAATGTTCCAATCTTTTTATCTTCGTCATAAATATGATCTGATGAGGGAAGACCATTAAGATTTGCTGGAATTTAAAAAAAAATAATATATAGAGGAAAACTATTAAAATATACACCTATAGTAATTAGATGACGTACGTACTTTGATTATCACGCCATTACTAAAATAAAATCAGTTATATTTTTGGTCCAGTTAAAAACTTATAAGACATGCTCTTTTGTCATGAAGCATGTTAGCACAACGAGGAAAAAACCACTTTTAAGTAAAACAAGTTTAACTTTGTAGACTTGTAGTAAACCCAACCTCAGCTTTGTTGTGGCGGATTTACTGGGTCTGGACTATGGTTATCTAGAGGATTATAACATCAAGAGCTTGGGCGTTTAAAAAAATAGGCGGGGGATGAATTAATGAGCCGATCTTGGATCAGATTCGCTGAACTTCTTAATCTGTAGAGTCTCGTGATTTTGAGTGTGTACAAAGAACTGCATATGAAAAAAAATGTCTGTCGTTAGATGTTTTTTTTTTTTTTAAAAGAACAAAATGATATAAAGTCGGTAAAATCATCATGATATAAAAGTCTGAGATTGTTTATAGGGCATAACTGATTAGCATTTTTCTACCGATTTCCGATTCCGAATTTTCGGTATAAAATTTTTCCGATTCTGGGATACGATTCGATTAATCGGTAATGCTAAATTAAAAGGTTTTTCAAATTAACTTTTTAAACCATGTTATACACATTTTGCACACCAAACCGACGTCACAAGGGGAAAGATATAGCAGGGCTATATACAAATTCAAAATATGTTAGATATAATTTATTCATTGGTTTAACCATAATATGTAGTACAGCTAAGATTCTGAACTATCCGCATTGGAATTAAAGGGAGGTAATTTTAAGCACTACGATCAGTAACACCGTTGCAACCGTGAAATGCTCTCTATATATTCAATTTTATTTTTATTATCCGAATCGGTTGTTCCTGCCTTGTCCGACTCCAATTAATCGGAAGTTCATACTACCCGGTGGAATCCGATTTCCGGATCAAAAGTCGGTTATGCCCTAATTGTTTGCACACGTTTTTATAGTACTGCGTAAAAGCCTCTTAAAGAAATGGGAAGACTCCTAATGGATCCTTGCCAAGTGAGAATAAAACAGGCCAGTTTAGGCCTGTTTAAATTTACAAAACAAAGCTAATATTTCCACTTTTTAAGTTCAAATTATCAAAGCCTTAAAGGTACTTAATTAGGAATATTAAATTGATATATTTTGTGTCAGTTAACATCCTTGATAGCATAAACTTAGGTTCTTCTTTTCCTAACCATTACCGGAAAAGTGGTTAAAAATGTTCAAGCTTTTCAAAGCGCGCGGACACACACGGACACAAACACACACAGAGCGAGCGAGCGAAATAATCGATTTGACAGTTTAGTAAAGAATAAAAGGCTCTCAAAATTGTACTTCATATAATGATTGGTTAATTCACTATACAGATTGCAAGCCTGATTGATAAAAGGGAAACGAGCCACTGGGCCGAGGGACAGTGCCGTCTTAACAAGATTGTAGGCTCTGGCAAAGCAATGCACTGGGGCCACCTACCGGCCCTACTCTTCATTAGCAATATTGGCAGCATGATGCCCCGAGAAGCGTGAGGCCTGGGGACACTGCCCAGCGTGCCCATACCTTAAGACGGCACTGGCAATGGATAAGGAATTCATTTTTTGTGCTCTATTTTGTTTATTGGGGGGGATCTGGACAGATGAAACAGATGTCTTTTTTTTCTCTCTAGAATCTGGGCAATCTTATTCTCGTCATTTTTGATAGATTAAAAAATAACACCGAAAAATATGAAAAAGGGCGACATAATATAAAAAGTACGCATTTTAAGTGCTAGTTTGTACTTGGTTTACTGTAATATTAGGCATTTTCAAAATGAAACTTGCGAAGTTTCTAGGGCCTGCAAGTTGTCACCAAGACAACTTCAGCCATCGCAGCAAATTTCAAATTCACCATGTCAGCAATCAGTCCGATTGTGCAAATCAGAAGGTTCTTACGATCTCCATAATATGGCTGATTTTTTCGAGTCCTCTTAGTTTGAACATTGTTGACCATCTGTTCCATAGACATAAAGTGGGAAAATTGTAGTAGCATTAATGCATTTATTGATGGAGATTACTTGTTTAGCGGTTTAAATGGGCTCGCTTGTAACATATTTGTACCTGATTCAAAGCACCAGATGGCGAGTTTAAAGGCAAAAATGTAATAGACTGAATTGTTATGCTTGTTACCGATGCTTATCTCGGACTTGTTATGTATCGTAGCTGTAAAGTTTATTGTAGACATTGAGGGGACGAATGTGCAGAAAAAATTGGATTTTTTTTTTATTAAAAAAAAGTCCACACAGTTTTGTTTTGCAATCATGAATGTATGTATGAAGGTTGGGCATTTTTAACTGTTATTGTTGGGGTCAGTTGTTAATTGAATGGGCTTACGGAATTTGCATCATCATGATGCTTTATCTTGATGAGAAGTTTTTTTCCCTTAAATTCCCATACTACAAAACCTATCCAGGGGAATGATAAAAGAATAACCATGTGAGGTCCATTATACTTAGATTGTTTCAGTAGGTGCACATCAACAAGCCTGGTCATGGCGTGTCCTTGAGCAAGGCATTTTAGTTGCTTTTGCACTAAATAACCTGCAGGTGGTGTTTTATTGTAAATCACCAAACCAATATAATCGAAGCCCTTCTAAGCCAAACCAAATGCCCTTCTAAGCCAAACCAAATTATCATCCCAACAAAGGGATTCTTGATCATACACACACTTTGCTTGTGGCACATTGTTGTGGGAAGTTTTTTTGTTGGGGGTGGGGAGCCTAATCAGCTTATGAACACATAGATGCCAAATTGAGTACAGTTACCTTAACAGGTTCCACTGTTGTCAAAGTGATTGTTAGAATGCCCCCTGTTACATCAAAAAGTACTGGAAAACTTAATATAGCAGTTCATTCCTTATGCAGTGAAGTTTAATTATGGTATTGTTTCGTTTACAAATACATGAATGAATTAATAACAGTAATATCTCAAAAGCAGTTTTATTAAGACAAGATCATAATGCTACATGTTTATAAAAGTTTTTGTTATAGGCAGGCACACACACTCTCCCCTTGCCTCCACCAACTTTTTATCTTTCTGAAAATTATTTAGGGCTCAATGTATGCTGGAATTTAATTTAATTTGTGCAAAATGTGTACTGCCAAATATATTTAGATTATTGTATGATATGTGCTTGTTCAAATTTGTGAACTGTTAAGCTGCAAAATTTACATATGGTCGAGCTCTACCTAATATGTTGAAATGTTTAAGGACTGCCTTAATGCATTGATGATTCACATTTTCGGAATTAAATGAAACTTTAGCTTACAAAACCCATGTTAATTAGTTAAGGTTATGCTGTGATTTTTGAGCTTGTGATTTAACAAGAAAAAGGTCACAGATAGATGAAGATTAGCTGTGCAATAATTGCATGGTTTGGTATGGGAGGGCTTAGTTGTGCAATAACTGCATGGTTTTGTATGGGAGGGCTTAGTTGTGCAATAACTGCATGGTTTTGTTTTGGAGGGACTTAACTGTGATAACTGCATGATTTGTTTGGAGGAGTTTAGCTGTAGAAAAATGGCATGGTATTATTGTGGCCTAACTCCAGTCAATTGAATTGAAAGATAGTAAACTCTGATTTTGCAATATACAAAGCTTAATGCATAGACACCTCAAAGAAAAGATTTGCTATATTTATTTTACATTTTTATGAATGTGACTTTAGCACTTGAAACTTGTTAATTTGTGCATTAAGGTCACTTTAGTGTGGATTTTTGTGTCATTAACATATTTCTAGTTGTAAAAAAGTGCATAGCATATATCACTCTAGTGTGGATTTTTGTTTCATTAACATATTTCTAGTTGTTGTAATCAAGTGCATAGCATATATTTTGTTGCTATGTTTCAGGGGTGGGGTTGCATAAGGATCTTAAAGGAAGATTGGCATCAGGTGGTGTATACTGGAGTCAGCATGTTTTTATGTGACATATGTTTGTCAAACTCTCCTGAATCATTTGAGAAACTTTCATAAAATTTGCTGAATCTGTACTTTGAATTTTGGAATCATATAGTGAAGATAAATGTATTACATGGTATTGTATACACTGTATGTATTGTATATAACAGCTAGAAGGCCTCAGGGTAACTTAGTTTTGTAATTGTGTTACCTTCTCTCAATTATTATTATTATTATTATTATTATTATTATTATTATTATTATTATTATTATTATTATTACATGTATTATTATTACATGTATTATTATTATTATTATTATTATTATTATTATTATTATTATTATTATTATTATTATTATTATTATTATTATTATTATACATTTTGATCATGACAAGAGTTTGTGTCCCATATAAAATTCAGCTTTAATTCAGCTAGTAATTTTAGTTCTACAGTAGCTGAGTTGAGCATTAGACTTGTACTCCAAGGGTTAGGGGTTTGATATTTCCCATTGCCAGCCCTAGTTGACTGTCATTGTGTCCTTAAGAAGGGAAATTGGCTCCCATTTCCTCAGCATGACAGTAAGGTGTTAAGGTACATCAAAACCAACCAACCCTATGTTAAAAGTACATAAAAACCAACCCAAAATAGCCAACCCTATGTTAAAGTACATCAAAACCAACCAGAAACAAGCAACCCATTGTTAAAGTGCATCAAAACTAACCCAAAACAACCAACCCTGTTATACTTTTCTCTGGTTTTAATCTTCTGAACAGTTGGAAATATTTTGATGGCAATTGGAATGTATTTATTTCATGATCAGAATTTTTGTCAGATATAAAGTTTGGCTTTGCACATTACAACTGTTATTTTATTGAACTGGTAAGGTATCTTCATGAACTTGGCATGCTCTGGTACTGTGACTTAACATTATGCATCTTGTGAAAGACATTATGCATCTTGTGAAAGAATTCATTCATCTGATAAGAATCTCTCTCTCTCTCTCTCTCTCTCTCTCTCTCTCTCTCTCTCAATATATATTCCATATATACTCACTTATTAGTCAAAACTGCAAACTGCACATCCCAGATCTGCCATCTCATAATGCACCAGTAGACAGGAGTCTATGCAGTTTGTTAGGAGGAATCAGTAGAAAAGTTTTCATTGACAATGATTCACAGGCACATTATGCTATGGCAGATCTGAATTGTTATACACAGCCACCCACACCTACCCATAATATATATATAATAATATAATATATCATCTAATATATATATATATATATATATATATATATATATATATATATATATATATATATATATATATATATATATATATATATATATATAACTATATTTAAAGAGGAAGCTCCTCTGGTTGGCTCATCAGACCAATTTCTTTTGAGACCATACAGAATTACATGTACATGTATGGTGGGTACACTCCATTAAGTAGATATTTAGTAAGCATAATTAGGCAGCATATTTACAACCAATGAAGAAGTTTGTACTTTTCACTGCATTGACATAAAATACAAAATATGAATAATCCCCATTTCACATTGAATAAACCCTTGTTCTTCATTTTTCAGTTTTGTGACTGCATTCTTTTCAATAAAAATTATCCATAACATTGTTTTCCAGTGATGCTTTTACAGCAGATATAACCTTGTCCTTTCCATACAGATTGTTCATTTATCCAACTGTAGACTGGTGTAGAATTTGTTTTCCCTAGCATATTTTCATGTACTGTTGCTGCCTGCAGATGTACCTGAGCCAATGAAATATGGATAAACATCATGGAAGCAATTTTCTTGCATGTGAAAGTAATTACTAGATTTCCTTTTTTTTGGTATTAATGGCATTTTCAGTTATTATCATTTCATATTAATTAAATCAGATCAGTTTTAGTTGGGGAATAATTGCAAATAATCATTACATATTTTCCATCATTTCATTGTTTTACCTTTTACAATCTGTAAAAATTAGGATTAGAGAAACTGAAATAAGTTTCTAAAAATTTCCAAATATAAACATCAGATTGTTCGTATTAAAAGAATATGCTATAATTATTTTCAGCAAATATTTGAAATTAGCTTTCGGAACCATCTGCACCATGGAATCAAGATAGTAGCATTCTTATAGCTCTGTAATTTTATTATTTATTTTTTTAAGAAACTATGAATTTTATTAAGCATGTTTCATTATTAGGGATACCGACACCAACAACATACACTTTGCTCAAAAGATCAGCCCCCCTAACTATACCATCATGTAGAAAACTAGTCTCCTATTTATCATCACCAGTATTTCAGTGGCTGAAGCTGGTGAGTGTGATAAGACATTAGAGGCAGTCAATACTTAGAAATCATGTTACTTCCCTGTGCTGTATTAAAACTGTAAATTAGACAGCACATATTTTATTTATAATGATCAGTTTTAAAACCAAAAACAGTGGCAATGGAGTCCCCTGGAGTCTCACCATTAGTTGTCAACTTAATCAGAGATTTTTGAGAAAAAGGCCTTGGAATCCGCCAAGAACCCAATATCAATGTGGTTCAGGCCTTAGAATTGGCCAAGAACCCAATATCGATGTGGTTCAGGCTTTGGAACCTCAGCCAAGAACCAAATATCGATGTGGTTCAGGCTTTGGAACCTCAGCCAGGAACCCAATATCGATGTGGTTCAGGCTTTGGAACCTCAGCCAGGAACCCAATATCAATGTGGTTCAGGTCTTGGAATCTCAGCCAAGAACCCAAAATCTATGTAGTTCAGGCCTTGGAATCTCAACCAAAAACCCAATATTGATGTGGTTCAGGCCTTGGAATCTCATCCAAGAACCCAATATTGATGTGGTTCAGGCCTTGGAATCTCAGCCAAGAACCCAATATCGATGTGGTTCAGGCCTTGAAATCTCAGCCAAGAACCCAATATCGATGTAGTTCAGATATGTGGACCATACCTTAGCCGAGTACCATGTTCAGGAGTTTTTCAAATCATCCCAACTCCATTGACCCACATATTCGGTTCACTTCAGAATAAGAAGAAAATGGCAAGTTACCCTTCTTGGACATGCATACACACTTAAAAAGATGGTGGATCAACCTAGTCACTGGGTATTGAAAACCAACCCACACCTACCAATAGTACCTGAGGTTTTTTTCCCATCACTATCTGGAATGCAAGGTCAGTAGTGAGATCTTTAATGCCCTGCGCTGCTGACTCCCTAGTCTCAGATGAGATAGATCGAATGGGGTGGGGGGAATGTGGAATCTGCACCAAGGGTAAATGGTTATCAAGAACAGATTTTCAAACTTCTAACAAAAATACAATGCAAAACAATACAAATTCAAAACCATGAGTAGCCTAAATAGAAACAACATTGGCATTCCATATATCAGTGGCACTTCAGGAGACCTAGCTAGAGTAATCAGGCATGAGATTAACATATATCACAAACCATTAAAATTCATCTCAAAGACAAAACCGAAAATTTTAAAAAGTGATGTGGTTTATTGTATCAAATGTAATGATTGTGAGAATTATTACATTAGGGAAAGTCATGTGTTAGAAACAAGGATTATAGGACATCACTAGAGTCATAGGTCATTCATGAACATTGTAGCATTATGGGTAATTTCCCAATCAGATAAAGGCCATCACATCAGAGGACAACAGATTGAAAAAGAATGTGAAGCAAGTGATGATATTTAACCACTCCTACATATTAAAAAGAGATGACCCACCAGAGTGCATAGCTTGTAAAGAACCATTCAGTTAAGCACTTTATGCTGGAATGCTTCATCTTCAACCTACACAATCTTCAACCTACAACCTACACGTAATCATTACTAGTTGTGCAAGACATGAGGGAGCTCTTTGATACAGTTAACATTACCAACATTATAGGCTTCCTTAAGGAAGCAAACATTTATCATAAGTTATAGCTTATATTTTATCACCTTGTTCAGTTCTGTGTTATATTTATGCAGTCAATAGATTTTAATTGCCAATCATGTTTTTGTTATCATACATTTACACTCCCCGTTGATAGGGAAACTTTTAATTATTTACCATCATTACCATTTTAATGGCATTACCTTTAACTGTTTGGTCTCCAATCGCTGGTCGCTAAAATTATTTTACCAGTTTTAAATGTAAAAGGATATAACATTATGTTTGGCACTAAATAGCCTCATATTGCTGGTGCCCATAAAAAATATCAATCAATCAATCAATCAATCTATTTAACAGTGGAAGCCAACACTAAACAGGGACAAGGGGCTTGAATTACCACCAGTATACACCAGTTTCCTCATCATGTGACCATTATAAGACATATATGATCAACATCAGTTACTGATGAAGGCAGTTTGATATGCCAATCATTTAGATCTCTTATGATATTTATGCTATGAGAATGGGAAATTACTAATTATCATAAATTAACCAGAGCAGTGAAGCAACTTTTCAGCTATTGACATGTTTTCTGTGGAGTGGGATTACTGCCATAATTCTTTGCATGTAATTTGTAATGTTCTTTGATGCATTAGTGTAAATGGCTGCATGCAGGTGCTACTTTCATAATTCTTTACTGTATATTATACTCTTCATTGATGCAAATTACACATGGTAGTTTGCAAGTGCTACTTTCTTTCTGTATTATTGTCATTGGCTGCTAGCAAGTACTAGATTCCTAATTCTAGTTGTGAATTGTTCTTCATTGATGCAAGCTGTAAATGGCTCCATAGTTTACAGCAGAAGGCTTTAAGATGACTAATTGGTTCTAAATGAAGAGATTGCTGATCTGATACCCATTATGGCTGGTACAGTAGCCATTTTGAAAATCTTTGACCTTTAGAATGGATGGTCATATCAGCATGGGGTTTACAATGTGTGATATGGTCTGAAGAGCTCCACAGCAAGAGTTAGTGGCCTGGCCACATTGGACAAGGTAGATGACCAATCATGGTATAATTGCCCAGATAGAGTAAACAATAAACTGCAAAATATGATGGATAGATTAAGAGATTTGAGAAGAGAGATAGAACAAGAGTCTCCATATAAAAAATGTAAGTTTAATCAATTACATAAACAAAGTGAAATTGAACAAGACATTTATGCAGAATTTAATTACAGTAGAACTTCAGTTATCCAGCTCCCAATTAACCATTCAGGGCAGTGTACATCAAAATATTAAAATCATGTACATGTGTAGATATTATGATTTTTTGGTGGCCCTGTCATTATATGATTGACTGATTGAACTCCATCACAGTCAGCATCACTAGGTGCTTTTGGTATTTTCCAGATCCCTTTTGCTGATAGGTCAACATACTGAAGGTATTTTCTATCTCTCTAGCCTCTTTTGGTCACCAATCATCTTGGCTGTAGGCTTGATCTTTTCCCACTGTACAATACAGTATGGATCTATTTTTGTTTCAAATAAAAAATATAATACCCAGTCTAAATATGTCTGGTTTTTTCTCCTCCTGGGTTCAACAATATTCTCACTCCTTACATCAGATATCATCTCTCAGCTATCATCTATTGTAATTCAACAGAACTAATATGTTGTCAGTTTGCAAACTAACAAGTACCCTGTAAATGTGAATTTGTTTTTTCTAGTAGCTCTTAACATTCTTGACTCATTAAGCCCTGCTGCCTCTATAACTTTACCTTCTTTACCTTCCTCATCTCCTGAAAGCCATAACATGGTGCAGATTACTGGTACCTTGCTTGTTTTACTTGATAGACTCAGAGTATTCACCAGAGGTTAAGTTTGCAAGAGATGACAAGTGGAATTTTTGTGTTCATGAAATAGAATTAATTTCAAGTGTTGATAGTGATAATTATTCAGTGTGAACTCATAATAGATTTTATGGATTATTCATGGCAAGAGAAACAAATTAATATGTAATCTAGATGCACAGATTTTATATCTGCATGTAGCATGAAATTTATACCATTATGTACATAATTTTGAGAAATGCTGGTCAAATTTCAACCAAATGAAAGGAACATAAATGAGGAGAAAAAAAAAAACCCATTTATTTCAATTAGCCCTCTCCTCAAATCTGCAAGTCAAGTGCAGTAAGAAATTCGTCAAGTGCAGTAAGAAATTCTCTGGGATACAGGCACTGGTAAAGCTAACTGCTCTAGGTGATCTCTCTTCAAGTATGCTATAAGGCATTGGTTTCCAAAGTGGATGCTACCACCCCCTTGAGGGAGGAATTATGGAGGGGGTGCTGATCTGATGTCCGTTGTGGGCACCAGTGGTAATTATGAAAACTTTATGCTATTTCTTCTGACAAAAAAGTTGTACAGTAGTCTCCCTTTTGAACGGCCACCCGCTCCTTACGGCCAGAATCTGAAGGCACCGACTAATTTGTGTTCAAAATAACCCCACACGAAAGGCCACCCGGCTAACGCGACCAGCATATTTTTTTGCAAAAACATAAAATTTACCCCTCACAAGCGGCCACTTTTTATTTTGTAATATGTATCTAGAACAATTTTTTTCTAAATGTGTTAAGTAATCTGATTTGTTTCCGTTGTAAGGTTTTCATTCTTCAAAAAAGTGTTCTACATGTACCACTAAGGTTAATATTATATCCTCTACCAATCACGAGAAACCACATTTATTCCATAAAGCCGAGAAAGACTCAAATTTTAATCCATACCTAAAGGTAATCAGTATATCTTTACTGTGTGTATCATACAATGTCCGGTTAATCTACTGCTAATTAAGATTACACTTATTAATAGTAGTAAGTGGCAAAATTGATGTACAATACCAAAGTCTGCCGGAAAATGGTTTGATAGCCTTTATTATGGTTTCCCTTTGCAAGACGTTGAGCTGGTTAACTTACATAATTAATGGCTATTATGCAACAATTGTAAAGTTTATAAATCCTAACCGCAATGTGCTATAGTTCAGATGGAATCTGCAGACATATCCAAGCCGTTTTTCGCACTTAGAGTAAAAAAAAAAAAAATATATAAAAACAATAGGGTACCAGACTACCACTAATGAATCACATGACAATCGCTGCCTTTAAAAATATACGGCATCTTGTTTAAATGGAGAAAAAAAAATTGTTTTATTAGTCTGGTAGTTGCAACATTATGATTATAACTGGACGTAATGTCAAGATCACACGGTCAGCATTGGCTAAAAATAGAAACAGGGTACTAGACAAAGACCGAAAAATCACGTGACAACACAACTTCTAGCTTCTTTACGAAGAAGGTGGTGCTCACCAGTTGTTATGTACTTTTGAGAGAGTGATGTTTGTAAGGTGAAGTTGTTTGCATTTTAAACATGCACAGTGCAAAGAATGTTGGCATACCTATATACTACTTTCATGTAATGTGGATGAAATTTCTTTGGATATTGTACTTTTGGAAATTTTAAATGATCTTGGGACACTGCTAACTAAAATGACTGCTCCCTTGTGCTCCAAAAATCAACCTAAATTTGTCTAAAGTACACTATTCTTGGCAGCTATTAAAATATGGAAAATGAATTTTGCCAAACTAGATAATACCAGCTTCTAAAAGTGCAATGACTGAATTACCAAATACATAAAATGTAAAAAAAGTTATCGGCTCTTTTTTTTACAATTTACCTCTGAAGTTCGAGAAGTGAAAATGAGCAAGTAGAGCTAGCACGTTTTTGAAAGATGCACATCTGGAGTAAGGCCAAGCTGTATATTCTCTAACCCATATTACACCCATCAATCATACATCAAAATAAAGGGAATTAAAGGTTCTTTGAACAACACCTAAGATATACAAAGTCTCTTTTAAATAACCAGTATAACTAGTGAGGCAACCCGGGGAAACTCTTTATCTTTAAAATTTTAACCCTATGCTAAATACGAAACTGTAGAGCGCCACCTTAAAAACAAATATAAACATTTATGAAATTATTTTTCTTATTTTCATATTATTATGTATGATGTTCTGAGTCAAGTGGTACATTAACAATGATTTTATTCATGAAAATAAGCTAATTATGCTTATTTTTGCTCTAGCATACATAATTTGATATGAGGCATGTTTGGGTGAGTAGTGACCTTCATTATGGGGAAATTAGAAGTCTTAGAATATAGGAATAAAGTCAACTTAAATTGAAAAATGTTGCATTAAGTAAAAGAAATCCATAGTGAAAATGTTTTATTTCATTTATTTGCAATGAAATTAAAAAATAAATGATAACAAAGCAAATTTGCTTTCTTCCATATCAAAGAATTAGTTAATATTTACCCTTTGACCTTTGACCTTTATGAACCTCACCTGTTATATCCCTTTTATAACTGTAAAATTTATTGTGGACATCTCAGGAATAAATATGGCTAGTTTCATGTTCCTGTCTATCAGCATAACACTGGTTGCTATGTTGACAAAATGCAATGCGCATTTTTAAAATATTTCACTTTTTATCATAAGGAAGGGGGGGGGCTGTACCGGTTTAAGACTCTGACTCTAATAAATGCTGTTCTGAGGGGGGAAATACATGACAATTATTACAAAGGACTGTTTTGATGCTTTCGACTTAAATATTTCAGTCGTACAATCAAAATTAAATCATACAATAATAATACCTATATTCTCTTTATGGTGGCGCTCACCAGTTGTTATGTACTTTTGAGAGAGTGATGTTTGTAAGGTGAAGTTGTTTGCATTTTAAACATGCACAGTGCAAAGAATGTTGGCATACCTATATACTACTTTCATGTAATGTGGATGAAATTTCTTTGGATATTGTACTTTTGGAAATTTTAAATGATTTTGGGACACTGCTAACTAAAATGACTGCTCCCTTGTGCTCCAAAAATCAACCTAAATTTGTCTAAAGTACACTATTCTTGGCAGCTATTAAAATATGGAAAATGAATTTTGCCAAACTAGATAATACCAGCTTCTAAAAGTGCAATGACTGAATTACCAAATACATAAAATGTAAAAAAAGTTATCGGCTCTTTTTTTTACAATTTACCTCTGAAGTTCGAGAAGTGAAAATGAGCAAGTAGAGCTAGCACGTTTTTGAAAGATGCACATCTGGAGTAAGGCCAAGCTGTATATTCTCTAACCCATATTACACCCATCAATCATACATCAAAATAAAGGGAATTAAAGGTTCTTTGAACAACACCTAAGATATACAAAGTCTCTTTTAAATAACCAGTATAACTAGTGAGGCAACCCGGGGAAACTCTTTATCTTTAAAATTTTAACCCTATGCTAAATACGAAACTGTAGAGCGCCACCGAAAGCATTTGGTCCACTCAACAAATGTGTCGTATGCATAATTAAATCGCATACAGTTAGCAACATCGAATAACTCATTACCAAACATTAACATGTCATCATGTAAACGAAGATGATTATTTCAGAAAACGTCGGTTATTATAGTCTACGATATCGGATGAGGTGGGGAGGGGGACTGGCCAAACAAATTTAGGTAGAAAAGACTCGAATAAATAACATCGTAACCGATAAGTTATTTAGCAGCAGAGGGAAAATGGAGCAAATGGAAAGAGAATTGCGTATGTACCAAGGACGTTTTTTAATGGTTCTGCAATGTGCATAACAACCGCTCGCATATCACGCTTACACCAAGAATAAGAACTATTAATGCATATTCATTTGAAATAAGTCAACTATTATAGCACAAGAACCATTCAATAGTTAATGTTGCTTTTAAACGAAGATATTAAATGCTTTGCAAAATGAAGCTTTCTTACTACGTACATATACTAATCACAAAAAATTTAGTCCCCCTCTGGAAAGGCCACCCACTTTATAAGGCCACTTTCCCGGTGCAGAAGGGGTGGCCATATAAGAGGGGGACTACTGTATTACCATTCAGTTTTCACCAGAAGACTTCCTGTGATGCCTAATTAGTCCTGAATGAAATTGGTGCCAGTCTGAAAGCCAGTATTAAGCCACAACATTGGCCATCTTGAAAATCTTGTGAATACTATTCATGTATGGATTGATATCATATATACATCATAAATATAATTAGTGACTGTTTGATATCTAATATCACCAACAGGACATCTTGAAAATCATGTTATTTCGTACTTCCACAAAATGTAAAGTCATTAACATGGGGTTATGCAATTGGTGCTAATATGGTCCAATAGGTCCACCAAAAGAGCTAGTTTGAAAATCTTGCTATCACAGAAGAATATCAAAGATTGTTTTAACACGCAACAGTTAAAGAAGAAATTGTTTTACCTTGAATTCCTGGATTTTTTTCAGCCTGTTGAGTTTCAGACCCTTTGAAGGGATTTTTTAAAAAGTTTTCAATAATGAATAATTTTTTTGTATAATTACATTATTTTAATTGGCAAAATGTACTGTCCCCCGCCCTCCTGCTTCCTGAACTCTTTGGAAATTAGTTTATATGAACTTTTGAGTCATTTTTGGTGGATCTTGTATTTTACGTTTGTATTACAGCTATTGTTATATTGTCAGTGTTGAACATACATTATTTTATTTGTATAACAACTTGTTATGTTGCTGATGCTACTGAAATTTATTATTATTATTATTATTATTATTATTATTATTATTATTATTATTATTATTATTATTATTATTATTATTATTATCATCATTATTATTATTATTATTATTATTATAAAAAATTTGAAAGAAGTAGCAAAAATGAAAAATTATTGGTCATCTCTTAAAATTTCTGGTTTTGGATGGCCAAGCAGGTGGTATTTTTTAATAGTCAAACCTTTTAGGCCATTCAGAGTGTTGGAAACCCATCCTCAGCTTTGTTATGGTGAGTTGCCTGGTTTTGGTTATCATTATCTAGAGGTGATTGCAGACTGAAATATGCCTGGAATGAGTGAAAGATCAAATAACACTGCCTTGTATGGATTCATGATATGATATATTGACTCAGTCCAATTCCACAGCAACTGTCCCTTTTGACTTCCTAGTGCTGGTAAGTCTGGGTCTTCTCCACTTTTCCCTTTTCCTCATTGAACCCAAGAGACATCCTGTAGCTATCTCACCTTGTAAAAAATTTGAACAAGTATGACCTAACTCTTCAATCACATTATACTGAGGATAAATCATTACTCTCACCCCTTGTTAGGTCAGATAATAAATTCAAACTTACCACAGCTATCTGGTCTAATTGGCTATGCCAGACCATACAAACCTAGTTCACAAAATTATTGGTCAATTAATGACTATTTAACATCAGTTCCAGACTAGTCTCATTACACAAAAGAAGGAAATTCCTTACACAGTGGTATTCAAATCTGAGAACTCAAACTGGTTCTCATAATCTTAACTAAAATAAGACATGAAATTCTGGATACATAACCCAGTATGTAAATCAGAAATGAATTTCTAGATACATAATTTCCTTTATAAAATAAGGCATGAAATTCAATTTCCTAGAATAATCAAGACTATACCTTCAGAGAGCCATCAGTGTATATATAAAGAAAAATATTGTGCAGACTCAGATAAATGAACTCAACGCAGTTATATCGAGAAAATTTATGAATTTAAACAAATAAATCCATGCAAATACAAACAAGCAAATAAATCATAAGTCATCATAGTAGTACATGTATCAATTACATATAAACTGATCCAAAATACCTTGTGCTTTCAAGCATTTGCATCTAAATTTTCCTGGATGATTTTACGAGTGAATTTGCTTCTTAAATTACTGGAATCTTTTTATGTTCATACTACTTATATTTGTTTTCTCTTATAGAAAAGTGTAGACTAATTTCCCGTTTTACTATTAGCACATTTAAAGTTTTCATGTGAAACCATCCCCCTCTTCAGTGTATCCAGTGTGGATGAAATATAATTCCTGCCTGAACTGGAATTAAACAATGCAGTTTGCCTGACATCATCTATTACCCAACTGATTCCTGGTAACCTTAAGAAATGAGTTTAGACTTTACTCCTATTCAGTGCAGTTGAAACAAATGTGGTCATAATCAAAATTGCTAACTCTGTCATGAGCCTGTACCAATCTGTGCATTATGTTGATTTAAACACTTGCAGGTCTCTATTAAACAAGTTAAACATACAACTAAATGTTTGCTAGAGAGATTGACAGAAAAATTTGCTCTATTACAGATTGATTTCAGTTTGTATAACAATTTTGGTTATCCACAATGTATTTGGTTCATAATTTTCGATGAGCCAAAGCAAAACTTGAAATTGTAATTATAAATGACAAATTAGATTACATTATGGTATTGGTTTTAAGAAACTACAGATAGAAACAGTAATTTTGTTTATTTGGTTTAAATATTGTTTACACAAATAGAATATGTATGCCATTGAGTCTTGTTGTTATTTGTTTTTACATAATCACACCAAAAATGGATTAATGTGAAAAAAGTATGACATTGTAACTTCATTTGGAAATTTTATTCATATGTTTGACAGTACATACCTTACCCATGTAAAGTGCACTTTATTCCTCTTATTGACCGAGTTGACACCAAAAAAAGTAGGTGAGATTGTTTTTTAAGAATCTCTAGTAATTAGGTAGGAGATGAGTTGTAGGAACATAAGCCAGTAATAATACCAGGGATTGGCAGGCTATATAAATAATTCAGTACAAAAATCGGTAGCCCACACACAAGGCAGATTTAGATGTCACATTTATTTGCATGTGTATAGATTCTGTAATTTCATGGAAACCTTTTCTGTGGTGTTCCTTGTTAGCATTTTGCCAGGTTACATAAATCTCCTTTTATAATTTTTTTTTATGTCTATATCCATGCTGATTGGTTATATTGGATTTATCTTTTCTGCAATGTTACATATAAAATTTGTCAATTTGTTAGTTAGGTCAACCATGTAAACTCAGATTGCAAATAATGAATGAGCTGTGGATGTTGATGGCTTAAGTTTTATGAGCAACATAATCATTTCATTTAAAAGATCCATGACAACTTCATTTTATCAGCAGACCATGTGGTGAGTCTAAATACATTTATAAAGTTTCTGACAAGAAGTATTTTTTAATAGATGGAGTAATAGTTAAAATGTGTTGGGATTGAGATCTAGTTTGGAGATATGTTGCATAGGCTTATAATTCTGTGGTAAGTAGACCAATTCTAAAATTCATTTAAATTTTAGACTGCTCCAGTGGCCTAGTGGTTAGAGTAAACACATTTGATGCGGGAGTTCATTGGCTTGATCCTTGGCCATGTCATACTTACAAAAATGGTACTAACAGCTGCCTTGCTTTGTGCTCAGCATTAAGAGGTCTGTGTTAGGACTGGTTGTTCTGGTGTCAGGATAATGTAAATGGATGGGACATCATGCTACATCTGCAACATGATGCTCCAGTGCTAGACATCACTCTAAACTGCCACACTGCAGACATTGTAGTAATGACTGAAAAATTATTAGAGAGCTACGTTAAAAATCCAAGTCACACACATGCATGCGTGCACACACACACAATTTAAATTAATTTTATTGTTCAAACAAAAGATAACTTCCAGTTAACATTGTTATTATTCATAGAGTTGTTTATTTTGCACTTTGCATTTTAGAAGTACTGGCACAGACTACATATATTTTGCACACCAAACCATTTATATATCGCTACAACAACACTAAAATAAGTCTAAAATTAATAGTGCAGTCCACAGAAACAAAACAAATGCCTTGAATTCAAAAACAAAAAATTTAAAAAATCATTAAATAAACACACTAGCTCATAAGACATAATAATGTGGTGACAGTAAAACCTCCAAAAATGATATTCAATTACAAAGTAAGACTTGAGTATATTTTTTTTTGTATCAACATGGTTAATAGTTGGGCCTAAATTTCCCATATAACCACTACAGAAATTAACTTGAAACTCTTGTTATCTCTGCTTTGTCAAGAGACATATGGACACAGGGTTTTCACCAGAAGACTTCTTATGATGTCTATTTGGACCTAAAGAAAAATACCAATTTTACTTTGGATATGGCTACCACAATGGCCATCTTGAAAATCTTTTGCAACTTGTGAATGGATGGCCATTTTCACTGAAAGACGTATTGTGATGTCTAGTTAGTCCTATGTCCAATGTGATCACCACAACAGCCATCTGGATAGTTCTATCCTCCTGAACAAGCCATATTGACATGAGGTTTTTTGCTATAAGACTTGTGATATAATGAAAATAGTGCTGATTTGAAGCAAAGATGGATGCCACAGCAGACATCTTGAAAATCTCATTGCTACTGAACCTGATCAGTAACTCCTATTACCAAGGGCTTTGTAAATGTTTGATGTGTAGTTGATCCCTGATCAAAATGGTTCTAATCTATAGTCCAGTCTTGAAAATCTTTCTATTGCTATTGTCTGAATAGATATTTGCTACTCCTTCAATATGGCTGGTTGTATTAGCATGGGGTTTATTGAAAGATTTCTTATGAATAGTTGGTACTAAATCAAAATGCTGTCAATCTGAAATTTGTAATCACTTGATTGTGCTTTTCACCAAACACTTGTGTTGGTCCTACATAAAAATAATACCAGTCTCATATTCATTATAGTCACCATGACAGCTATCTTGAAATCTGGTTATTGTTATACCGCCAAAATATAGTCACATAGCATGGAGTTTTCATCAAGACTTTGTCATGTTGGCTCTGATACCCAATAATGGCAATATGACCACCATGATAATCATCTTGAAAATTGGGTTATGGTTACCTTTAAATGAATTCTTATGATATCTAGTTGGTCCTAAATTAAAATAATACAAACTGACCCTCGCTCAGTATGGCCACCATAGTGGTCATTTTGAAAATGTTATTACTACTACTTCTAATTGGATGGCAGCATCAACATCAGATTTTACCGTTTGACTGCTTTGGATGTCTTCTTGGTCCTAAATAAAAAAATGGTGCCATTCATACATCAATTATGACTGCATTAATGAGCATCTTGAAAATGTTACTCCTTTCATAGAATGGATGGTAATATTAACATGGGTTTTTAACCAAAAGACTTCCAAAAATGTTTGGTTCTAAATGAAAATGGTATACTCAGAAATCCAATATGGACGCTACAACAGCTAATTTGAAAATCTTGTTGCTGAAGAATCAGAGATACTTTGAACATTCAGCTGTACAGACACCAGCTGTTTATTGCCATAGAATGCACACTGATGGCAAGTCATCCAAGACTGCTTCTTTAGTGGGAAAGTTGCACACATGAGATTGTTGTGGGGAAGTTGTTGTTGTTGTTCTGGGGCTTAATGCCATTTTTCAGCACACGATGGGCTACACATGGCGGCCAGCAATAATGGTGGAGAAAGAAACTGGGAAATCCATGGAAAGAACTACCCATTGACGAGAAACTACTGGCAAACATATCAACATTAGAAGAATCTTAGACTCTAACCCATACAGACAGGTGAGATGGCAGTGATCAATAACAGAGTGCTTTGACCACTCGGCCAGTCGGGGGCTCCACCTTTTGTGGTGAAGTCTGCACACATTTATACCTACTTATCCATATACTGAATACTGCAATATTAAAGAAATAAGAAACAGTCTTTGGTTAAATAGACATCAGGTACTGCAGAAATAAACTTAAGTTAAAGGATGAAAGTATGCATTCACTCCTTCACTCTCTACATTAATATCCAGTAAAAATAACACTATTCATTATATTATATGCATATCCATTCCTCAATTATGTAAAATATCATTTTGATTTAAATTTGCTTTAAGCCTCTGCTGGAAATTATGGTACCATGTAGATTCTTGAGCATTTGTATACAAAATTGAGATACTCCTCTTTGTCTCATATCAACTTACTTAGCCATTTTATATACATGTATAGGTTGGAAGCATCTAGTTCCACAGTATATTTTTGTCATGTTTAATTCCTTTCTTCTCCATCTTTAATGATCAAAATAGTCCTGTATATACCGGCGTTTTCCACAAAACAAATTTCTTCAGGAATGTGTATTTTCATTAATCTTATTGTGTACACAAAATCGAGAGTTTCTAAGGTAACAGCCACACTTGTTTGGATATGTGAATATTATTCTGGTGAAAAATTTACAAAAGCTGATGTTGCCATTTTTTTTAAATCTGGAATTTGACTTAGATTATCTATGCTGGTCCAAATGTTTGATATGTACAGAAAGATGTTTTTACATGGACAGCACACCTTTTGAGTTTCTTGGAGTCGTATAATTTTTCCTATTGTGTATTAGTGCTACTTTAAAAGCTTTGAAATGATTTTATACAAACAGTAATTTTTTGGCTCTAATCATGATAGACTAGAGCTGGGTACAACAAGATAATTTTATACCATAGTATTTCTGAACATACTGCAATACTTACATGGTATGCCACAGTTCTGTTAGGGACCAACAATTATTGGAGGGGCCAGGGATTTTTTTCTTTAAATTTACAGCTGTCTTTCTGGATCTATTGCCATCATGTTATATCCATTATATTATTTGAAGTAAAAGCTATTTTCAGAGTAAAGAAAGTAAACTATCTCTGCTTGAAAGATAATCATAATTAAAAAATTATTGTCTACTTAAAACAATGAAGCTTAAGTGGGGTGATTACACTTGCACTTTAATTGGCACCCTGTAATAGCTACAAAGTCAGTTCCTTGCAATGGAGCAAGTAAAACTTTTGTCAAAGGCTAAATCGTGTAATGTTTTGCAGAAGTTTGGCCCAGGTTAAGTTCATAATATATGTATGGTTATGCTAAATGTATTTTGACCACAATGACAAGTGGTGCAGTTTTGACAAATTCAGTTGAATTGTTGTTTATTTTCAGATTGTTACTTTTGCCAGTATCTTAAAATTGATCCTGAAATCTATCAGTGAAAACAACAATATGCATATGATTGGTTTTTCTGAATCCAATTTTAGGAAATTGTTTTTCCTTCATTACTTGGAGATTTTCCCAGATCTATGCAGTCATTAGGAAAGTTTTGATTATAAGGAGTTTCAATGATGTCTCCATTTTCATCACATCTTTGGGATGTCACAATTGATTTGAATGTTAGGGGACAGGAGCCAGTTTTTTTTTTAAATTTAATGCTGCTGTCAGTGCAAAAAATTCATAAAAAAATCAAATACACAAGTGAGGTCAAGAAGGTCCATATTGTTAGATGCCCATAATAAGCAAAGCATATTATCCACTTGACAAGTGAAGTCACTGGCAGTTCATAGCAGAAGTTTATGCACCCAAGCCCCAAATTTATACCTGCAATTTTCATGTCCGAGGGTCATTTTTGACACCTTGTGAATTCACAGTGCAAACACAAGTTATTTTCCTAAATGACAATTCTGCAAAACTGTGTACTAAACAGGCTGATGCAGTTGAAAATAGTTGTCATCCTAGCCATTTTTGAGATATTCTCCTTGCTTTAAACTTACGTGTTTAATGCGATGGGAGGCTAGCTCTTCTTCTTAGCTATTGGTTTTTCAATATCAACATACTTGCATAGTAACTATGGAAGATGTACATGCCTGACATCAATTTCAAGAACACAAACCCAAAAAACATATTTCACAAATATATTCATACCTTTAGTAAGCAATAATAGCTGAAAAAGTCACACCATAGCCTTAAGAAATTTGCCAGGAGCCAATTTACAAAACTGTACCCTGCCACCTTAGAGACACCAGTGTGATAGAACTGCATCAAATTTAGTTTATAATACTAGATTTCCAATTATCTGTACAGGAATAAGTTGTTTTTTTGTGTGGAATTTTGGATAACTGGTATGTATGCAGAAGTGTAGAGATTTTGTGTTCTGCATTTGTTTTGTATTAATTATATCAGAAATGACACTATACTGCATATTGAAATTGGGTCAGGAATGTGCAGTATATGCATATATACTGGATTCAGCTGCATACAACATAGATCTTGATATATCAGTACATAATGGGCAGATCAATGTCTGAGTAAGCCTAACAAACTTTCATTTGTCTTTTGGCACATTATGTGGTGGCAGATCTGACTCTGTAGTTTGCAGTGGGATTAGATTTATTTACAAGTATATACTATGTAGATTTGTGTGTGTATGTGTGTGTGATTTATTTATTTACAAGTATATACTGTGTTACAAATAACCTCAAATAGAATTATAAAAAGTTATCAGGATTGAAGATTGGGATCAAAAGTTTGGATATATTTTAATGACCTGATGATGATGATGATGATAATAATAATAAATTCCAGTACTGGAATAGTTGTCATATGATGTTGGAACATTACTACAGACAGAACACTGCATTGTGCATACTGGATTTCTAGTCATGTGGAATCAGTTACAAGAATTGTCCAAAAGACGCCTGTGCTACAATTTACAGATAATGGAAGTCGACAGTTATTTCATCTACTAAGTATGTAACTAATGCTTTTTTTTGTTTTTCATTTGCAGTGTTAACTTTGATATATGTACAAATTTAGGTCATGTCATGCAAATTTAGACACTGCTACATTTACATTTACATGTGGGTGGATGGGGAATGAATAGCTGGAGTGGTACATGTGCATTTTCCATCCCAGGATCCCATATCTTTACCAAGTGAGCTGATATTCATGGAATGTATGTTCTGTTTCTCATATACTTGGTCCCATGGGAACATATATTGTATAGCTTGCAAATCTTATTGTGCAGCTTTGCTGTAACATCCTTATTATTCAAGGTCAGACAGGGTCAGATTTTATCTCAGCAAGCAACTGTATCAAGCAACTGACCATTATTTAAATAGGGACTGAGAATTTAATTTTTAGCTCCATTGCTTCAAGGCCATTGAGAACTTATGAGATGATCTGTTATTCATTATGTTTCTGTCAGTCTGTCCATTAGCACATTATTGCTACTTGTATTAATCTCCTTAAATACTTGGAAGATTACTTTGAAACTTTAGACACTCACACATTCATCATGAGATTTAGTTAATTATAAAGGAAAATTATGCTGTGCAGACATCCAATATGGTATAAAGGTACCAATTATACAACCCCAGGTGGGTGGAGCTTAAGGTGTAAGGAACATTGCATTCAGAAAAAAAACAACAAAACTAGCTGTGATTGGTGCATTATGTAAGAGTTGTACTTTCTGTTAGGCTTTAAAAAAATAGTTGAGCCTCTTGGCAAAATGTAAAATTATGTTAATTCATATCTAGATCACATTTTGTATTTTTTAAGATTTTTTAAAAATGTGGTACACATGACTGAAAGTTTCCGGTGTAACTAGATAACTCTTACCCCTGTCTAGTTCCAGTAGAATTATCTCTTAAATGCAATGGAGTACCTATTTTCGATGCTATCATATTAACAATCTAACATTGTTCTCTGTGACAGTGTGTGACATGCATGCTGAGGTAGGATAGAAAGTATATTTATTTTGCAAAACATTAGCATTGCGGTCTATGGAAAAGCAATTGGTACCGTGATACCTAAAGGGAAGAACAGCCTCCCAGTGTATCCATAGAAACGCATACATGTTGGCGGCATTTATGAACTGTACTAGTTTGTTGTAGGAAAACTAATGTATGCTGAACATTTCTGGTCAAATATTGGCAATCTTTTAAGAATAAAATGTATGAAATCTTAAGAAAATAGCACAAGTTGACTTAGGATTGGCACTTTTGATGTGACAGACATAGACTTATATTGCCTGATGGTGATGGTTTCATTTTTGTGTTGTCAGCTCCAAGATTGGCAAAGATGCAACAAAGTTATGTAAACATATTATAGTAGATTTTGGCCAAATATTGACTATTTTACCTGTCAAATATTATAAATCATGCAAATTAAAACAACAGGTCCAACATTATTGAGTGGTAACCATATTAGTCACATATTGCCCATTCCTTCCATTTAAGTAATCACTGTTATTCACACTTTGCATCCCATCGCAAGAATCCAATTGGCATGGGATCATATCCACATATCTATGGAAGGCTGTACTCCACATGTTGGCATTGTAGACAACATGAACTATGTCAAATCAAAAAAGCAGCCTCACCTTAGAGAACAATGACATCACTATTAAGGACTCCATTACATACAGAAGCCTGAATATTAGGTTCCCACTTATCAAGTGTATTTCTTGGGATAATTTAATTGCATTGTTAATACATGTGTTAATAATGCCATCTCTATTACATAGATAATATATTCCAGGAAATAAAATGACCACACCTTATGTATATAAATCGGTTATCTCCCTTACACCAGACATAACAATTCAGGAAATAAAAACTCACATTTTCAGTGATTGGTTATAAAAATAAAGAGAAGATTTGTGAAATACTGTATTAGCCCTCAGTCTTGATGAAACTATAAGTAGAAGCAATTTAATAATTTCTCACAGTAAAGTTTACATGTTTAAAACCAGATAGTGATGTTTTGTTTGGTTTAGGTATTTTTCTGCATAAGTTTAGCCACTTTCTGTTAATTTCTTATATAAAAGAAATATAAATTATATGCATCTATATTTTAAAAATTATTCACCCTTATGTATTAGATGGGAATGAACACCACTTCACTTGAAATTTCATTGCATGTGATAGATATTGTATCACAGGTGCCTTCGGACTGTCTTTGGACCTATGGTGGTACTGCCTCCATATATTTGTCCAAGGTAAGGTCATGAAACTTTTGCTTCTCATTTTCCTCATTGCTGCTTTTGTCTCCTTTAATTCCTTTATCATAAGTTACATCTCTTTTAACCTTCCTCCTATTTTAACTCCATTTGACTCACTCTCTTATTGTTTCTTTTTGGCATTTTTCTATTTTTTTATTCCCCAAATTTCACCCCTAATGCAGCACAACCACTTAGAAGATGTGAATATACTATATTTGGTGAGAGATTGGCTTATTACATTAATTTTATTCACTACACTGAGGGAAGGTTTCTATTTGTATTACAAAGAGTATGGGTAGGTTGACCTTTGTATGAGGACTGGAGGTTAGTGACCTGTGTATCTGCAGACAGTGTAAAGTGTTGATTGCTTATACTTTTTAATAAGATTGGTTCATGTCCACCTGTCTCTGGTGTTAAGTTCTGCATCTACCAAACAAAGATAAAGTCCTTTAGTTTAGGTGAATTGTACTTAATAAAGTAGAAGAGGTATGTATTGTTCAGTACATTGCCCTTTGACCTAATTATTACATATGATATGTGATTTATCCCATATCACCCATCTGAAGTTCAATAAGTGTTGATGTGAATAAGACAACTCATAGTTAAAACAAATCATTTTATTCCAAAAATATGGTTTGTTAGTAAAGCACAAATATGAAAACAGCAGCTGAAAAAGTTCAAAGAAAATTACATACACATTAATATAAAACACAGCTAAGGTACCTCATGCAAAATTGTTTCTGACAAGCAAAACTAAGTACATTTGTCACTTGTACAGTCCCAAGCTATATCAAAAGTTTTTGAAAAAATTAATGTTGGCTATAGGTATAAGGTAACAATTGTACAACCCCAGGTGGGTGGAGCTTAAGGTGTAAGGAACATTGCATTCAGAAATAAACAACAAAACTAGCTGTGATTGGTGCATTATGTAAGAATTGTACTATCTGTTAGGCTTTAAAAAAAGTTAAGCCTCTTGGCAACATGTAAAATTATGTTAATTCATATCTAGATCACATTTTGTATTTAAGATTTTTTAAAATGTGGTACACATGACTGAAAATGTGTCCTGTGTAACTAAATAACTCTTACCCCTGTATAGTTCCAGCAAAATTATCTCTTAAATGCAATGGAGTATCTATTTTCGATGTTACTAAATTAACAATCTAACATTGTTCTGTGACAGTGTGTGACATGCATGCTGAGGTAGGATAGAAAGTATATTTATTTCCAAAACATTAGCATTGCGGTCTATGGAAAAGCAATTGGTACCATGATACCATATAGCCACCACAGCAGCCATCTTGAAAATTTTGTTATGGCTACTCCAATGATCATATCAACATGGGGTTTCTAATGGAAGACATTTTATGATGTCCATTTAGTCTAAATGAATATGGTGCCCATCTGATACTGTCAATCACAGCAGGTAGCTTGAAAATCTTTCAGCTAATGAATCTCTGCCTGCTGCCTCAGAGGAAAATCCTATCAACACTAGGTTTTCACCAAAACCTGTCTTATGATATCTAGTTAGACTTGAATGAAAATGCACTGGTAATTTTGCACCTAAAAAAATTGGTTTGCAAAAATGTTTTTTATACTTTGTATTGTGAGTAGAAAGTCTATATTATTTGGTATCATTATGAAGCTACATCTGTCTAATATCACTGACATTGGTGTGGTATCATAAATGATGTTGATGGAGGTAGTGTACACCTCATGGTGCATAAATGTGGGTTAATAGTTAATTGTTGGGGGTCTTCATATTTATTGAACAATTTTCTTTCTTTAAGGATTAACTACTTTAGCCTGAGGACATATACAAAAATATCAGGCACATAATCAGATGTTATAGCAGGGGTGCACCCACTTTTTTCAGCATGGGAGCTACTTATAAAATGACCAAGCCAAAATGATCTACCTATCACAAAAATGCATAACATATATAGGCTGAAGTCTACTCTTTTTAATGCTATGTAATCTACTGCTACTGCCTTTGCTAGCAATTTCAATGTATTGTGCACCCATGTGTTTTAGAATATATACAGTAATTTACATAAATAATTTATTACTTTCAACATTTCACATGTATCTCCACTCAAACATACACCCAGGATCACTTCAGTTTATCAAGATTCTTGAAAGTATTCAGTTGTCTTGAGCAACAACCTTCTAAATGAATGCCTAATTTAAGTTTGCAAATTCAATTGGTAACAAGGCTATACATTATAACAGGGATCAAGCTAGACTTAAATTGTTAGGGAGAAGTGAATTCTTTTGGTCAGAACACAGATGTGGGATCTAAACAAGAAGTGGGAGCTAAAAAGAGAGAAGTGAGACCAAAGCAAAAAATGTGAATATTATATATATATATATATATATATATATATATATATATATATATATATATATATATATATATATATATATATATATATATATATATATAATACAAATCAAATGGCAAATAACAACTCTTTTTAGTGTACTGGATCCACCAAGGGATCACCTGTGTCAGGGATTAATTAAAATAGATGCAATAAACTCAACAGGAACAGTATGAAACTAGTAACTAACTAGCCTAAGTGCTTTCAACTCTTAATGAGTCTTTTTCAAAGGCAAATACAAAACATATATATATATATATATATATATATATATATATATATATATATATATATATATATATATATACACCACAAACAAATGAACACAATAAAACATGTTTGTAAACCTCTACGTGGCTGTCTTCACATGTGCTAAAACTATAAATACAACCAGCTTGTATAGACTAGTTGCAGAAACTCTATACAAGCTGGTTGTATTTATAGTTTTAGCACATGTGAAGACAGCCATGTAGAAGTTTACAAACACGTTTTTGTGTTTATTTGTTTGTTGTATATATGTTTTGTATTTGCCTTTGAAAAAGACTCAATAAGAGTCGAAAGTGCTTAGGCTAGTTAGTTACTAGTTACTAGTTTCGTAACAAGTTTCATAACTTGTTTCAGTAACAAGGAAAAGAGTGAAAGCCAACAAACTTTGTAAATTTTAACAAAACAATTTATTTCCCTAAACAATGTAAATGTAAAAATTGGTAAATAGAACTTAGTTGAATATAATCCTTTGATACAAAGAATAAAAACACAAGGCCTATCACTAAATAGTCCTATAAGAATCTGGGTTCGAGTCTCGACGATGGAGGGCGATGACATCAGATGTTGTCCAACATATGAATAACAATAATTCCTCACTTGAGTCACAGTATTTGTTTCTGATTACAGAATTAATTTCCTTGAATATATATTTTTTTTTTATATAAGAAAGTAAACTTGTTGAGTGTCCAGAAAAATAAATTATTGAATCCAAAAATCAGACAAAATATAAAATATTCTGGCAACAAATTTAAAATAAATACATAAATACACCTTGTTTCAAGGGTTTGAATGTCTCTGCATTAAGAAATATTAGGAATTTGTATGTAACCTTAGAAACATCACCTCAAATCTGAGATTGGTCATGTGGTCAGTTAGAACCTAGTCTTGTCATGTGTCCAGAGAAGACTTACAAACCAATCATAAAATAGGTTGTTTACAAACATTGATCATGTGGAGAAAGTATGTCCACATACTGACCAATCATTTTAACTTCCTGTTGATTTGTTAAATGCCAACCCTCACATATTACTATTTTGTCATAAATAAAGTTTGTGCTAAAACTTATATCTCACTAGAATCCCAAATCTGAGAAAAATATTCATTTCAATTAAATGGAATGAAACAAAAATCAAATAAAAAATTTTAAACCTTACACAAAACAATTTGATCATATATACATTCTCTCTCTCTCTCTCTCTCTCTCTCTCTCTCTCTCTCTCTCTCTCTCTCTCTCTCTCTCTCTCTCTCTCTCTCTCTCTCTCTCTCTCAATATATATATAAATTTTTTTAATGTGATCTATTTCTCAGTATGCTTTTAACAATTTTAAGCAATGACTTTTTTCAATTGGAGAAAAATGTGTTATATGTTAGTGTCAACATTTTGCATACTTATAAATTTTTTTTATATTAATCCCCATTCTATTCATTCTTGTTAGTATGTGTGTTTGAACTGAAGGAAATGTGTTTTGGCTGCATGACTTAAAAAACTCATTAGAAGCTATACATTGTAATTATTTTTAATTATTTTTAACTGATAGCAGTAACAAGATCAGTTGGTAAAATGCTTAATAAACTACCACTTATTTTATTTTCTACAAGTTTTGTGTAAAATTTTTTGAAACAACCCCCAATACATACATGTACATAGGAATAAATGCACAAATGACTTGAAACCTGGACCAACAGGTAGGCCTCTGCTTTTTTTATATTTTCTGACAGCAAAAGTAAAGTAATTCATAAATAATTGTTTTGTTTAGTCAATTTAATCATAATCAGTAAATATATGAAAATTTAGCTATATTAATTGGAAAAGTTAAATATTAAAGTGTTTTATAAAGTGTTCTTTGCATTCATTTAAGTTTAAACATTTTTGAATCATAAATCCATTTTCCAAGTCATCTTTTAATCCATATAGAATGCACACTGATGGCAAGTCATCCAAGACTACTACTTTAGTGGGGAAGTTGTTGTTCTGGGGCTTAAGGCCATTTTTCAGCACATGATAGGCTATACATGGCAGCCAGTATTAATGGTGGAAATCCAGGAAAGAACCACAGACCAACTTAAGCTACTGAGCTACTGGCAAGTTTTCTAACATATCTATATTTGCCAAATCTTACTCAACTCATGCAGGTAGAGGTGTGATGTGGCTAATATAATTTATGTAAGAAAAAACTGTCTATTATGACTTCAAACCAGTATCACCATAGCACATAGAACATCCTCAGGAGTGAAGGATCCAAGAATTAAGGGTCACAAGTTGAATTGTTCAGCTTTTGAGGTAAAGGTGTAATAGCTGCCCAAAGGGGTTGTATTTTGTTTTGTAAATTGGGGAAAATAAATCATTTGTAGCCTTATGAACATAATGTTTATTACCAGTATTGCTAATATCAAATAATAGTTATGACCAAAAATATAATTTTTTTTTTATGTATTTCCATATCCCTTTTTGATTTACAAAACCCAATAGATAAGCTACATCAAAGTATTTCATGTACAGTTATTTACGGTATTTCTATTCGTTACTAAATTTGTTTAGCATATTTGCTGAGTTATGGATGTTAATCTTATGTGTTACATTCAATTAGGAATTTATTCCAGATTAAGTGCTTGTTTCAAGATTATTTAATTCACAAGTATGTGCTTATTATTAAAAATTCTTTATCTGTTAATTACTGTACAAATTTACATTTCTAATATACATGTATTATGTTCCACTTTTCATTTGTGATACTCCTTCATGTTTCCCAGGCAACCAGACTGATCAATACAGGTAAGTCACTCTGATTTTCCTGCACCCTTGGTTCCAAAGCCCTAAGTTTTGCTGGATCAACCAAGGCCATGCATTGGCATTATAACCTGCACAGGACTAAGGTGCTCATTAACTACAAGCTGTTGAAATCCATATACTTGGCAGCACATTCATGGTCTACACCTCTTGGACCTTTTAAACCATCCTTCACATAAGTCACTCATTCTACTTTAAGCTCTTTATGAAACAGCTAAGCCTGGTCCATTACCATCCTGCCAGATGAGTCCATTCCATCACTCCAACATTGTGGAAACCATTCCATCATCACTCAGTTATACTCAGTACTCTAACCATCTTTCAATGTTTTTCTAATGTTCATTCACTTATTGGAATCAGTTTGCATAGAATTTCAATATTTTGTCCTTCTGCTTCTTTGTAACATAGACAGTTGACGAAACACCATGGTCCAATTTATTCAACATTTCTACTTGTATCAATATTGACTGGTGTTTATGTTGACACCACCACTGACAATTGCAGCTTTCTTAGAAGCCTTAGTCAGGGTTAAATGCAAATAAAATAAGCTAAGAATTGCACAAAATATAAGTATCACCACCAGCAAATGACTGCCCAGTAATTTTATTTGGCGGTGTCGGAAATTAAAAGTGCCCACTTTAATTTTGTCCAGAATAAAATAGGTGCGGGACCATCCATTACCTGCAAAAAAGCAATTATTCCTGCCTTTTTTAAGTCATTTGTTTATCTTCTGTTATATGTATTACTGAAAAATCAGCAGACTCTCAAATGAAATTAATGTCATCCAAACCCCATTTTGAAGACCGGTAAGCTCTACCATTATTTTCATAGTATACCAAAGATGTTTTGATGCCTGAGTATTTTCCTATGAGGGGGAGGGAGAAATTGTTATTGGGCAAAGACATTGTTGAATTATTACCTTAAGTGAGAGCCCTACATTTGAATTAAGGTCTCAAAATCTATTAGAGGTCTCAAATTATAATATAGTGACCTACAAATAATTTATTTTACATATGATTGAATTAAAGATGCCTCTTAATTGATATATAGAGGTCTCCTATATATAGGGATCTCTAATTCATTTGCAGAGTTTGGAGGCCTTGCTAAACAATTAAAGAGCTCTATATTGAGTTGAATATATGAAAACAGTGGCCTATATTATTTTGTTAGTGTTGTTATGCAGCACATACAGACAACTGTGAAAGCCACTGCATTTTATTATGTTGCTACTTAGAAAAGTTTTTTTTCATTTATATTCTACTCCCTCAGTAATCAACATGTGAGGCATTATTTGTGGTAAATGACTTTACCTTCTGGTGGTATTAGACTTGGTTCATATTCATTTTAACAGGGGAATGAATTGGTTCTAGGTCAGAGGTCAAGATCAAGTGTTTGTTACTAAGTATGCAGTGACATCACATGCAAAATAATAAATCATTGTACATGTATTTGTAATATTAACTTTTTTCTCCCTGGAAATTCTTAATTTCAAATGAAATGTGGGTAGAAAGCATTTTTTTTTTGGGGGGGGTGTTACTTATGATAGCATCCAAATACATCTATGTCCATGTCTGGTTCATGAACTGGATGAGAGTATAAAAGATATTTTTTCTTGGCTATTTCACCTGTGCATGTGCAGAGGAGTGAAAATTGGACTGTGTGGTAAATATGGGTTTGGTTTGTATCTAGTCGTGACCTCCAATGGTGAAATAAGCTACTAGTAGGTATTTATGAATGGGATAAAGTAATCTGAAAATTAGTAATCTGAGCTAATATATAGAACAAAAAAGATGAGCCCCAGTTACTGTTTTCACACTTATATTATGAGTTATCAAGGGAGAGGTATAGTAACAAGCACTACTGTCACCATTTTCAGACAAAATAATGATGCTATGTATATTTTCACTTTTATGTACTAAATTTCAATATCTGCTCATGTTCTTAAAAGTACTTCTTTTTGTCCAGAACTTGAATTAAGCGTTGTTTTTAAGCATTTTGCACATGTAATGATTAGAGTGGCTCAAAATGGTTTGCAAAACTTAGAAAAATTTTTCATGATTAAATGGGAATTACTGTCCTGCAAATCGGGTATCATTTTATGACCTAATCTTACCAACTTGCATGCCTGGTGTCTTATTACCACATTGTGGGTTAAATCAATGAAAAAAATGGATCTTTGTATGTAATTTATTCGGTGGCGCTCTACTTTTGTTATTAGCATAGGGTTAGAATTGTAAAGACAAAGTTTCCCCGGTTTTCCTCACTAGTTATACTGGCTATTTAAAAGAGACTTTGTATATCTTAGGTTTGTTCAAAGAACCTTTAATTCCCTTTCTTTTGATGTATGATTGATGGGTGTAATATGGGTTAGAAGAGAGTATAGTTTGGCCTTGCTTCAGATGTGCATCTTTCACAAAAGTGCTAGCTCTACTTGCTCATTTTCACTTCTCGAACTTCAGAGGTAAATTGTAAAAAACAAGAGCCGATAACTTTTTTTTACATTTTATGTATTTGGTAATTCATTCATTGCACTTTTAGAAGCTGGTATTGTCTAGTTTGGCAAAATTCATTTTTCATATTTTAATATCTGCCAAGACTAGATTACATATTTTTGAATCACAAGGGAGCAGTCATTTTAGATAGCAGTGTCCTAAGATCATTTTTTAATTTCCAAAAGTACAATATCCAAAGAAATTTCAGCCACATTACATGAAAGTAGCATATAGGTATGCCAACATTCTCTCCACTATGCATGTTTAAAATGCAAACAACTTCACCTTACATACATCACTCTCTCAAAAGTACATAATAACTGGTGAGCACCACCTCAGTTGCCACAGTGGGAGATAAGAGTCTACCTCCAGAGATGAGAGCTCCTGATAAGGGAGTTAGTTACCTTTTTATAATATTTGTGATTGTGATATTGACATTGTAGATGTATATCTATTAAAATAAGATTAACTTGTAAATGTACATACCTGTGAAAGTGATGTTAACATTGCAGATGTATATCTATTATGAGATAAACTTGTGAATGTACATGCACATGATTGTGATGTTGACATTGCAGATGTATTTATATCTATTATGAAATAAACATGTGATTGTGACTTTGACATTGCAGATGTATATCTGTTATGAGATTAACTTGTTAATGTCTCACCCATGAGATTAACTTGTTAAGGTCTCACGGACAGTTGTTTTGACAAATTTTCATCCGACAATGACCTATTGCAGAAAAATGATCATAATTTTACAATAAAGATACAAATAAAAACTAACTAATGATTTTTGTTGAAAGGATGCTTGTAAGATTCTAAGGTATTAAGGTTAATTCCTTATGCAACTGGTGGTTTTGATAATGAACCTATACTACCACCAACCCCTCTTTTTTACATTCATTTTTGACAGAAAAGAGCTATTTTCAACCTGTTCCTGTGAGAAGCAGGCTCAGAGTCAGTATGTACCTTATTGATCTTGAAAGTTCACTAGTACTATAACAAATTAACATACTTTTCATCACCCCTCAACCATGTAGATTTTTAGATATTTACCTCTGAAGCAGACACATGTAAATACGTGTAAACCAAGTAGGATGCACATTTGCAGACTTAGCATTTGATCTCCAGTGCTAGTCTAACAGGCAGTCACCAACAAGGCAACCCATTTACAAGCCTAACTCAAAGTAAATGTAAACCACATTACAGATTTAGCTTATGTGTGAGTTTATAAATGCTAGGGTTGTGATAATCAGGCTCATGCCTTCTACCTTAAAAGTTAGGGGGGTGTCAAAATACAAAACTATCCAGTGAGACCTTAACTTGTAAATGTACATACATGTGATTGTGATGTTGACATACATCTGCTATATCTATTATGAGATAAACTTGTGAATGTACATACATGTGATTGTGATGTTGACATTGCAGATGTATATCTATTATGAGATAAACTTGTGAATGTACATACATATGATTGTGATGTTGACATTGCAAATGTATATCTATTATGAGATTAACTTCACAAAATTTACTCAGATAATGGGCTGATAACATCAAGTAATGAACAGTTTGTTGAAATGATTAAACTTGATATTTAAATTTTAACCTTTGAACCTTCTAATGCCTGAAAAGTAAAGACTCCTGTGATATTGTTTCTTCAACACATATATACTTTCTTATAAATAGTCCAACTTCAAGCAAATAGAACCTGATTTACTGTCACATATTGCACTGGCAAATCAGGATCTGTATTGTTTGTTCTTCTGACCAACAAACTGCATAGACCCAAATGTGTTGGTACATTATACAGCATAAGATCTTGGTCTGTGCAGTTGGACTCAACTTGCAGCACATGATTTTTTACAGTACCTTTTGTCTGGTACATCAGTGTAAAGCAGTAGTATACATATACTGTCTTGTGACAGTTTGTGATGTGACAATTGTTTTAATTTTCATTGTTGCTTTTAGTTTTACTAGCATATGTAAATACCTGTACATTACCTTTTGATAACTGCAACATCAGATTTAATATTTAAAATTGTACCATATATCATTTGATTTACAACATAGTCTGAATATACTTCAATGTTTGTCCTTCCTTCCAACTAAAGAAACAAAAAGCATAATTGAGATTTTAAAAAATGGACAGAATTTAGCCAGTTCATTTATTGATTTATAATTTAAAACTGGATTATGACTTGAGGGTGGGGACCTGACACATTATATTGTTTGTTTCATACCAAGCAGGAGTTTCCACTGTAAAAGACAGCATGGTCATTATCAGTTCCTGGACAAGTTCATTTTTAGGAAAGGGTGGATGAATAACTATACATGTATGTACATAGAAAGTAAATACATGGTCTGCATCTATATTTACAATGTTGACTCAGCAAAGAAAAAGAATGATCACATATTTCCCATTTCATATGGATTTTATAGGTGGTGTAATTTCTATGTACATGTGTGCAAAAGGCTATAACTCTCAACCTTATGGAATTGTCTGTAGTTACAGTATAGGATAAACTACATCACACAGTTGTCCAAGAAAAATAGACTTGCCCATAATGTGGCACCATGTTAGTATGGAAAACCATAGCATGAAGCATGCAGATGGTGACCATGTTAGGGCCACCCTGGTCAGTCAGGTTAAAAATTATAAATTGGGGAATAAAATGACTTAAGTTCTATCATTTTTATTTATCACATTAAAGATTTTCGTTATTGAAATTGGTGGAGGGGTACAAACAAATGGGATTTTTGCAGATCTATTGATGTGACTGTCCTTTTTTGTAACAAACTGATTATTGTCAATTTCAGACAGTCTGCAGGTGGGACACAGTACAAAAGCATGAAAGCTGGATTCTTATATGTGGTGTAATTTATTACATGGGAGAGACTGATCTGGCTGGTAAGGATGGATGCTGCTACAAATCCCAACACCCACATGTTGGTGAAGACTGTGCTTCTTGGGGGGATAGGATTTGTCTGCATTATAGGAAATTCCATTGCTCTTATAACATTGTGTGTGTATCAGTCCCTTCGGATCCCTATTTACATTATTATTGGTGGACTGGCTTTGGCAGATATCATTTCTTCATTGATGAATATTCCAGAAGAGATCATAATACATGCTGACAAGGGTGAGATAAAAGCTAAAACATGGTGCACAGTTTATGGTTTCTTGTCTAATTCTTGCCAATACATCATTGCATTTCATCTTGTTGTCCTTGGTGTGTTTCGTGGGATTCTTTTGACTGATAGAGCTCATCATGGGCCCTCCTGTATCCATGCTATCATTACCTCAGTGATTTTATGGGGCGTATCTCTTTTAGCCAATATTCCCATGATTAAGGCATCAAGTCGTGAGCCCGTCTCACACAGATGTGTTTTTGATGCCCATGATGCAGCAGAAGAAGAGAAATATCTACTTCTTTCTGGAGCATTTTCATATTTTTTGCCATTAGTTTTGATTATAATCATATATGCCTTCACTGTTTACATGAGCAAGAGATTTTTTGAAGATAGCTACTCACGTAGGGAGAGAAGAATGTCTAAAATGATTTCTCGATTAATTGTAACATTTGCATTATGTAGACTTCCATCAGAAATGGTTACACTTTTGTGGTTTTACAAAATGAAAGACAAGGATTTAGAATCAGTCTTAAAAGATCGAGAGAAATTCCAGGTTTGGACTCATGTTCGCGAGTATCTCAGCATTTTAGCACTTCTAGATCAGGCTTTACGGCCAGTTATATACGCAACAATGTCTCGAGATTTTGGGACAGTATTTGACAGGATTATCAACTGCACTTGCAGAAATGAAGAGGATGAAGATCCACACACAAGAAGGCAAAGTAATGTCCAGGAATTGTATCAGTCGCCACCCATGCAAGCAGAGGTTCAGGATGGAGAGGAGACAGAATGTTTGTAATGGTTTGATTATGAATTGGCTATGACTCATTTGGATTTAAATATTTTCTTGTGCAAAAATAAAGAGAGGTGAGATCACATCATTGACAGGTTATAGCGAACTCATGCGTTTTCCAAGTGAATTCGGCAAAGGAAATATGAACTTGCCGACATTAGTGGTCTATATATCCTTTTCAAACCGCTTTTATACCGATGACTCAGCATCAAGAGATACAAAGACTGCCTTACTACAGAAATCTGCAAATATTTTTAATCACAAGTAGCTCATATTAGAGAGCATTTGTTTTTACTTGAGATGGTTGCAAATGACAGCAACAGTAACAAGCAAAAAGTCTGGCAGACTTTGCATTTTTCTTACTGAATTTCATTTAGATTTTATTTTTAAAAAAAGACTGCTTTCATGTACAATCAAAATTGTTATGCCCTTGCCATGTCATTGAGGAGGCACATAGTGTCACCCTTGTTTATCTGTCATAAAGAGACATATTGTTTACCTTTGTTAGTCTGTCTTAAACTTAAAAGGGGCATATAGTGTCTGTCTGTCTTAAAAGGACATGTAGTGTCACCAATGTCTATCTGTTTTAAAGAGGCATAGTGTCACTCATGTCTATTTTAAAGGGGCATTTAGTGTCTGTCTGTCTTAATGGGGCATAGTGTCACCCATGTCTGTCTTAAAGGTGCACATAGTGTTTGTCTGTCTTAAAGGGGCAAAGTGTCACCCATGACTGATTTGAATGGGCATATAGTCTGTCAGTTTTTAAGGGGCATAGTGTCACCTATGTCTGTCTTAAAGGGGATTAGAGTGCCACTCAATAGCTGTCTTGCACATTGGGGTTTAGTCACCCATTTATACCTGTCCATCTGTCAAAAGGTGTTTTAAAGTGTTACCTATGTCTATGTTTGTTGCAAATGTGGTCTTTCCTATATTTTTTGAAGTACTGTGTGGACTGAAAGTTAATTTAGTGTCAAGCTTGGAGTTAATTTGATCAAATTTACTTCTCATCATTTTTTTATCTTTTTATTGGCAAACATTGGAGATATTGTCCTTATCTGATTTAGACCACTCATGTTGCACATGAAACAAAGAATTTTTAAAAAGCACAATGTTGGCATTGTGTTAGTGTTGTCTAAATTCATTGATGCGGTTATTTTGGTTTGTTTCAATGACATTTAGTACATACAATGCAAGTTGATACAGACATACATTTTACTCAAGTCATTTTTCATTTTAAAAATTCTTTTCAAAATGTTGTAGTAAAATATAATAATAGCCTATGACTGAACTTTTGGTTTGAAACTAGTGTAAAACATTTTTTATTAAAAAATATTGATAAAATAAAAAAAAAAATACTAGAAAATTTCAGGTCGTTTTTTATTTTAATATACTGTAGTACCTAATATTTACTATACATTTTTAGCTTTATTATGGTAAAGTTTTCACCTGTGTAGAAGTTTATATATTTTTTTTATTCATTTTCTTTGACAATTTAATTAGAAATACATGCCTATTGAAATTAAGTCATTGTTTTAGTCACATTGATAGTCTTATAAAAAAATATTCAAAACCTTAATTATTACCAGTTTTGTATCATTTTGGCCTCTATCTACAAGGGGGACAATGTTATAGTGACCTTTTCTTGTGCTAGACATTTGGCATCCATTTACCAGGAGTCCAAAAGGTATACTAGTATAGTCCCTCATTTTAATGTACCTCATTATGACAGTAGACCCAAAAATCACAACTGTATATGGGTAGATGGAAAACAAGCTTAGATGTATATCATTTCCTTTTCAAAACACTATATAAAACAAATTGAATGCCAGTATACCACAGTAAGAAAAGTGCTATTTTCAGTACAGTTTGCAATATAAGTGGTTCAATATATAAAATTATTGATGATGATGGACCCTGAATGCCATGTTATCGTGAAGGAGAGCTGTATTGAAATTGTTTTAGCAGCTAACACTGTACAAGCCTTAGGATTGACTCTGTTGCCTGCTGGTCTTGTGATAATTATGATTGTGTCAGGTATTGCATATTTGCAATGTTACTTGCTGTATATGTAGAGATTATGTTCATTTCATTTGTTTGGAATATTCCTTGCAATGGTTGGCAACCCTTTTTGATTCAATTAATGGGCTTTCCCATAAATTTAGTGGGTATCACAGGTATACAAAACTAGGCACTCCTTTCTTAGTCTCCATCTGTTCTGTCTGTTGTTTACTTGTGTATAATTTATATCATCAGAGTATCAATGTATGTACTTGTGTATAATTTATTTGGCACTCTTATCATCAGAGGATCGGTATCTTCTGTCCTGTATGTACTTGTATATAACTTATAGGGCACTCTATAATCTGAGATCAGTGTACTTGTGTATAATTTATACAGGCACTCTTATCAGAGTATCATCTGTTGCCTATTTACTTGTGTAAGATAGGTACCAGATGTCTAGTCTTTTTTTCACTCAGAATATATACTTCACTTGAAATTAAAAAGCTTGACAACTAGCAGACACTGATCTGCTGGCATGTCATCAGCCTTCTCATTCCTTTTTAAATTTTTAAGTTCATAAGTTTTGACATCATCATTGCAAATAGCATGGTTGCACTGCTGCAAAGTAGCATTTATAACTGGAAACATTTTTTTAACTTCTTTGCATTGTGGTAAGCCATAGTCAAAAATCCACCTTGCTCCTTTCTCACCTATGGTCATCTGTAAAGAGATTTCCTCATTTGTCATGAATCTGCATAAACCTGCTTAACCAATCACTACATGTGTAAGTAAATGTTCTGTCCATTGTGATCCAGTATTTATTATTATATATAATAGTAATATATTGCTATAATATACTTGGTCCATTTGATCTGTATTGCCCAAGACTGATTGTTTTTTGTAGAACTTGTATGTCATTTGGGTGCATTCTGGTAATGAATTTTAAATGAAATGGTTGGCTACTTGAATGATTTTCTGGAATAAGCCTTGTCAAGGTGTAGCAGGCATGCCTTTTAGACAAGACGCATCTTACCCTTGTTTCTCATGAGTCAGCTAGGCCAACCAGTGAGGTATTTTGCAAATTTTGATTTCACAAACTGTTTTCCCTGTTGGATTTAAATTCCCTCCAAATAATTGCTTAAGGTTCTATTTTGAATTTTGAATCACCTTGTTAAAATATAAAACTAATTCTTTACATCCATATGTTCAGACATCCTCTACATTGATGTGTTCATCCAGAGACACTTATGGACAAATGAAATTTGGTAAGGATGGTTTTATAGATATGTTTGTGAACTGATGCAAATTTCAGACTGTTACAGCAATTTTTAGCCACAATAAAATACGTTCTCCACCATCTACATTTTCCACACTTTGTGGATGGTTTGCAATTTGGGTAAGGAAGAACCCTGTTGACACTGGGTAAGAAAACTGTTAGATTTAGGTCCACTGTGACTGAAAAAAAGACATTTGGTTTCACCCACCATTTTATCAATAGCTTGAACTGGGTGAGGATGAAACAAATCACTTTTTGGGTCAAAAGGTTAAAGGGCTAGGTCACTAACTTGAAGAAAAAGTCATCAGTTGTTAACCTTTGTGGATTACATGCACTATGAGTAAGAAAGAAACCTAATGACTTTGGGAGCAGAAGGTTAAAGGTCAAGATAAAGGTTAAAGGTCAAGATAACTAAACTTGAAACTTTTTTGCACCCATATCCAGTTACCAAACTTGGAATACTAGGGTTTTTTTTAACCTCAAATTTCAAGGTCATTGTGATTGAAAGAAGAAAAATGGTTTCTGGACAATAACATCACACCTCATCTCACCATTATACTTAGGGTAAGGAAGAAGCCTATTGATTCTGGTATGAAAACAAGTCTAGGTCAAGGTCACTGTGGCTGAAAGAAGACAATTTTTCCATACAATGACATCAGTTCTACTACATTGTAGACTTGTACCAAACTCGATGGTTTGTACATTGGGTAAGATATTTTGGGGTCAGAAGGACCAGGATCACTAACAAATAACAAAAATGGTTCTTACACAAAACTTATATAGATGACTACTAAACATACAGCCTCCCTCAAGCCATGTATGTCCAACATATTAGTCCCACCCAAACACCTGGTCCCTTGTGAGTGTCAAATATATGCTGTTCATAAATATGCATGGCCCTATTGCATCAAATCTGGCCTGCCATAGTAAATGAGTTTGACATCCCAGTGTATGATGATGATTAACAGGACTCTTGCTTCCACTTTGACACAAAACATGATGCAAGAAAAAATTAAATCAGAAAAAATGAGATTTTGATATTTGTATGTACATTACCTGACAAGATTTGTCATAACAGCAAATTTGAAGTTTTTCTAACTTTAAAACTATTTTAGACTTGTACATTTTGATCTACTGTGTGGACACATGTATTTCTGTTAATTTAAGTTCTAGTTTTCAGATTTCTTTATACAAGAAAAGAAATTTACTTTGGATATGGTCAGTTTACGTCCTTGCCAAATTTTGTACCACATATATCCTTGCCAAATTTTGTACCACATATACATGCTGTGATTTTAACCACGAAATTTAGCTGTGACTTTTAACATGTTATTTTCATAAATAAGCTGCAGATTGATTTTTTTTCTCAACTGGATAATTATAACATTATGCATTTGATATCACAACTTTCATTATGGGGAAAGTGAGCCAAGTTTCTTCCCTTCAATTGGGGCCTTGAGTGGCTGAGTGATCTAAAGCCCTTACTGTTACGGATCACTGCCATCTCACTTCTGTATGCATGGATATGAATCTCTGGCTGGCCAATGAGGGTGTGCCAGAAAGCTTGCTAGTAGCTTTTTGTGGGTCGGTGTTTCTTCCTGTGGTTTTCCCAGGTTCTTAGTTCACCATTAGTACTCTCTGCCATGTATAACCTATCTTGTGCTAAAAAAATGGCATTAAGCCCTAAAACCACAACAAATTGCCTTGAATTCTATAGGTGGCACCAAAGAAAACCTATTCCAGCATAAAGAAAAGAGAAAGACTATTTTAAGTCATTGTTTTCATTTCAGTTTGTTTTCTTACTGTTGCACTTTAAAACTTTATTTACTGTTAGATTTACTGATCATAGACCAGGAGAGTTTATGCTGTTTTTTGTCTTACATTCATCTCTTGGCAAAAGTTATGGTAATTATCACTACTTTATGTACTCCCTTTTAAGTCAAGACTAACTGCAAACTGCACAGACCCAGATCTGTCATCACATAATGTACCAGCAGATCTTGATCAGTGCAGTTTGTTAGGAGTAAACAGTTGAACAAACAACAGACACCAATCTGCTGGCACATTTTGTTGCTGCAGATCGGGATCTTTTGTCGTTTAGTTTGATTCAACTTGGCAGCAAGTACATACAGTACTCCTAAACTAATTATCGAATTGCTGTGAAACTTGACACACAAACATTTATCCCATGTTCTACTGTTATAATCTTGTTACTCCTCCATGGGTTTATTTTTAACAGATTTCTTATGTCTGGTTGGTACTAAATGAAAATGGTGCTAATCTGATTCCAACAGTCACCAGAGCAGCCATCTTGCAAATCGTATTGCTATGCGTCCAGAATTTTGATGATGCCTGATTGATCCTAAATAAAGATGCTGCTTCTCAGACATTCATTATGGCCACCATCTTGAAAATCTTGTTCCTGAATGAATGGTCAAATTCGCATGGGATTGCTAGTGAAAGACTTCATATAATGTCTGGTTCATTGTAAATGAAAATGGTTCCAATCTGCTTTCCAGTATTGTCTTGAAAATTTTGCTATCATTGTGATTTGCGCCAAAAGACTAAGATGTCTAGTTGGCCTTAAATGGAAATTGTGCCAATATGATATCTAAGTGGAAAGTTGCATCAAAATGCAGTTTTGTCCAAATGTTTTCTTGTAATGTCTTGTTGGTTCTAAAAAAAAAAGTGTCATTCTTACATCCAACATTTCCACCACAGCAGCTAATTTGAAAATCTTGTTATTACTGAGGAAAAATGGTTTCATCATTGAGCAGTTCAGAGAAGGAAATGGTCTTATCAGTCCCATTGATAGACTTTTGAATGCAAAATTATTTTTATTTAACTTCTGAAAAGATAAAGCAGTTTAGTGCTACCTTTCTAGGCAGAACACTTGTACACTCATTTCTTCCTTCCTTTTTCAGATTGATTTTATTACATTTCTTTATTACATTTCTTTATTTCTTTGATGTTCATTCTTGAATTAAGAACTTTATATAATAGCAAGTATTTACTTTGTAAGCAATATTTAGATATTCCAACACTATGAAATTATTAATATTGTTGTAGTTTTCATGTAATAGTGCTTTGGTGTTTTTGTGCTTTGCAATATAACATAGGGCATATGGATAGAATGAGCTGTATGAACATGGGCCATAATATATAGAATTAGCTGTATGAATATTGATTGTAGTATAACATAGGCCAGCTGTATGAATCATGATTGTAATATAACATGGGTCATAATATTTAGAATTATCTGTATGAATCATCATTGTAATATAACATGGGCCATAATGTAGAGAATTAGGTGTCTAAATCATGATTATAATATAACATGGGCCATAATGTATAGAATTAGCTGCATAAATCATGATTCTAATATAACATGGGCCATAATGTATAGAATTAGCTGCATAAATCAATATGCATCTTGCAAGGTGTCTGTTTCTTTAACAATTACTTGGTACAACTCAGGAGACCATATTTCTGAACAAATTTAATGAAACTTAGATTATAGATTTGTCATCAAAATATCTTAGGAGTTTGACAGCTGGCAGGATCCTTGCATATTAATGAGGTGATCTTGTATCTGATTGGTTGACCTTGTTACCATCTATAGGCCATGTTTTTGGAATATATGCTTGATTTATTAAGCTGGCAGATGAGCTTGATAATGAAAAAAAAACAACACATGCTAATTAGGTGATGGCATTGCTTGAGCTTCTTATTCTCTTAGAGGTAATAATTTTCATCACACATTGATGAGAATAATAGTTGAAATGTGTCATGAGTAAAATCCACAGTAAGTGACTAATTGGATGTTCTTATTACCTGTCTAGAAACCACTATTCTGATCTGATTTTGATCAAACTTGAAATCTGGGCTTATATCAAGATCTTGAGGGCCCCCAAGTGGTCTAAAGCGCTGACAGTTACAGATTACTGCCGTCTCTATGGGTTTCAGTCAATGTGGTTACATGAGAAAGCTTGCCAGTAGCATCTTGATGGTCAGAAGTTCTTTCTGAGGATTTCCTGGGTTCTTCATACATTCTTACTGGCTGACATGTATAACCTATCTTGTGCTGAAAAATAGTGTTAAAAACTACAACAACAAGAAAATAAAGATCTTGGATGGGTTCAATGAGACCCATGCATATTAGTAAGATAATCTTGCATCTAAATGTGAGCTTGTGACCATTCTTGACATCATATTTGAGATCAGATTTTATATGCTTACATTATATCAAGATTTGTGCCAATTAATAATGTAAATTTGACTGAGCTCTATCCATAATTAGTCGGATTTTGGAATAAGGGTTTAGATCATATTAGAAAATATCAAAAGTTAGCATCATTCAGACATATTCAGGTGAATATCTGATTAGCTGATCTTGTTGCCAGTGAACTAGATCATTATCTGATTTTGATCAAACTTAAGATATAGGCAGCATCAAGATACCTTGTATAAGATTTGCTGAACTTGCTGCCCCTCTAGAAAATATTTCATATTCAGTTTCTGTAAAACTTGGTGAATTGGTTCATATCAAGATCTATACTTTATAATTATGACATTATCTTTAGAACATTGTTTTATCAGGATCTAGTATAATAGCTGAAATAAACATCATAAGATTTGGGATATACTTTACCAAGGGTTTGTTTTCAGAATACTTTTTAAGCCTGCATAGTGAAATGGTAAACTAAGTTATGTAATCCATGTCAGCTACAGATCTAAATGGGCCTCTTGTTTAATTTAGCTAAGGCATATTTGTACCTCAATAGGTTTTGACAAACTTAAAAATACCAAAAGGGAAGGACTGGGTTAACTGCAAATACAGAAAAATTAGAACATGCTGTCAAATATTGTCATGGATTTCAATTTGTCCACAAATAAAAATGTGTGCTATCATTTGATACATTTAAAAAATCTTGAAAATGCTTAATGCATTGTTAAAATTTAATTTTAAATACGAAATTTCTTTTGACACAGTCTGAACCTTGGACTTTAAAAATTATAGCTTTAGTATTTTTTTTTGTTATTAAAATTAAATAATTTTATTTGTGTTAAATTTCAGTTTAGATGGGGCATTTTTAAAATGCATCATTGTTCAGATTTGTATTAATGACCAACCTTGTATATTGACCGCCTGCATGCTTTTTTCTAGTCATATTTTACATACTGCGATCACTGTCTAATTTGATCTGCAAGTGTGGCATACATGAAATGGTCTCAATTTTTTTGTTGGTAGTTTGTATTTTGTGTAGCAATGAACATATTTAAATCCTCATAGCTTTTGTCCATGATTTCTTGCAAAGAAGGAATAGGGGAAATAAATGCTCACTTGCTAATAATCCTAATCTTCACATCTTTCTAGAGAAAATAAGCAACACTTGAATCTTTTCTGGATGAATGGTTTTTGCAAGGCCTGTTTGACTTTTGTAGTAGTTGGAGTCCCACTGATAACTGCTTGGATGTCCTACTAACAAATAACAGGTTTAACATCTTACTAAATAACAGCTTACATGTCCTGTTATCAAAATAATGGATTATACATCTTATTAAATATTAATTACATGTCCTAACTAAATAATGGAATATACATCTTATTAAAAAAGCTTGTGTTCTACTAACATCTTGTACATCTTACTATATAATTTCTTATAAGTGTTACCAACTTAAAAGATATAACTCTCAATTTGTTAAATTCTTTATTATTAATAAAAACTAGTTTTATTTATTTTTGCTTAATTTAGAACTAATTAGGCAAACCATGTGTTTGCACGAAAGGTTAAATTTGGATACAAAACTTTGGAGTAAATTAATTTTCAATTTAGCAGCATTTAATATTTGGTGTTGATTTGCTACATTACAAATTTGTGCATTTGGCAGATATGTTTGTAGCCCAAATAAAAAGACCACCATTGCTTAATAAATGTTTTAGTCTGGTTATTGTACACAGTTGATTGTAGATGAAACTTGACTAGTCTAGGATTGTAGTTTGCTTTAATGGTTTATACAAGTATATACCAGTAAAATAATTTAACGAATAATTGTTATATGTGTAGTATATAAAGCCAAAATATGTCATGATTTTAATAAGAAATTTCCTTGCATTGCTCAAGATTTTATAAAACTTGTATCTGTTGTAATGATTATCAGCATTCAAACTTTTTTAATTATAGAATCATGTAGTCCATTTCTCCACTCACTTGTTAACACACATTAAGCATTTGAATGTATTGTCTTGGATATTTCTGATATTTTCTTTTGATTGACTTGAGTGTATTTTATATTCATAAATGAGAAAATTTCCTGCACATCTAGGAATTAAAGTAACAAATTTAGCACCAAGAAAGTTAAGCTGTTATATAATAGCAATTATGTTGTAAATTGAACATGAAAGCTGGTTTGAGTTTGACATTAAGTGAGACATTTTTTGTATGTCAGTTCATGTGTTTTTGTGGGTATAAATTTTTGAGGATCTGTTCTATTATTTCCACAGGATATTCTTCATTGAGTCTTTCGATTAATGTTTAGAAGCAACCACTAATTCACAAAAATTTTTACTCTTCAAAACAGTTACTATCTGTTGTTTGTTTTTAACAGTGGTAATTACTTTCATTAACACATTTGAGAAACATACCATATATACTCTTGTACAAGTCTAGTCCAAGTTCAAACAACATAGAACCCAATCTGCACAATGTACCAAAAGATCAGGGTCCATGGTATTTGTTCAGTAGATTATTCTTAAATGCAGTCCAGATCTATCAGTGCATTATGGAATGGCTGATCCTAGTTTGTGATGTTTGTAGTTGGGCTTGACTTAGGAGCAAGTACATACAGTTCATGTAGCATTATTTTGTGTACCAAAGAATACTGCTCAAGATTTTCAGGCATCTATTAACAGATTTACCTCATATTTCTGGTTGTTTGTACATATTTTGCATCCAATTCATATTATTAAGACAGCTGTGTGATAAATAGAATGCGTGTCACAATGTCATCACATTTATCTTATCAGAAAGTCATTGTACATAACATCATATAAACAAGAATTAATGTGTTGTCTTGATTATAAGAATCAATATTGTTACCAATCATATCTTTCTTTTTTCTTTTAATGCCAGTTCCATGTAGCAAGAATAGTCAAAATTAAATTTGACAATACAAATTTGACTTTAATGTTACAGTTCTGGTACAAAAAACAGTTTTGACTGTTTTGTAATAAAAACCACTGTCACAGATGGCATAAATAGTCCATACAGTAAAAGTCTATACAGACCATCATTTGAAATCTGTGATCATCCATTCACATTTAAAATACAGTATCTAAAAGCTTGTAAACAGCATAATGCTGTTTTCGATTAATTATCCTAATTGCTTAATTATCCTAACGACTGCATGTACCCAGATCTGCTTGTGCATTATATCATGGCAGATTTGGATCTATGTCATTGCAGTTGGATAACATGACACAAGTCTGTATGGTTCTTCTAATCATAACTGTAATGAATCCAGTATAGTATTTTGATTGGGTTTTAATGTACATATATGGTATGAAAAAATATCAAGTCTGCATCATGTTGAATCTCATTTGCACCAGAATAAAATTAGTGAACTTAAGTAATAATAATTTGAAGTGCAGATGCATCCATGGCAGTAATATTTCTTAAATGCTTTAAAAGAAATATTCTGTATTTGTCACTCATTTCTGATGCAAACCAGTGTCATCAATAAATGTTAACATGCTTCAAATAAACAAATATCAAGAAGACATCAGTCTTGGATCAAATTTCTAATGTCTGATTGCCAGTCATATTCAGATTTCTGTTGGATTGGTTCATGCTTGTAATGTACATTAACCAGTTATGTCATTTTTTTAATTGGGGGTCTGAGTTTGAGCAACATAATGCTTTTATGACCTTGGAGATTTGATTTCTATTTTCTTTTTGGGTTCAAATTTTGAATTTTTTTTTATTTTTCTTATTTGGGTCAAATTTTGGATGAATTTTCAGTGACTGCATGCAGTACATCATATCAGGTGGTAAGCAAAAGCAAGGTGAACTGTATGTAGTTAAGAAACATCCTTTTCACTGCCAGTGGATTTTATCAGCAGGTTGCCAGGGTAACTGAATTCACTATGGTATATCAGTAGTCAATAATTAATTATTGGTATTCCCTGGCTTTGAGTGTTACTGGTTGGGAGTTTAATAAAATTTTATGATAGGTCAAATAGAAGGGTGTTAGCTAGAATTTTAATGATATCTTGTATGTCACTTTTGGCATTCTTGTTGACATTTTGGATATATTGTTGCCTCATCTGTAGAACATTTGTCTGTTTTATAAGACAAGAGCATTATGATTATTACTAATATTATTAAAATTGCATGTAAAGGCATCATTGATCTGTGAATTACAATGTACTGTATTGATGTTTTTTGCTTAGAATTTCTCCATGTACTTATATCTTCTTGTGGTGCTTGTTTACATTACTTATGTCAATAGTTTTCTTTAATTTTTCTTTGTTTCTGTCCATTTTATCAATTGTATCTTTTCTTTTGAATGTGTTGAAGCAGACAAATTTTCAGACCATCATCAAGAGTTGATTCCATTTGTTAAATTCCTTTCCTTTTTAAAGTAATAATTTGATGGAGTTTTAAAAAGGAAATTATGACTTCTGATAATATCATTAATGATAAAAATTTTATATAAATTAACAGATTAATTAAAAGTAGATATAATTCATGAGTTCAAATAGATATGTACTTAATAAGATCCAAGTTGAGATCTCCTTTTAAGTTGATCTGACATGTGCCAATAAAAGTTTACATTCTGCACTCTTTGAATTCTGGTACATTTATTTGTAGAAATGATATAACCGCATTTTGCATTTGGGAGAGATATGATTAGAAACTTAGAAATGATGCACCTCACTTCCAATTTTAATCAGATTAATAATTAATTTACCTCAAGTAATTACATATGCATTGATTGTGGTTTTTCCTGTTAGTTGTCAGAACATGTATTTCCATTTTCTAGTTGTGAGCACACCTAGAAGCCTGTTGTGAACATTGCATATTGTATCTGCAGTTTGTTTGCATGTTCACTTTTGTAGAATGAACTGGGTGGACCCTCATCTGTTGGTATATAACAAACTTGGGTGCATCAGAATGATGATCCAGAGTTGATGTGCAAACAATGCCACATCCTGCACAAATGTTTTTTTTTTTTTTAAATCCTAATGCTAGCTTAGTTTTGAAATGTCATTTTTGAGGGATTTTTGGATTGAATTTGTTACAAAAAATAGCTTTACCTGGACTGTGACAACATTTAATTTGCTTGCTTAAGTGATATATCTTGGTATTATCTATTATTTTATGATAATTATTTTGAAGGTAAGGTTTAATAAAAAAAACAGCATTCTGGAAGTTTGTAGCAGTATTTAGCTGTGGTGGCAGCTTAAGAGGGAGTTAACCAATTGTGAGATGTATGTTAAGTGCATGTAACACAGGGTAACTAACCAGTCTGACAACCTGTAATTTGCTAGTCAGGGTAAAGATAAATTGCTTATTAAAAATATATATATGGCTTTATCAGAGCTTCATAACTAAAAATGCAGCAAAATTTAAAAAGCTTTCAAGTTTTAGGCTGAATTTTTAATTAGTTTGTAATATTGGGTTGTTTTGAATTTCCTGAGCTTGTAGACGAGAGGAATATTCGACAGGGGACTTGGCTAATAGTCCATATTATGACAAGTGTTTGTGATGTTGATATTTGACTTTTTTAAAGTCCTGTGAATATTTACACTTTAAAAGTCCTTATTAAATTTCTGTTCAGGTGGAAAAGCCATAAAAAATGATGAAAGCCTCACCTGATTTGAAGTGATCAAGTTTATATTATTCATTTATTAAGACTCTGTGTGATTAACAATGTCAATTTTCCGAGTTGCAGAAATTTTCAATTATTTCAACCTGAAAATTCCCCACAATGGGCCTTTGTATGTGTTAGATGGAGAGCCAGTTATTGTTAATGACCATATACACTTTGGACTGCAGAAATTCTCTTCCTAATCCAGGATTGTTATTTGATGCCATTTATTTTCTCCAATTTTTTTATATTGAATTTTTTTCATTGGCTGTAGTATAGTGTAATTGTACCTCAAAGGATGTTGCTATCTAAAATGGTCAATAATTAGCATGTACCATTTCATTGAAAATTGATAGGGTATATAGGATAGCTTGTTTTATGTATTGCCTTCTCATTCATTGTATGTTTAGAATTCAAAATGACAGCACAAGCTGTAGTTCTATTTTTGTTACCAATGTACAGAACAGAAAAGCTGCAGCCCAGCAAGAATTAGGGTAGACTGTTGAGATTTGATATTTTACTTTTTAATAATATTATCAATATTATATTTTAAGGCAACAACCAGTTGTATATAAGGATTTATTTTAAACATTTTTGTTCATTTTTTGCATATACTTGGTGCTATCCAGATTAAATTTTGTTTTAAATAAGGTAAGCTGTAGGTTAGGGGATTGTGCTTTAAAGTAAAATATATATCTTTGCAAATAGATTTTTGAAAACATGTTTAGTCCAAGGAAGGTAAGACTTATCTGTCATGCTGCAAATATTCAAACATACAATTTAACATTCACAAACATTGGGAGTGATTTTGTTGCTTCATTTTTAATTAGAAAACTTTAAAAAAAAAACGTCCATAAACTTAAAAAGACAATACTTAACAATGTAGAGAGATACTTTTCTAAGTAAATATGTAGCAGTGGTAAGGGTCTTGTTCCTTGCATATCTGGTTTAAAGTACAATTAGAATCATTGGTATATATAGACGGAAATACCAGTGATATCACTACCAATTCACTACCTTTAATGCATAATATTTTTTGTCCAGGTCGAGGGAGAAAAGATTTCAGTTAATATAGTATCCACATAGTAATATATTATAATGAATGTTTCCACATAGTAATATATTATAACGAATGTTCTGATTTGTAGATATTAATAAAAAAATCTTCATACACAAGGCATGATTTTTTAATTATATATATATATATATATGTAAGCAACCAACCTGGTCTGAAAAATAGAAATGATGTATAAAGTTTTTCCCCAATACAAGATGGGAATTGAAATTGTTACACATCTACTAGTGATGCCTTAAAGCTTCTAGCCTGACAGACTGTCATGCTGAGGATTGCAAATTTCATAATTTTAGAACTGAAATTTGTAAAGCAATTTTTTTTTTATAACAATGTTTTTCAAATAACAGCATTATGTATTTAAACATTGCAGAGTGTATGCAGGTTGATATTATGAGCTTTGTCCAGTTTATGACAAGTATCATTGTGTTTGTATGCAGGTTGATATTATGAGCTTTGTCCAGTTTATATGACATGTATCATTGTGTTTGTATTAAAGTATATGCTGACAATAATACTGGTTTTTGTTATCTTTTGTTCATTGGTTTGGTGGTGGTAGTGGTCTTAGGTTTAATGCCATTTTTCAGCAGGAGATAGGCTGTATATATATATATATATATATATATATATATATATATATATATATATATATATATATATATATATATATATATATAAAGAATACAAATCATATGGCGAATAGCAACCCTCTCAAGCAACCCTCTCAAGCGTACTGGATCCACCAAGGGATCACGTTTGTCAGGGATTAATTAAAATAGATGCAATAAACTGACGACGAACAGTACGAAACTAGTAACTAACTAGCCTAAGCGCTTTCGACTCTTAATGAGTCTTTTTCAAAGGCAAATACAAAACATAGTTACGACAAACAAATAAACACAAAAACGTTGCGTTTGTAAACCTCTACATTTCTATCTTCACATGTGCTAAAACTATAAATACAACCAGCTTGTATAGACTAGTTGCGGAAACTGAAAACGTTATATAATTCCCTAAAAGTCTACAAGCCAAAGCGACATCTATTTTTACTTTGTGTACATATGTAACGCAGATTATATCCCGGATATTTGGTTCTATAGCGGTTATTCTTATAGTAAAAATTGAAGGATAAGAAGATTTAGAAAATGTTAAATTCTACTAGTGCATAGTTTTCATTTTCTAGTCTTCTTGGTTTAGACCGATTGGCGGCGTATCCAGTATGATTCCTTTTCCTTCCTGGTTTCGGAACTCCAGCTGTGGTTGTTGGCAATAGCGATAAGTATTATATCACTGAAAGTGTGGCCAGGGGAGGAGAAGTGTTCTGCGACCGGGCTTCTGTACAGCTTTTTTGTCATCCAATCAGATCTATGAAGGTTTATCCTTATGTGTAGCTTTTCAGTTTCTCCCACGTACTGAAGGCCACAGATCTTACATGTGATGAGATAAATCACATTCTCTGTTTTGCATGTTTTGTTTGGACCATGTATGTTTAGTTTTTCTTTAGTCACTGTGCTAGTGAATGTCTTGGTCTCTATCATATGTTGACAGGTTTTGCATCTTTTATCGCCACAGGGTCCAGATTGACTAGGTTGGTTTTGACTAGCGATTGTTGTTAGCTTGGCCCTGACTAGGATGTCCTTTAGGTTTTTTGGTCTCCGGTAAGCTACCACAGGTTTGTTCGGAAGTATTAGGTTTAGTATGTCTGACGATTGCACGGTTGGCCAGTGGTTTGCGATGATTTTACCTACTTTGGGATTGTCTGGGTGATAGGTCAGAATAAATGGTATCCTATCAACCCACACACTTCTTAATCCAACTCCTGGAGCTTGTCCTAAAACTCAACAACTTTGAATTTAATGAAGAAAACTACCTACAAATCAATGGAACTGCAATGGGTACTAAAATGGCCCCTTCGTATGCTAATATTTTCATGGGAAAACTTGAGGGAAAGCTCTTAGCATCGGTTGAGCGTACACCATACCAGTGGGTACGCTTTATCGATGATATAGAAATGAAGTGGCAGTATGGAAGAGAAAGTCTGGATGACTTCATTTCAAAGGCAAACAACTTCCATCCTTCAATAAAATTCATGGCAGAAATTTCCAACTCAAACCATGTTTTCCTGGACACAACAACCAGACTGGTGGAAAACAAATTACACACAGACATCTACTCGAAACCAACCGACAAACACCAGTATCTCCTCCCAACCAGCTGTCATCCACAACACTGCATTAAGAACATTCCATATAGCCAGGCACTGAGGATACGCAGAATTTGCTCCGACGATGAAAGATTCCTAGAAAGGTCTGAAGAGCTGGCTAAACATTTAATTTACCGAGGCTACGACAAAGACCTGATTGCGGAGGCAATCCAAAGGGCCAAACAAACAAACCGTGATGACCTACTCAGATATGGACAGAAAGAAAAGGTTGATAGGATACCATTTATTCTGACCTATCACCCAGACAATCCCAAAGTAGGTAAAATCATCGCAAACCACTGGCCAACCGTGCAATCGTCAGACATACTAAACCTAATACTTCCGAACAAACCTGTGGTAGCTTACCGGAGACCAAAAAACCTAAAGGACATCCTAGTCAGGGCCAAGCTAACAACAATCGCTAGTCAAAACCAACCTAGTCAATCTGGACCCTGTGGCGATAAAAGATGCAAAACCTGTCAACATATGATAGAGACCAAGACATTCACTAGCACAGTGACTAAAGAAAAACTAAACATACATGGTCCAAACAAAACATGCAAAACAGAGAATGTGATTTATCTCATCACATGTAAGATCTGTGGCCTTCAGTACGTGGGAGAAACTGAAAAGCTACACATAAGGATAAACCTTCATAGATCTGATTGGATGACAAAAAAGCTGTACAGAAGCCCGGTCGCAGAACACTTCTCCTCCCCTGGCCACACTTTCAGTGATATAATACTTATCGCTATTGCCAACAACCACAGCTGGAGTTCCGAAACCAGGAAGGAAAAGGAATCATACTGGATACGCCGCCTTAGAACATTGAAACCAATCGGTCTAAACCAAGAAGACTAGAAAATGAAAACTATGCACTAGTAGAATTTAACATTTTCTAAATCTTCTTATCCTTCAATTTTTACTATAAGAATAACCGGTATAGAACCAAATATCCGGGATATAATCTGCGTTACATATGTACACAAAGTAAAAATAGATGTCGCTTTGGCTTGTAGACTTTTAGGGAATTATATAACGTTTTCAGTTTCCGCAACTAGTCTATACAAGCTGGTTGTATTTATAGTTTTAGCACATGTGAAGATAGAAATGTAGAGGTTTACAAACGCAACGTTTTTGTGTTTATTTGTTTGTCGTAACTATGTTTTGTATTTGCCTTTGAAAAAGACTCATTAAGAGTCGAAAGCGCTTAGGCTAGTCAGTTTATTGCATCTATATATATATATATATATATATATATATATATATATATATATATATATATATATATATATATATATATATGGTGACCAGTATAACATGTTAAAGAGGGAAGAACCACTGACCCACAGATGTTACTGGCACATTGGTTGATAGTCATTTAACTAAGTATGCACCTTATGCAGGCAAGTTGATTCTAAAGACAATGGCAAGAGCTAGTGAATAGTTTAATGGTTTAGTTTGTATCCCTACTATATATACTCACAAGTTGTGCAAAACTGCATAAACCCTGATCTACACTTGAATATCTTGTTCTATATAGTTTGTTAGTAGAACAAGCTTCAAAGACCCTGGTCTACTGGCACATTACGGGGTAGATCAAGTTCCATGACATGACTTACAGGTGAGTATACATGATAAATATATGCCACAATATTATACCACCACTAATATAGATTTTTTTGGTCATGGTGATCAGTTAATTTTCATTCTGAAAAGCTTGTTGTAGTATAAAGATTGTACAAAAGCCACCTCTTGTAGACACAGTAAATCTTGCATACACATTTACATCTACATTTTTTTTATAATTTTACATTTCTAGTTCAATAAATTTTTTCTGGTTGTTATATATTTTACATGTTTAGCTTTTTGTACAGACTATTTGACAAAACTTTCTTAGTTTCGCATTATCCACTTGAGTTGATAAACCAGGTTTAGACTATATATTTTATGTATGCTGATGAGCCCATTTAATTTTTCGGGACTTTGCTGATTGTTTTGAAACAAATTTCTTATGTGAAAGGTTTGACAAAATCTTTGCCTACTTAGTAAAAATTACTTGAGATAAACAAAGAAAATTTAATTGTACATATGATGAAGACCCAGTTAAAATTTGATGTTTTTGTCATGTTTAAATTTGTATAAATTTTAAAACTTTTTGGATGTAGAAGTTTTGGGGCATTTGTATTTTACAAATAAAACCTATAAGAAATTCATCTGAATTTTCAGACATGCAAAAAATGTGCATTGGTCTGAAGCCTAATCAAGTTGTTTTTTTTGTTAGTACATTTTACAAATCTGGATTTTGACAGTTTTAAAGCAATGGGTACAGTCCTTTAATAATTTAATATTATCCAACAAGACATTACAGTAGAATAATAATATAAAATATAATAAATTTGCCTTTTGTTTTCCTATTTGACATACAGATATTCAGGGAAAACCAAGTACCAGATTGAGCTTGAACCACTTTTTAGTATGTCTGATTCAATTTTGATGTTCTTGTACTATTAAGATTTTGTCCAAGTTAAATAAGGAAAGAGATATTAGGAAATCTTGCATTTGATTGGGTAAATTGATTTCACTATGTATGCTATATTTATCCTGATCAGATTTTTATAAAACTTTGAATATAGGTTTATATAATCTAGGTCTCACAAGAGTTAAATATTGAATAGAGATCCACACATTGTTAAAAAGGTGATCTTAAATCTGATGGCAGAATTTGTTATATTTGTAGACTCTTTTTGGTCAGATTTCAGTACTAAGTGTGTTGTGCTGTCAATGATCCATCTATCAGTTTTGCACAGTAACTTGAGTTGTCCACCAACTGCTACAGGTAACAAGTATGCAATTGATTTGCACTTAGGGTAAGGAAGAACTCTACTGATTTAGGGGTCAAAATCTCAAATGTCAAGACCACTAACTACAAAAGGACAAAAATAGTTTCTGTACAATGGCCTCAACCAGTTATGGTTACATTGTTAATGATTTGTTGCACTGCAGTTGTTGTAAGTAAGAACTCTATTGATTTCAGATTTTAAAGGCCAAGTTTATTGACTTAAGAAAAATGGTTTGTGCACAATAATTTAAATTCTCCACTATCTTTATTTACCAAACTTTGTGGCTGGTCTATTCCTACTGTAAGAAAGAATTTTTATAGCTGAAATGTGAACATCAATGTGAAAAAAGGATTCAAATTGTTTATGCAAATAAAATTAATTTTACATCAGATAATAGAACACTATGGTGGGCTTGTGGTTAGAGCATTTGGTTTGGATGCAGGTGGTTGCGGTTTCGAACTCCAGCCGAGTCATGCATGCAAGGAATTATAAAAATGGTACTAGCAGCTACCTTGCTTGGCGCTCAGCATTAAGAGGTTAGCATTAGTTGGCCTGTGTCAGGATAACGTGACAGGGTGGGGCATATGATACATACCTGCAGCATGATGCCCCAGTACAAGATATAACTATAAACTGGCCCCACCCTGCAAACATCATAGTGATATGACTGAAAAATTGTTAAAGCTCCATTATAAATCCAAAACATACACACACACATACACATCAAATAACTGGAACTAACTTTGTGGATAGATTGCACTTGTGGGGGTTAAATGGTCAACTGACTGAAAGAGTAATAGTAATTTTCAGATTATAACAGTTAACAATACAAGGGAGGGCCCTGAGTGGCCATATAGTCTAAAGTGTTTTCTCCATTATGGATCACTGCCATCAACTCTATCTGCATGGATTCTGGATTTGGCCAATGTGGGTAGGTAAGAAAGCTTGCCAGTATCTTCTCTTGAGTAGATGGGTTTTCCCAGGTTCTTCCTCCAACATTAATACTGGCTGCCATGTTTAGCCCAACATGTGCTGAAAAATGGCATTAAGCCTACAACACCACCAATATAACTGAACTAGACTGGATTGCTTGCATAAGAGTTGGGGGAAAAAACCTACTGATTTAGGGTTCAAAAGTGAAAGTTCATCTGTGACAAAAAGATGCCTCTACCTCCAAAGTTATTAAAATAGGGTTGTGTGTGTTACAAGGTATTCATGTTATTCTTATTTTTGCTTTAGGAATACCTGCCTTTTTTTCCTGAAAAAAAAAGCAAGGGTAGAAACATTTGATATTGACTATCAAGAGTCACAGGTTTCTACTTGCAGGAAGTTGTTTCTTGAAAAAAAAATTCAAACCATATATTAAAAAATATTTTAAAAAATTGAGTAATGAATGAAATATTTCAGTAGAACAATGGAAAAAAGAAAGCTAAATCTTTAGGATTAATAATAAATATATTGTTGCTAAAAAAAGGTATAAAATAAGGTGTTTTTAAAAAAATAATTGCAGGTTAGCATAAATAATGTGCTAATGTTGTAAGTTGGTATCAGAATTTCCATACACATTTATAGGTATTTGTTAGGAGGTAATTATTTTTAACTCGTCTGAATGTAAAGCCAAGTTAGTCTCTGGCTTGCTTCCACTGTGCATTGCCTCTCAACACTAGCTATTTTAACCTTAAAAAAGTTTTTATCAAATTTGGTTGGCTTTTCATATTTGTACAAAGGATGGTGATCAGTCATCCAATGTATCTGCTTTTACTAAAAATAGTGCTGACCATATTAACAACTTATGATCAAAAACTGCTTAATAAAATTTCAATTCAAATATGTGCATAAGTTTATTGCATTTTCATAAATTTAAGTGCCATGAATCCAATTTTATTAATCCAAATATTTAACACTGATTTTCATGTAATTGACCCTAGAAATGTTTTCCATCCATTTAAATAATTTACCTGCCTTCCCCCATTCCAAACAAACAATTTCCAGGTAAATGTTGCAACAAGATTTCATTTCATTAATTGGTATTGTACATCACAAGATGCTATTTTTATTTTTAATACTTAATATGCTTAGACTAGAAAGCATGTTCCAGGAATGGCTGCCTTTGCATTACTGTCTGCCACAGTTTGATGACAAGAAGTTTTATAACTATTAAAGTGCTGCTGAGTAGCATCAGTGAGGCCTTTTGATGCGGGAATAAAATCAGGTCATGCAACTGTGGTTCACTTCAAGTAAAATGAAGGAAACTTCATTAATTTTTAAAAGAAATATTATTCCTACTGATCAATTTTGTTGTCCCCTGCCTTTTTTTTCAAGAAAATCATAGGATATGATATCTCTGCTCCATCCATCCATCACATGTTTTCTTCTGTTGTCATTTTAATGCTGTTTGAGATTACGGGATGAAACTATTCTTGCACATCATGAAGGGTTTGTTGCACATCTCGATTGGCGGATCCTATATTTAGATTATGGTCATAGCTCAATATTTTATATTTTCAGCATGTTTTTTTTCTAGACTCTATGAGTAAAAACTGTTTGAGATTATGCACATCATCATCAGGGTTGATGTTTACCACACTGGGTCTTATCATCAAGTCATGGCATTATATGAGGAATCTTTTTATTATGCTTTCTTGACGCTCTTTACTTATATAGCAATTTGATATTAAGGGATGAACTTGATATAATTATATATCATGACAAAGAGGTGTGTTGTACAGGCCACTGGGAATGCTCTCTTAAGAGTAAATAAGCCCCACTTGGGATGTTATCATAATTTCCATCATACTTTCCATTTTACTTCATACCTTTAAAGTTTCTGAAATTTTATAAACTTGTGCATCATGAAAAAGCACATGTTATGGATGGCCCTATCTTAATGGTCAAGGTCATGGCTTTCCATCACACCTTTCTTTCACTCATTGACTTGAAGGCCATTTGAAATTAAGGGAGGAAATTCTTGTACATCATCACCAGGAGGTTTGTAGCAAATAAAATTATGGCTATAACATTGAAGGTCAAGGTCATTTGAAGTTACATGATGTAACTAGGTATATATAGGTAATACATGCTTATTTAAATAATATGGTGACTATAAAAATTGCTTATTTGGCCTGCGTTCTGGAGAAAGTTGCACATATTATTGTACATCATCACTGGACAGTGTGCTACATACCACATTGTGAGTTCTATCTTCAAAGTTTTTGTCATAACTTTGTGATTTATATTTTTCATTTTTGTATCTTTTCACACTACAACTTAAAACATACTTGAGATTAAGTAAAGCATATATGTTATCAGTAGCAGGTGTGTTGTGTACCACACATTCAGTGGAAACATTGTGGAGAGGAGGATACGCAGATAGCCCACCAATGTGATGAGAGGAAATTGTGTATTCACTGTATGGGTGTCACAGCAATGACATAGCACTACTGTTAGCTTCCATCCTCAACTGTTTTGTCCTTTTTCTCTCTAAAGAAAACAAACCAGCACCTATAACAATTAAAGGATATTGTTCCATAATTTCTGTTATCTTCAGACAAATTGGAAGAGAAGATCGTCACAACAAGGATCTTTGCAACTTGTTTTTGGCATATCAAAGCCATATCATTCCGTAATTTCTTTTATCTTCAGACAAATTGGAAGAGATGATACTCATCACAACAAGGACCTTTGCAACTTGTTTTTGGCATATCAAAGCCATGCTCACTTACCTTGTACCCAAGGTAGCACCTCTATTGGGTCTTGATGAGGTTCAACATCCTCTGTCTTCCTTAAACAGCTATCATACAAGACCTACTTCCTGACAGATTTAGTTTCTGCCTCTAGATTGAGCAAGCTACATGCAAAATACCTGGATTTGTTCTCACAGTCCAGTGGTTCTATAATTGGCTTCATTGCCAAGAACAGATTGCTGGCAACCAGAAAATAACTGTGTGTGTGTGATTTGGAATCTTAATGTAACCTTAACAATTTTTCAGTCATATGGCTACAATGTCTGCATTGTGGCAGTTTTTAGTGATGTCTAGCACTGGGGCATCATGCCACTGACATCATATCTCACCCAGTCTGATTATTCTGACATCAGGCCAACCAGTCCTAACACTAACCTCTTAATGCTGAGCACCATCTGAGGCAGCTGTTAATACCATTTTTATAAATCTTTGGTATGACTTGGCTGGGGCTTGAACTCAAGACCTTCCGCATTTGAAACAGATATTCTAACCACTAAGACCATTGGGGCAGTTAGAAAATAACAATAAAACCACTCTCCTCAATCAATCTCTCAAGACAGGCAAAGTGTAGACCACATAAGTGCTCTCAAGAATCTACCAAAATTGAATCTATTAGATATGAGTCTGATGCTAGAGTTTCTTCCTTCCACTCCTACCACTTGATTCAGGAAAACAAAATATAACACCACAAGCATTGGCTATTTGGTTTAAAGGAGGTACTGAGTCTGCATCATCTAAGCTCTCAGAGGATAATGTATGAATGATAAAGAGTTAAGCTCAATTTACTTGCTTGACATGGCCTTGCAGAGAACAGAGCTGAATCTTGATGGATGTTAGGTTGCTGCCCAGTCACCAGGCAATTGACAGCACAACTGCATTCCTCTGTATTACTGGTCAACTTTTGCTGGATTTACCAGGAAAACATTTGATTGTAAAGCAATTGCTGGGTGTAGGAACCCACCGGTTAAACCATTGTACACAAAATAAATTACACAATTTTGGTTATGCAAACTATTGTTGGGAGAATTTGATCCTTTTAGCAGAGCACCCATCTTGCACCAACAGTGTGATCCCGGTAGTGGTTGAAAGTTCATTTTATTACTATTACTGAATGTAGACCCAAGGCATAATGTGGCTTTATGGCAGATGCACGAAGGGGTATGTTTAATATCATAAGACCAAGCTGCCACATTATTGGCTGATTTTATGTGACAACAGTAGAACTGCATGTTTTCTGTGTTTAATACTCAGTTTACACAGAATCCCAATCAGTGACTGGGTAAATGTCATGGTTTGTCTTGCCAGTATCAATTTGTGGTAATTGCTCTGGCCAGTTAATCATGTCGCCCACCTTGTAGCCCCACCTGCAACTCTGACAATGCTGTTTGAAAAATTATGGTGGCAAGTCCACAGCCTCCTCTTCCATCTAACAAGTTAACAGCTTTTTCTTTCATCTGAAACCGACCTGTTGTAATGATTATTGTGGACACAGTTTACATGACTTAATGTTTGCAATTCAGTTAGAGTTATTGGAAATGATGTATTTCCTGTTAGCAAAGAAAAAAAGCTTGTAAACAACCTAAGCCACCTAGCAGTGGTAGCAATGGTAAAGAGACAAGCTGGGTAAAGTTTTTTTTTCCCACCTTCTGTATGTCTATATGGAATATGTACCAGAAAGATTGACATTTGTCTTGTGATTGCTGAAATCAAGAGATAGCAGACAATCTTTCTAATTGTGATCAGGAAATGTATTTAAAAAAAACAAAAAACATTTCATTCCTAATTTCTTGTAAGGAGCATGGTTGCCAGGGAAGTCACCAAACACCCACTTATGTTAGAAGATGTCAAGAATGTGGTAAATGATGGACACACAACACTAGTTGGATGGAGTGGCATACCATAAAAAATTGTTTCTTTGTTTTGGTAAGATTGTTTAGATGTTATTACTGGTACATATAAACAATAACTGCTGTTTCTTATTTTATGCAGAGCTGTACATTTTAAAATGCAGTCTTGACATAAACATATAAAGGTAAGTATTATGAAGCTACATTTTAAACACATAGCTAAACATAGAATGTTAACTTCTTAGTCTAGGGATTATAAAATTGTCTCCACAGAAAGAACGTGACATTGGAGTCAAATTTATCTTTCTCAAAAAGAAATTATCTATTCATTTCTGTCAATCTTTTATTGCTAATATGTAAATTATTTCTGAATTTTGTAAGGAAGCCTATTTTACAAAAATATTATTGGCACAAGACTTAATGAAGCTAACTAATTTAACATGCAACAGACTGGTCAAACATTCCCTGAAAATTCTCTACTGCTTTTGTTTCATTTGTTGCTATACAGCACAGAAACACAAGTAGATAAGCAAAGGAAATAAGAGTACAGTGCATTGCCCAAGGAAACATTATGGTCATGACACAGGCTAATCTATTGGTTGGATTCAAACCTGCATCCTTTTGGACTTGAGTCCAGCATGCTAACCATCACAGCTCCCTCTAAAACATTGTGATTTGTTTTATAAAGTAAAATAACAACAAGAATTCCACACTTAACATGGGTCTGCAGGTTTCTTACTTTTCTTTTAAGAGATGGCACACAAATTCTGACCCTGTGCACCCCCCTTGCATGCTTTTTCAATTGAAGGGTGGGTGGGTGGGGAAAACTGAACGTCCCATTTGCAAATGACCATTCTGAAAGCACATGTAAATTAACTAAGAAACTTGAACATATCAAATTCCTTGTCCTACATTACTTATCAAATTTTCACATCACTGGTGATAAATATGAATGGCATTAGCCTGTTTACGATGCAACCCTTTATAGGAAATGTCATGATCAGCTGATGCAAGCATGGTTCCTATATCATTACTGCCTAGAGAGATTGAGATAGATGTTATAAAAAAAATTGGTACTCTCCCATTATTTGGCAAATCAATTTTGTCTGTATTGCAGCAAAAACAAACAACCAGTCTATCTGTAAATACTAGCTTAGATATATATTTACAATTCATGAATCCTTGCCAATTACTTGAGTGTTAAGACTTCTAGTGCAATAATGTAAGCATCCACAAAGCAAGGTCCTGCAGATTTAATGATGATGACAAAACTAATTAAATGGATGAGGTTGTCTCATACCTGTATTATGAGTGAATCATGGAAAATGTTATCAGTGAGCAATCAAATGAAAGTTCTAGTTCCAAAGATAGAACTACCATATATAAAAGTCAAACTGCAAAGATCCTGATCCTTAAAGTGCCTCCAGATCAGTGTCTATGCTGTCTTTTGTTTACAGATTACACCTAACAAACTGTACAGACTATGATCTGCTGGCTCATTATGCAACAGAAGGTCTGAGTAGTTTGCAGCTGGACTTGTAAGCATGTATATATGGTGGTCTGGGATTGGACATCATAAAGACCCATTAACACCATTTTACTATAGAGTGGGTGAAAAAACTTCCTTGACTTAAAGCAAAATCATCTGGTAACAACTAAGTCTGTATTGATTCAAAATTGAAAGCCATTCATGAGTGAGCAGGGATGATGCAATCTCAACTCTAAGTCTTATGAAGCAAGTGCTGCTCATTACAGATGCTTGCCAAAGGTTATGTACTCTGAAAATGCAATTAGATGTGCAGTTGGTTGTCAATCATGTGCTTCAGGATAGAGAGGAGACAGTGATCAAGGCAATGAGAATTGTATACATGCAATATATAGGTAAGGAGTAAAAACTTATTGGAAAATATTAGTCTATTATTAATTATGATAGCATTTAATGGTCATGATTTGTGAGCTCTAAATGTGTCAACACTAGTTCAATACAAATCACACTGGACAGCTGTGGACCGTCTTATGCCAAGCTGTAGATAATGAAGTTGATCCAAATGTTTCAAAAAGTAATTTGTCTGCATCATGTGATGCAACCACAGACATATCTGTGGATGGCAAAATGATAATTGTACAAACCCATGGACATGGTGCCTACACTATGTGGATAAAGCATAATGGTACTGGGGCACAAATAAGACAGAAAAATCCTTTTGTAAGTTAGTTTCACTGTGCTGCTGATAAGCTGGCTTTTTGCTAACAACAGGTAGTGGATAAAAATACACAGAAACTTTGACATATCTTTAGTCACATTTTCAATTCTCATCTTTAAGAACACAGAGACTTTGATACAGGAAGTTTTAGATTCTCCTCAACTCAAGCTGATGATGTGTATTTGCTCTTTTAGTGCCCTAAAAGCTGTATACAAGTGATGTGAAGCCATTACTTGTACTGGCAACTACTTTGTTGGGGACTATGACATAAAGGACAAGAAAGCCAACTGAGAAATTAAAGGACTGCCTCAGATCAAGAAATATTGATTTTTTTAACAGATGGTGCCTCTGCTATAATGGGGAAGCATGGTGATGTATGGGCTATATAAACAGAAAAATTCTTTGTTAATTCAGTGTCAGTGTGCAGCTCATAAGCTGGCTTTATGCCAACAACAGGCAGCAGATAATGGTAAAACTAATAAAGAAATACACCAAAACTTTGACCTCTCTTTATTCCTATTTTAAATGCTCTTCTTTTGAGAACAGAGAGACTTAAATGAATACAGGAAATTTTAGATTCTCTCAACTGAAGGATATATATGAAGTCAGATGGTTTGCCTTTTTTCATGCACTAAAAAAATGCATATGAATGTTGGGAAGCCAGTGCTCAGATTTTCAGTTCTCTAGCTGCCAAAGATGCAATGGCCAATGAATTACTAAAGTCAACCACACATTTGTGGCTATGATTATTTCTTGATGGATATCATTCCTGTTATAACAGCCTTTAGCACAAAATTCAGAGAGATCTTTTCCTAGCTACCACTAGTCCAAATACAAAATTCACTATGCATGAACTTGATATATTGACTAAGATGGCAAGGTTTTTGAAGATTTTAAATGATAACAAGTTGATGGGAAATATTTCTACAAGGACAAAGAATAATCAGTACTGTAGAATGGGCCAGAGAATGAAAATATACTTTGTTATGAACCTGAAGGAAAATCTGGACACATGATTTCCTATAGACCCTCTCCCTCACATCAGCCTTGCTTGCATCATCAACCTCTAATTTCGTTCCACATGATGATTTAATGTCATATGGCAATAATAAACTTTAGATGATTCTTGATTAATGAGGTTTTTTGAAACCAGTAGGGCAATTTCATTACTAGTCAGTGCTAGATGTCAAAATGCACTTGAGGAATGGAAGTACATGTATATGAAAGGAATGGAAGTACATGTAAATGAAAGTTGTTGTTGTTGTTGGGCTTAACACCATTTTTCAGCACACGATAGGCTATTCATGGCGGCCAGTATTAATGATGGAGGAAAAAACTGGGAAATCACCTGTAAGAACCACAACCCACGAGAAGCTACTGGCAAGCTTTCTCACATATCTACATTAGCCTAGACTCCAACACAGACAGAGGTGAGATGGCAGTAATCCATAACAGACATGATTTAGACCACTAGACCAATGAAAGGAATGGAAGTACATGTATATGAAAAGAATGGAAGTACATGTATATGAAAAGAATGGAAGTACATGTATATGAAAGGAATGGAAGTACATGTATATGAAAGGAATGGAAGTAAATGTATATGAAAGGAATGGAAGTAAATGTATATGAAAGGAATGGAAGTAAATGTATATGAAAGGAATGGAAGTACATGTACATGAAAGGAATGGAAGTAAATGTATATGAAAGGAATGGAAGTACATGTACATGAAAGGAATGGAAGCACATGTATATGAAAGAAGTAGTCATAAGTGATAACTAATTAAGTAAAGTTATCCATCCCTATGGAGAATACTTGTAGCCAACCATACCTCAAACTTAAAAAATCTGCTAAAGTTAATAATGCTTGTTCTTGTCTTTCCTCTTTAAACAGCTACATTCGGATTTAGCTCAGAAAATGACAGTGAGAGGCAACAGATTATTGGCAGACTGGCTGAAGTGTCCTCCAATCTATTTTTCAGTAAACAATACAGTAAAATTTCACTTATGTGGTGACATGTTTTGTATGCAATGCTTGAGTCAGTATTAAATGTAGACAGCAAATTGTTTTTAAAAATGCCTAGATCTTAAAATATCATTACCATATATAGATCTTAAAATGTCATTACCATATACACACATATTTTTCAAGTATGCATATTTCATGATAGTTCATATAGAATACCTCAAGATCAGTATTACTCTGAGAGACCTTTTAACAGAAAACTTCAAGATTATTATTATTATTATTATTAATAATAATAATAATAATAATAATTATAATAATAACAAAAACATTAATAATAATAATTTATTATTTAAGTACTCTAAGTTTAGAAAATATCTACTTCAATGTACAACTTTTAAACATAATGATATCACAGACATAAGAATAAAATGATCATCGGACTCCACAATTATGATACAATATAGAGTTTAACTGATCCGGGTTATGCATTTCTTTTTCTTACAGACCTGACCATGCCAAGGAAAAGGGTTAGTTTTTAAACAATTACTACAGATTTGCTATGTTTCGTTGGGTATCAATTTTCGTTCATTTCGTGGTTGATATAAGATCCAATGGAAAATGATCGTTATGTAAAAAACAAAATGACCTGGGGTTTTGAATGGCCAAATGGTCTAAAGTACTTTCCGTTATGGATCACTGCCATCTCACCTCTGTCTATGTGGGTTCAGGTCTCAGATTCGGCCAATGTGGATTTGTGAAAAAGCTTGCCAGTAGCTTCTCGTGGGATGGTGGTACTTTACAGGGTTTTTCAGGTTCTTTCTCCACCATTAATACTGGCTGCCATGTATAGCCTATAGAGTGGTGCTAAATTGTTGTGAGCCCCAGAACAACAATAATAAAAGGACCTCTTTCTCAATCCATGAATTCAGGAACTGATGCAAATGTAATTTTGTACAAAACCAAAAAATTGACAACCACAAAAGTTCTAGACATACTCATCAATAAGCCTATTAGCAACCTAGAATTCTGTAGGACTAACATTACACACAGCATAACCATGAATGAGGCTATAGTCTTAATAAACATCCATGTTTGTTTGTAGCCCCTTAGATTTAAAAAACAAAAAGCATAAATGAGATAAAAAAAACTGCACAGAACTTAGTTTAATCACTGGTTTATAGATTCAAACATAATTGTGACGAGGGGGCCCTAGCACTATTACATTCTGAGCATTTCAAAATAAAAGGAAGTTTTCAGTGCAAAAAGCAACCCTGCTGGCCAGTCAATTCCAGTTCCTGGACAAATTCTAGGTGAAGGGGATGCATGACTACACACATATCTTTGTAGAAGGTGTAGAAGGTAAATATTACATTTTCTGCTTTCAATAATTTACAATATCAAGCAGTTAATTTCTAATTACTTGTGTGCCAAGGGATAAAACACTCAACTCTCAACATTATGGTAATTTAAAATTATCTGGCAGTTTCCAAATAGGATGAACTAAATCTGTCTGTTGTCTGAGGAAAATTGACTCATGCATAGTGTACTCAATAAGGCACTGTGCTAGTATGGAATCTGTAAAGCATGAAATGTGCAGACGATAACTTTAGGGCCATCTTGGTAAGAGTTATGTTAAAAATTATAAATCAATGAAAGAAACAACTAAGTTTTGTGCATTGTTTTAGTACATTGCATTAATGATTTTCTTTATTTCAATCAGCAGAGGGGTACAAACAAATAAGGATTTATGCAAAAATATCTTTCCATTCATGAACAATCTAGAATTCTGTATGACTAAGAATACACAAGGCATAGCCATATTTGAATGAATGAGCCTACTAGCATAAGACTAAGAATACTTCAAAATACATGATTGATAATAATTCTGGATTCAGTAAAAAAATTGCTTCCAAAACATTATATATCATTTATTTTTATAATTTCGAAATATGCTAAATTTTGCATCAAAAGCTTGCATGTTCACTGCAAAATTATTACAGGGACTTGCACTTAATAGTGACAGCGACTCAATACCCTCTTTAGTAGTACTAGTTCTGCATAAAACTATGAATATTTCAATTTTAACATTTTTCATGATATGACTATACAAAACTACATATGTATCTATTCTTACTAGATGGAAAGAGCAAACATGATATGGCATAAGGACACATCAAGGTCCTCAGGCTCAGACATATTTATTAGCCATATAAACCAAGTTCCTTTCACCAGACATTAAACAAAACTTGCATGTGGGTATGTACTGATTATATACCTACTCATTTATGCCTTCTAAATAATGATAAATGTACAATGTGATGGAAATTCAAAATGAATTGGGATTTATGAAAGTCTGTTTCTTGGTGCCAAAGAATATCGATGAACAGCTGTGACACGAAACACTTAAACAGTTCCAATCTGTGTTTGTAATACACAAATATTTACTAAACATCTGTTATTAAGAACAGATCAATCAAGAATGTATGTGTGATTAAATGCATATGAAATACACAGGGATTGGTGATGACACTGTTTATTCAAATGTTGTCCTACAGCAACAATATACAAACTTGTAAACTGCTCAAGCAGAACTTTCCTAATATATTCCGATTTTAATTTGCTATCTCCCACCAATGAAGATTCTATCAACACTGATACTGTTGCACATCCAATGAGATAAATCTGCATCATAATGATTCAGAAGGAATCAACTGACTGAATCAACAAGTTTATAACCATCAATGACTGAAAACACAAGTGAAGATTCCTTACTTGATCCCGTCATTTCTTAGTACTTGTCTTACTGTAAGACAAGTAAGTAACTAACAGCATGTTCATGAACATGAGTATAACAGAGTTTCTAAAAAAAATCCTTTCCTATTTGTTGTCACACATTGCCAAGTTTTTTCTGTGCTATTGATTCTCGAATCTGTCTGTCAAGCTCTGCAATGATCCGATCCTGTGTGGAATACACCCCTGTCCTGAGCAGCGTGTCTCGCTCTTCGATAAGACGTGTTATGTGCTCATCTAGGCTGTCCTGATCTTGATTATTCTTAAGTTTTCCTATCACCCCTTGTGGACTGTCATCCTGAGATTTAAACCTTTCTTCTTCCAACTGCTTAAGCCTAGAAATAGTACAAACTGAATACTAACAACATTCAGAATCTTAGTGCCATCAAAGCTAATACTAACATGAAAGAATTGTTTAATAATCAGTGGTTTTTACTAAATATTCACTCGAGCCCACATTTATAATGGTCCAGTTTTCAGACAATGTTGAGAAGTTCAAACTGGTAAATTAATAAGGATATTATACCCAAGTCATTCAGCATGTTTTGCATGCACTTTTGGCATACTGCTTGCATAAGGGGGCAAGCAGGGCTTCAGTGCCTAGTAAATCACACACCCCATGTTTATCCCTTTTGTTTATTTAGGGATTTTGGTAACCAGTATCAGTTTTATGAATTTCTGCATCTATCAAACATTCAATATTGACTATCACTAATTATGATGGGAATTTTTCTCACTTATAGTGTCCACTTCTGATGGCATAAGTTTTTTTTTCTAGGAAATTTTTCTAAAGCCTGAAGCCAGAACAATCACCCATTTAACTCTTAAGTGGTCATGGCAACTTTTTAAAGATTTTACCATATGCAATCCTTCTTTTCCAACGAAAGGTTCTGTCTTCTAGATGTTTAACCCATTTGAAGCAGAAACTGGAGAGTCAACATATGCATATTGTTCTGATGTCATTCTTTAATATACTTTTCCAGTCATAAGCCTTAGAGATGTTGAATTATATAATATTTATGATCCTAAACATTTTGATGAAGTGATCTGATCTGAAGCAGACATCACAGACATTACTAACAGAATATTCTTCAAATCATACTTTGATGAATTTTTCCAGTGCTACAGGAGGGAGCTTTCTTTAAGGTCTGTATATCTGCTTGTACGTCTATCCCAAATATGTTCTTATCCTTCCAGCCACAAAATTTAACACTGCATTGTAACTAGATCTCCCAATTTTATTCTTAGGCCCTTATATATATAGATATATATATATATATATATATATATATATATATATATATATATATATATATATATATATATATATAAAACTTCATTTGATTTCTGGTCAATTTTACAGCAATCATTCAATATTTTGCTTATCATTTTTTAACTATATGGAATTTTACATTTTAAATAAGAACCACTCAAGGTAAACAAGACAATTTTTTTGTGCATGTTTGCACATGTATATAGATGGTCTGATTAGATTTTAATGCTATTATAGCAACATTACATAATTTTCCAAAATTTCTGAGTACTTTGATTCAATGATATGATGGCTGGCTGGCTGGAAATATGCATATAGACACAAACTGTTACACCATCCGGTATCATATATAATAAATGGATACATATAAATAAGACATGTTTTCATTCATGACTTCAGTCTGCACAATTTTATGCAATGACAAGATACATGCATGCTGAGGTTCTTGAATGTACATCTGTTTTGTATATCTATAGCATGTGTTTAACTTTTGTCTATGACTGTAGATTGTAAAGTCATTTGTAAACAGCATATTATATAGCTGTTACCATCATTATAGATTGTACTTTAAGATAAGATAATTTACATTTGCTGATATAGCCTTTTTCCCTTAGAAGATTCTAAAAGGTTATAAATAAGCTGGTTTACTGTTATTTGAGTTCAAAGTCTAGCCTTAGAATGTTCTAGAAGAGAACTTGTTTAAAAATTGATTGGAAAGTGACCCACATCCTGGTCATCTTATTGGCTTTTAGGATTTTATATCAGTCTGAAGTAAACTAAAATATTTTTTTTCCTACTTTTAAGTTCAGTTGTGTTCAGATATAATTTGAGACGATCATTTATTTAATATTAATTTATTGGAATTACAATGTGCTCATACATCTTTTGAACTAAATCACTATTTGGGAATTATTTTGAATTCATTCAAGGACATCCTGGATTATGTCAGTGTGATACATCAAGACTGTTGGCACATCAGTTAATTCAAGACTAATGGCACATCAGCACATCCAACACAACATTCTCAATTTCTGGACTTGTGCTAGAACTTTAAGGATTATCTGGGATTTAATTCACAATAGTAGTTCCTTTTAAATTTTCACACTCTATTCTTGGGAAGTAAATTATTTGTTAAATTTTACCAAACTTGTTTTGTTTTTTCTGTTAAGACCATAGAGACAAAACACATTAAATATTGCCATAAATTTATCCTATGTAATAGAATTTTCTGGAAAATGAAAATGTGTGATTTGTATTTTAACATAACTTTAAAATTTTTTCAGTCATATCGCTATGATGTCTGCAGTTTGACAGTTTATTGTGATGTCTAGCACTGGGGCATCATGCTGCATACATGTAGCATTATGTTTCACCATTTTTGTTAAGTCATTTATATGACCTGACAGAGACTCAAACCAGCGATTTACCAGCATCCTAAGCAGACATGTAAATGAGAGAGAAGACATTGCTAGATTTGTGTATATACAACATGAATCTAGCCCCATCAAAGATGTGCAGGCCAAAAGTCAAAAGAATAATTATTTTTAAAAAAAGTTATATATGCTCTAATTGCATGCAAAACCAATTTAGATCATCTATGCATACAAACATACCCTTGTTTACCTCAAGTGCCTAACTGTATTAATAAGGTAAAACATTTTATATGATAAAAATGTGTAAAAAAAATTGAAATATTGTTGGAATAGCCTGAGAATCTAAACCAAGTCATCTACATTTGAATTAATAAAAAATGACTTGCAAATTTCTCATCAGTCTACCATATATACTCACTTACAAGTCAGGGCCACCTACAAAATTGTCCAAACCCAGATCACCTATCACATAATACACTGGAAGATCTGGGGCTCTGCAGTTAAGTGTAATCAGTAGAACAAAGATCATGGTCTCTTGGAGTATTAAGTGATGGCAGATCAGGGTCTAAGTTGTTTGCAGTTGGACTTGGCTTACTTGTGAGTATATAAGATAACTAGAGTGGTTATCCATGCTTTTCTAAAGATAAATTTCCAGGGTTTTCAAGATGAAATTATTTTGTTCATGGTTCACATATGACCATTACTAAATGGAATTAAAGAACATTTTAGATTATGAAACATGCATTTACTAAAGATGTTTCTCTTTCAAAACTCTCCAAAACATCTAAGTCAAAAAAGATGATCATGTACAAAACCACAAAATGTATCACAAGAAACAATTTTGATCATATTCCTATAAATTGTCATATAAAGTCATTTCAATGTACAGAATAAAAATTTTAACTTTATTTTGCTGAACTGCATCATGTTGCTACATGGAAACAACATAATGAACATAAATTATGTTGTTTTCTTTCAAACCTTTAATTTTAAAGAATTCTCTCTCTCTCTCTCTCTCTCTCTCTCTCTCTCTCTATATATATATATATATATATATATATATATATATATATATATATATATATATATATATATATATATATATATATGCATTTTACAGAAAGAAAACATTTCCTAATACAGTATAAAAAGAACCCAAATAAATGCAAATAATTGAATTTTGTCTTGTAACGAAAAGAGCTTAATCCTGAATTTATCTGTACCAATAAAATCCCAAACTAGATTCTTCAAACAACCTAATCTCCTTAAGACGATCTGGTTAAAACTCCAGGATTTAAAAAAAAATTTGAAAAGATCTGTTGTATAAACAAGGACGGAATTTTCTGTAAAATCAACTTGTAATTCATTAAACCAGTCCCAAAACGTGTCTTGATACATGGGCTTATATTGCTTTTTAATATATAATACAAGGGATAGCAGTTTCTCATTTCAGCTCCGAGATTCAATAATTTGGACTACAAATCTGGCTTAAAACAAATAGCAGTTTGTTCTCTAATCCAGGTTTCCTCTGAATGTTACAACTCCATTTTTCATATATTTGGACATTTAGGTTGTGGTGTGGGGTCACTGCAATTGCATATAAAAAATATGTAATTTACCAAAACCGTGCAGTAGTGACATATGGTAGTCGCTTACCAACGGGTCTAGAAAATTTAAACTTATGTTATATCAACTTATACTTTCAAATCAATAATAAAATGATTTCCTCAGAAATGGCAAGTATTACAAACATTGTCTTTAATCTGTTGACAGACTATATGAAACTACAGCACAGACTAAACCTGACACAGTACTCATGATTTGCATTCCTAGTCACATAGCTTCACAAAAATGACATCGGAAGTCCAATAGTCATATGATAGCAACAACAAACTCCTTTTAAATGCTGCTGTACAGAAATTCATTTATATTAAAGTCAGATACTTTTCGTAAAAACCAACAATATGGCAGTCTGAATTATCAAGCAGAAAGCTCATGTTACTGTGGTAGTCACATGATAGAACAAAACTGACATTCTTGAAATAAATAAATATGGAAAATTTTGTGTTCTTTTGTTTCTGTATTGTTAGTACAACCAGTATACGACTTTCATTTATTTTTTTAAAAAAATTTTCTCTACAACATTTAAAAATGTGGGTTGTTAGATCTATGTACTCATGAGACTAGCAATGCGAGTACCATATTTCACATTTCATTAACTCCATGGTTTTATCTTGTCTTTTAGCAAATTAAAGACCTAACAATTTTATTACTCACAATTTCTAAGATAAAAAGTAATCTTCATATCATTTTCATGCATGTATCCCTCACTCTAACAACACAGGCCATCTGGTAAGTGGTTACACATTAGGACACACAGTACTAATTGTATAAGAAATGGGAACCAACCTGGAAAGGGGTGAACATAAAATACAGTATATACGGGTTTGGCTGGCCAGGATTGATTAATAATATAAGCATTTTAGGAATAAGAATATTTTGAGAGCTGATCCTAGTTGTAAGTGAAAAAAAAAACAACAAAACGTTATTTAACTGATGGAATTCCAGTCCTTTAACAGTCTTGAATTTGGAACACTCGTTACTAAAATTAGCACTTGGCTCTTTGGTGCAGAATTGAAAGTACGTTTCAAATACATGCAGGTCCAGAAAATGCAGCGGCTCATATCCTTTCCTCAACACAGAAGATGACTTCCAGATTTTATCTATACTGATAAATATAGGTTTGATCATGAGCACTCAGAACTTTTAAGTTATTGAATTTTTAATATCATGGTGTTTGCATAGGTTCACTATGGGAGCTGAATTAGTACTGAGTTCTAAGAGGCTATGCTTTGCCACCACCATGTTGGTCTCTAGTGATGCTAGACTGGTTTTTATACCTTCCATGTAAAGAAAGATACAGACATTGAGCTGACTTTGAAAACAAAAGTCTACTAGACAAATCTAATCCACTGAGCATTTGGATTGACTTAGCATATATGTTTATTGCAAGATCCCAAATGATCCATACTGCACCTCCAAATATTCTGGTTAGAACTCGATAAATTTAACTTGTGATCAGTTTAGTTACAACTCAATTTATGATTGTTTTGGGCATCAAGTGATGGTGGAAAATGCCTGGTTTTTCTCAACTTTCATCAAAATTTGTGAAATTTAAGAACTTTTCACACGTGAAAAAAATTATAATTTCTCCCCTGATTTCCAAGTAGCATGGGAAATCCCGTTGACCATACTAACAATTTGTCACATAATCTGAAGCCCAAAAAGGTTTCAAAAATTTGCAAAACAATGACAAACTAAAGCCATCACTTAAAAATATAATATGTCTTCTACATATATACAAAAAAAAGCTAGCCCAATTTCATCTGTCAACCATCACTGGTTTTTGCCCATCTTGCTAAAAAGTTTCTCAGGACACATGGATGGATGGATGGATGGATATACAGTCCCAATCAAGATGTCCCTACTGGAGGAGTGGGCCAAAAACTAAACAATACAAGCTGGGCACATACAACAAATTCTAAGCCATCCTGCCCTCTACTTGCTGCATTTTCCATGGGATTCTCAATTTCATGGTATTGTTTTTTATATGTTGGCCTACTTACTTATTTATTTCATTTTTTATATCCTCCAGTTCCTTCTTCTCAGATTTAACAACCTCCTTTTCTTCAGCAGCCATGTAACGGAGTCGCATTTGCTCAAGCTCCTGTTGCTGCCGTTGCAGGTGTGCCTTGGCCTGTGCTTGTTCACGCTGCTTGAGTCTTGCTAACTCCTTTAGTGCACGACCCCACTGCTGCTTATAGTGGATCTTAGATTTTGTTACTGCATCAAGTTTCCTCTCCAGTTCAACCTTACAGGAAATTTGATAAAATAAGACTATGTACTGTTACCTGTAACTACACATTTTATAGATAATTGGATAATCTCTATATAGTGTACACTTGAAAAATTATTTAATCACTTTCTAAGCACAAGGCCTTAAGTTAATTTTTACCAAATCCTGAAATGGAAATTCTGAAATTTTTTAGTCAATTCAATCTCTGAAACAAGATAGAATACTTTCATTTATTCATGACAAATTCAGCAGTAAAACTCTTTGCATAAGAAATATATTCAGAGTTAAAAGTTTAATTGCAGAGTATGAATTCTTGATAAAATATGTAATAAACTCCTAGCAAGATTAATTTTGCATCAGGCTGTTATATTAAGCTATTCCATAGCAATACATTAAACTTAGCTTTTGCAGGATTGACAAGAAATTTGTAGAGATCTTATCACATTCCATTCTAGTTGTAACAGATGAATTTAACAAAGAATTTTCTTGTGCATTTTCATATATCATATCAGACCAAGATTATAATACTTACCTCTCCGAGTATCTTTGGAGTATAACCACTACCTTACAAATCCAGCCCTCCCAGTAATTCTATGTTACGAAAATGCAAAAGTTGTCTGGGAGACAGACTAGAGTGATCTCCTTTGGATTGTTGACAAATCCAGTCCATATTTTAGATACCACCGAAGCAGAATGCCAGTAAGATGCCTCTGTGTGGAGGCTGGGAGGGTGGATCCATATAATGTTTGGGAAAGTATAACTTCAGTAACATATTTTGCTCCAAAAATTGGTTTCTTCACATACATTGCCCAATTATAATACCATCAGCTAATAGGTGAGGTGGAATGAGTTACATCCTCTTATCTCTGAGCAGACCCATCTCTGGTCTCACAATGTATATAAGATGGCAGCTTCCATATACAAACCAGAGTTGTGACATGGCTGACTGGGCAAAATACTGGCTCCACCCCACCCCCGCAAATCCAGCAAGTCAACTGGCTGAGTCATTGTGAAACTGATGAATAACCTGAGAAGCTAGCCTGAGGTGCTGCTGCTATAGGTTCCACCAGGTAAAAGTCCCCCCCACACACAGTGATCGAACTTCTAAGGTATTATGACCAGGTAACATATTTAAAAGAAGAACACAAATGATAAAAAAGACTGATCCCTACACTCTCAACTTTATCACATCAATCCCAAAAATCTGTCTTGAATGTCAAGACACTGGGTGGGTATAAAATAGCTTCTGTGACCAAAGTCAACTGCATCTCAACTGGTCTTTTGACTTCAAATATATATAGGTGTGGAACTCAACAGAATCTATAGTTGAGACCCATTGGACAGAACTGTATGCATCAGGGCATGACTGAGAGGCCTCTTTTAAACCACATCTGACATGCAGAAACTTGGGTCATGGTAGGTGTATAGAACAAAGAAACTGCTGTGCACATCTAAAAACACGCCCAATCAAATCCCATACAATTATTTAACTGATGATGTAGTAGTTGGTCAAGATTACACACACATATGTGGAGAAAAAGGTTAAATAATGAATCTCTCTCCTTCTTTTTCTCTCAATGAGCAGTGCAAAAATAGATTCCATCTAAAGACTCTTGATTCAAAACAAGTCTTTCTCAAAGGGAAATACAACAGAAAGACAAGACAAATACACAACTTCTGATGTTTCAACTAGTTGGCCTAAAATGATGCTGAATACTAGTTTCTATAGACCTTGAAGTGTGTTTTTTATGTTAATCGACTTAACAGTTGCCCTATTTGATCGCAGATCAGCGTCTTCTGTAACAACTGAAAGGTCTTATGTCAAGATGCTTTCTGTCATAGTCTAATTTGTTCAAACTGTCCTCAACAGTTTCAGGGATGATGCTTTTGGAAGGTTTTGCTATTTTTAACAATGGTAGCCATGGTGTGCAAATCTAAAAGGTCTTCATGTCATAATGATTTCTATCATATATGATCAAAATCTGTTTAGTATATTTGGAGAAGCTATTTAAAGATTTTCTTCTCTAGTAATGGCACATATGTATAGTGAATCAGCATCAATTGTTCAAATCTGAAAACCCTCTCTGGTTTAGTCAAATTCTGTTTAATGGTTTCAGAAAAGTCATTTAAAAGTTTTTCTATTTTCAGTAATAGTGGCTATATTTTATGCCGAATTAGCATCAATTGCATGAACTTTCAAAGGTTGTCAGGCCAGGATGCTTTTCTTCAAGTTCTGGTTAAATTTTATTCAGCAGATTTAAAGAAATTGTTGTTTAAAGATTTTTTTAAAAATTATTTTAGTAACAGTGGCTTTCTATTTTCAGTAATAGTGGCCAGTTTTTAATAGGGGTCATTTGGTGATAGTGGCCATTTAGTAATAGTGGTCATTTAGTAATAGAAGCCATTTAAAAACAGGTGTCATTTAGTAATAGAAGCCATTTAATAACAGGGGTCATTTGGTAACAGAAGCCATTTAATAACAGGGGTCATTTGGTAATAGGGGTCATTTCTGATAGCAGATCAGCATAATTTGTATATTCCTTTATGCCAGGATGCTCCATGCCAAAACTGAGAAGTTTCAAAAGCAATTGTTTATGGTTGCATAGAGACAAACAAGACATATGCTGAGCTAAATAATTAGGAAAACATGATTACAAAATAATTGCATAGAATAACTATGAGCATATTCTGTCAAATGTCTGTCAGACATGCCAAGTTAACTACCATTCATTTCAGTTAACTGGATATGTGTTCCAAAAATGATCATTTTGGAAGCTTTGATGTGTGTGAGTTTGTGTGTGTGTGTGTGTGTGTGTGTGTGTGTGTGTGTGTGTGTTTGTGCACACAAGACAAGCAACTTTATGGGTAATTTTGATGGTGATTTTGTTTCTTGTTAGGAATGAAAACTGATTATCTATTTACATTATCTTTTTTATGTCTTTTCTTCCTTGTTTTCTTTGTTCTTCATGAATTTAAAATAAGCACATGATTACTATCCATATTTTACAGTACTTGGATAAGTAGTAGTCACTATAACCTGGCAACAGTGAAATTCCTACCTTCTCTAGTGTGAGGAGATTAATTTCAGATTGTAGTCTCACTTCAGGCTTGGCATTCTTGTCCTCTTTGAACACCATGAAATCCCTTTCTAACTTGTGGTACTTCTTCTCTGCCTCATTTAACTGAAATGAACAGAAATATGTGTCTGCTGGTTTTCTTATGAACTGCTATTACATCTCTCACTCGATAACTTGTGTCTGGATAACTTCCAAACTTCCTATGTATTTATGTACAGGTCAGGTTTGGATCCCATTTTTTAAAACAGAAGATAACCAAAAGATTTGCACCCCTATTTGCTGAATGTTTTGAAAATCATAATCAAAGCTGGGATATGAAATTTTGATATATTGCTCATTTTAATGTTGTAAACGGGTTAGTGGCCAGAAATTTCAATCAACATAAAATTTGAAACTTTTAATATATAATCAATTATTTTTTAAAATTTCTATTTAAAAAATTCTCAGTAAATTCCACACATGAACAATGATGAAATTCTGATCATTACAGATGCTAGTAAAGCATACTGGTGGCAAAATTTTAAGACATAAATACCAATTAATACATTTTGTCAAGTAATATTCATGTTTTAATCATATCTTTTAATTCAGTTTCAGTGTAATAATCATAAGTATGATATGTCCTCTTGTATTTAAGTCCAAATTCATAGTACATATATATTCATTATATTGTTGTCTATTTCGTTGGACCTTGTATTAGCTTGTTCTACATAGAAATGTGGATTTTTCCTATCTGTAACACAGTAAATTTTCTGATAGGCATAATTAAATGTAGCTAAGAGTACCTAATTCATTGCACATGAACCTGAAAGTTTAATGAGTTACGTATAGGAAAAATCTGTGATGCCATTTGCAACATAGTTTATTTGTGCTACACATGCTGGGCTGTGCCACATGTCCTGGGCAAGTGACTTTGGAAAAGGGATTTATCCAGTATAATTCTTTACCTGTTCCATTTTTCTAGTCCATTATTTTCAGTATCTGATGCCTATAATGCTAAGGGAAAGTATGTGGATAACACTGTATTGTACTGACTCGTTTTAGGTACTTAGAGTATGTACTGTAATATAATGTATGTATGTGTTGTACGAGAGACATACTGTGGTAAATATGTAAAATTTATGTTTCTAGTATGACAAATGGGCTCATTTTTCAGTTCAAGTTACAGCTAATTTTTATTGTTAAACATACATGCCAACCCCTGATGGGGAAAAAGTGTAATCCAAGTGGACAAAAAGAGTAATCTGAGCAGAAAAAGAGTAATCCACATGTAACATGATAAAATTCAATGAGCATATGTCCAAAATGATTTATTTACCCATTTAGTCTTCTAACATCAATAACTGCTTCAAGTTTTCATATGTAGAGCTTTAAAAAGCAACAGTCTCTCATATTGCATTTCAAAACACTTTGTATCAGCTAAAATTATGAATATTTTGCACACCAGTTGTGCACTAAGTGCTTAGTTACTGAGCCTGGATCTGAAATCAGTTTTATTTTTTTTAACAATATGAACAATCTCTCACAATCAGCATTAGAATGGTATAGAACCAATATTCCTATCATAAATTGACAAAGAAGAAAAAATGTATATCTTTAGTTATTGAGTCTTTTAGCTGGGAAATAAGGTGCCATTGCCTATCAACTCTGTCCACAGGAAGTACAGTATCAGGTAGAATGCCAGCTTTATACTTCTGATGGTCTCCTTCTAATTTATCGGCAGCCTTACCTGCAGCAAGTTGCATCAAATGACAGCGACAACCTAATATGTACACTGATGGATACATTTTTTAAAAAAAGAATGCAACTCCTTTATGAATTCAAGTCATCACTGATGCTTTTTCAGTCAAAACCCCTATACAGTTCTGCCAACTTATGTTTATTCAAAGCATTATCATGCAAATCAAAAATGTTTTCTCTGGTGAAATCTACTTTTGGTAATGAAAGAAACATGCTCTAACTTTGCCCTTTTTGTTGTCAGTCTCCTAAACAGACTGAGTAAAACTTTTTCTCATTATAATTACTACTCCTGTTCTGTAGCAATACCAAATGGCCCAATTTTCATGGCCTCTTTAATTTTAAGTGATTCAGTATATTCTACATTCCTAATACCTAGATGATTTTCTTCTAGCACATGCATATTTTTGGCAATTTTGGAATCAGGAAACATCCATTTGAACAAAGGACCAACATAGTCTTCTACAGCTATTGGTAGTATATGTTCTATTAAGAACTCGGTAAATAACACCTCTGCATTTATAAAATTTGTGTTCACAATTGAGTTCTGCTGTAAAAAAAGAGGTTACCTTAGTTTTGGAGTTAGTAACACCAGCTAATTTAAGGTTAATTTTGTTTTACTACCAAGACCAATATTAAAATCCTTTCCACACAGCCTGCAATGGGCGTGAAGCTGCCCTAGAATGGAATTCTGTATTATGTAATTTATGTATTCATCTCTAAATTTATTTTTTGTCTTTTTCTAATCATTCTTTGAAATTATTTGAAAAACATTTTTGATCCTAACATATGCATCAACTAGAATAAATCTGACTTGACTTTTAGGGCTAAATACCTATAGACTGGTTCTGTACCATATATGAAAAAGAACAAAGAATCTGCAAAAAAAAAATTAGCAAACCAGTCTGTTCTCTCCTAAATAAGCCATACAGCTGCTATAAATAGAAACCTAGGTCAAGAAGAATCCAGCATGTTCTTGGAAATACTGCAGCTACTATAAATAGAACATAACACTGTTAGGAAAGTGCATGCCAGTCTAGCATACTCTTATCTCACAGTTAGGGCGAAGCTGTTTTTTCTAGAATGCAGTCTGTGGAATTACTGGGATGTTAATAAATAATGATTAAACAAATTATTAATTTTTTGGAGCAGGATATACCGAAAACGCATAATCTGGATAAATTTATGCATAAGGTTTAATTTAGTGAAAAAAAGTGAAATGATTACACCAAAAGCTTAATGGATGGCATGTATGGTTAAATTATCAGATGAAAATAAAGTTTCTTATCTTTTGTGCCATACTCAATAACGTTACAAAAAAAACCCATCTGAAAATTAGACATTCAAAGTCAATGACAGGACAAATGACAGAAAATAAACACTGTAAAGATGGCAAAAAGAAAATTTAGGTCTGCCAGGTCTAATCTACAAGAATACATTGCTTAATTTTGTTTTCTATCATCTGACACAATTCAAGAAATGTAGAGGACAAAATGTCTCAAGCATACCAACGGGAAATGGCATCTGCCATTATGCCACCCCCTTTAGTCCCCGACACACAAATTTCCTGTCTGCATAAGATGTAAAGAATAAAAAGGTCACATATTCTAGCAGGTTAGAAACTGCTAAACCTAAACTTTCTTCATGTTGCTCTTTTTTTCCCCAATAATTATTTCCCATCTGTTTTCCGACAGTTTCAGCCTGCCCCCACCCTGGCAAGTCTTCATCAATAACTAAAACTACTATGAACATTTATAGGGACACTTATTTTTGCTTCAAAGTATGGTAGAAACACTAAATAAAAGCAACAGATCACAACCTATCCAAATTTTAATTTTTAAGAAAACCCCCATTTAAAACATTTTTGATCAGAGATATGTAAGATGATGTTTCCTGGTAAACAAATCAAATGATTACTAATCTGGTGTACAACTATACCTGAATTATAGAATAAAATTACAACAGACATCACTAATTATCAGCCAACATATTTGTATTTCAATGAAACATTTATTTTATTTAGTCCTGATCAAGCCATTCTCATTCTGCAAATGACTGCTTTTCTGCCAATGTTTGGAAAGTCACATTTCAGTGCACAATACTGGCTGATGCTAAGAGTGGGTACTAATAATAACATGGTGAAGTGGGGAAATTGTTTATCTGGAGAGGATGGTGCAGAAAAAAAGGTATTTGTTTAAATCTTGCTAATGAATATTGGGGGAGTTTTTTTCAAGAAGTGACTAAACACTTGCTTCTGACACCTTTCTGACAGGAAAATAAACTAGACCTGGTCAATGGGCCATCAAATTTATATAGTCCTGACAAGTTAACCTGTGTTATGCAACACTGCAATTACTGTAGCAAGCAATTGCTGTTGGCCCTAAAACTGGTTTGTGGTAAATACATGTTGTAGTGTTAAATAATGCTTTTTTGACTTGGTCGATCTACTGATTGCTTTATTTTTATACTTACTTCTTCTTTGTATCTGGCTATAATATTTTCTAACTCCTTTGCTTTAGTTCTGCAAGAAAAATTAATTTAACAATGTAAAAGAAACCATGCAACAATGACAACAAATGATCTGAGGCTTCAAAGCTTCACTTTACATCACTCTGCCATAATAGTGTCAAAGAAAAAGTGCTAAAAGCAAAGGTTAATCACTGAAGATTGAAATAAAGTTTACAATATGAGTGTATCACTTCTTATAATGCATCTACGTAACAGGTTACAGGATTCTGCAGCCCTCAGTGTCCATTAACCTGAGTTAAATTAAACTGTTAATGCAGGCCAGTGGAATATCAAATACTGGTCTCATTTGCTTAGTTTTGACTTAAGCGGGTAGTACTCTTCATTATGCATCACTAGCACAAGTTAAATCACTGAAAGCATTCCACTTAACTCAAAGATAAGCACAACTCACTGAGGCATGAAATGTAGGTCATAGTAATCTAATTTTCACTGAAGCTAGTTAGGTGACTCATTAGCAAAAGCATTTGAAAACATGACCTAAATGCAAACCTTAACCTACTCAGACTTCCTGAAAGACATCATCAATCCATGACTTACATAGAATTGTTTTGCAATTGTGTCCAGAGATTTATTGACATGTATGTTCCTTATTACATTTTTATGAGATGGATTACAAGCAGTGAAATTTCTGTATGATTAAGATAAGAACTGGAAACATGTATAGAAGTACAATTTTAATTTTCTTACTGGTTACAGCAATAAGGTGGGATCAATATCATATGATTTTTATTAATAGATTTATGCTAGTCTTGCTGATAAAGCCAATGGCATACCTTAAGCACTATGTCCATCCTTACAATTTATTGACATATTAACATGTCCTTTTGTGTACTCTGTACAAGCCTGGAAGACATGCAAACAGTTGATGGAGCAATTATAAAAAAAGAGACCAATAAACATATGATTTGAACAGCGATACATGTTATGTTTCTTTAAATAAGGCAAGACAAGGAAAACAGAATGGGGTGTGGCACTATGGGTTTTCACTTGAATTTATTAATAAGGAGCTCAAGAGGGTTAATGTCACCTGCAAACTAACACTATATGTAAGCTTGCAAATGCAAACTCATACATGTATGAAAATGCGGAGTGGCCAGAAATGTTCAGTCTTACACACAATACTGTCTATTGAGCAAAAAGCGAAAATAATAACAACAATATGCACATTTCTGGTTGTATGCTAAAATAAAATCGGGTTGATTGGCTAAGATAAGATTTCATTTCTACAAATTTTTCCCCTCTCCATTTGCTGAAAGTAAATCATGATTACCTTTACGTAATTGGCACATGGATAAGGATATGCTCCTTCATGGTGAAGTATTAAAAACACTTCAACCTAATGGTTCTTAAAAGAGCATCTACACAGAGGCATAGGACAAAAATGTCTTTACTCACCCTACACAAATAAAAAATTATGTACATCATCAAATATTGAAGACACACTGTTAAACCCAGATATCTGGCTGTGTGTCAATAAATTTCTCATGCCCGTATCATCTTACCTTTCTAGCTCGACCTGATGGTCACAGTCATCCTTCATTCTCCTAGAGGCCTCCTTCATCTCCTGAAGTTTTCTATCATGGTCCCTTTGTAGTTCTGTCCTAAGTCTCATTACCTGTAATGTAGTTGATGTTTCCTGTATAATGTGACCTTAAGTTCTGGGAAACAATCTTCATGGCTTGTAATGTAGTGAACATTTACTATGCAATTTGTGACATTAAGTTCCAGGAAGCATGAATGAAAAACTGTCTTATGACTTGTAATGAAGTGAACATTTCCTATGTAATTTGTGATATTAAGTTCAAAAGAAGCATGAGCAGAAAACCATTTCATGACCTGTAGTGAACATGTAAATTGTAACATTAAAAGTTCATTTTTGTTTATCATGCATTCTGTTATTGTTGTTATAGGGTTTAAAGCCATTTTTCAGCACAAGATAGGTTATACATGGCAGCCAGTATTAATGGTGGACGAAGAACCCTGGAAAACCTCGGGAAGAACAACCGACCCATGAGAAGCTACTGGCAGGCTTTTTCACTTACCCATGTTAGCTGAGTCTGGACTTAAACTCATGCAGCCTGCATTCATTGCTTGCTTCCCTCATAAAATAACCTGATTCAAAGGTCTCTGTGACTAGTTTAGTTATACTTGTGTTTTGCACTTGATCAGCTGGAGCACAAGCCAATAGCAGTAAAGTTTAACATGTCAGTTTTATGTGCAGTTCACCCCAGACCTATCAACCTTGATGAGTCTGTCTCAAAAAGATTGATTTTTTTTCTGTAAGTTTGACCAGTTTTCAGTAAGGTGAAAAAAACCCCAAACATCATAAACTGCTATTGTAAAGCTCAAAAATGTAATTAAAATTTTGGTATTCGAAACATACAACAAAAATAAATATGTTCAACTGAAAAGTTTGTAATGTATAAGTAGATTTTATTTACCACTAGCACAATTGCACAAACTCAAGTTCCAGACCCTATGCAACTCAATGGCTTGTTATTGACATAATTCTTATCTTTTTCCTTTTCACTTACCCATGTTAGCTGAGTCTTGACATAATTCTATCTTTTCAGATAAGTTCCAGACCCTATGCAACTCAATGGCTTGTTATTGACATAATTCTTATCTTTTTCCTTTTTACATGATGACCTCAATCTTTTCTCCCACCACAAGTCACACTCAAATTAGTACATGATGTCCAATAAACATAATTGAGTCCCTTCCAGCTTTTATTCATGAGAATCTGAATATTCCTTTTTATTCTTTGGTATTGGTTATTACCATCTTTCAAGAGGCTTATTTTCTCTTTCATCTTAAATATGCATCTCTTGCTGAATGCCATTTATAACAAATTCTAGAACCAACAACTTGATCATGCAGATGCTTCACATGAACAAATAGGTGCAGTTTAAAGCTTTTGAGGGACTGCTGTAAAGTTAGCCTCGTTCTCTGAATAATTTCAATAATTGTAATTGAATGACGACATAAACAGTTTTGCAGACTCTCGAGAAAAAATTGATTACCTTTGAAATACCTCTTGCTGTGTATAAAAACCAAGCAAATGGAAAAAATCTCATTCAAAATGATATACTGTCCTCAGAGTTACATTATCATGGGTAAACGCAAGTTAAGATGTTGCATGTTGCATTTCAGTCAAAGGGTAAAGTAACAATTAACAGCATTTGGATTTAATACAAATTCATTGGACAAAACAGTCGCTGAACCTGATTTTTTTTCCATGGTAGCTCAACATTATCTACATGTGGTGATGCTTTAAGTGCAACACCACATCATAATGAATGGGTAAAAACTTCTAGGAAATTTCTCGAAAGCTGGAAACTTGGGCGTCCATAGCTGAGATATGATACAAACTTAAAGCAGATGTTCTGTGATATATGTATCAAGGCACAAGTTGTCAATTCTTTTCCAACTGGCTGTGATATTTTGAAGAAGTGCCTCACCAAACATGAATCCAGGCATGTTAAGTAAAATGTTAATTTTGCTCATTGATCTTTTACTCTTGCCATCAATCCTGTTACGTCTGCAGAGATTTAAACAGTGCAACAAGAAATATAAAAAAACAAGTTTTTCATAATTGAATAATTTATTTCTCATAAAGATTGAATCTGAAAATATGCAGATTGGAACTTGCCATCAGGAAATTTTTATAATTAATAATTGTTTTCACTAATGTTCTCTGATTTTAATGGTCCTATACACATGAAATTTTCAAAAAGAACATGCCATTTTTCCCTGTGGAGTGGTTATTTGCCCCCCCCCATGTGCCCCCATTTTATATTTTATACATTAGCTAAAGGTTAGACTTGAACTTCTGCATCACCTGTTACAGTGAGTGAAGCACTAGTAATTGATTGACAAATAAACCTCGCCCTTTTTGTATGATAACTAATAATGTCTAAAAGGTGTGTTCTGTCTCAAGCTACCATACTTATAATAACTATGTTCCACATTGTATATCCACCATAAAATCTTATTGTTAACCAGTATATACATATAATAGTGCTGACTCAGTCAATTACAATTTTTTTTCTCGAATTGATATGATGGTCAATATTGGATGTGTGTGTGTGTGTGTGTGTGTGTGTGTGTGTGTGTGTATATATATATATATATATATATATATATATATATATATATATATATATATATATATATATATATATATATATTCCCACACACAAACATATGGTACATTTATGCCAGGTGTTGACTCTTGTAAGTTTCATTGGTGGGAATGGAGAGCTAAGTTTGCACATCAAGAAAAACTCTATAGCATTCAGTGAGATGTACTTTGTGAAGATTGTCATAAAATAGAGAAGGGCAATTTAATTTAAAAAATGAGCTAGACACTGTAGATGTCAGAAAAGTTGATATTTTACTTTTGATAATGCTTTTTTTCAGGTGACAATAGTCATACCTACGCAATGACAGTGATGCAGGATGTGAAGTCCACGAAGTAGCGAAGAAATAGACTTTGAAACTGCATTCAACAAGTGGGCAACCCTAAAATCGTGACAGATCATGTAACATTCTATAACATTTTAATAGTGCAAAATAGTTGTCATCATGTAATGGTTTATTTTATAATATTATAGCTGTACTGCTTGTTGTCAAAAAAGTAATAACTATCCAGTGTTTTTCAATTTTCAAAGCCTATTACATTAACAAGACTTGGAAAAATATTCACTATTTATTCTGGTGACACTTTTTTGAAAACTGGCGACAAAATATCGCGGCTGGCAAATTTTTTGGCAACAACTTTGTAAAAGCTAGAACCATTCCTGCAGTGCTGTGCCTACATGTGAAGATTGGACAGATTTTTGAATGAAATAAAATGTAGCACCTTCCTGCAAATAGCAAACCAGAGCATTGTGTAAATGACAAACTGGGTGAGTTGTCTGTGTTTTCCTATTAATATGCACCGGGCTGTCTGTATATTAAAACATGAGTAAAATTATAAAAGTATAAACCTCCTGTTCATTGGCAGCCATTTGTTTCTCTCTCTTCTCCAGGTCTGCTAAGGTCTTCCTAAGCTGCTCCTCTAACTGGGCATACTCTGTCAGCTACAATACAAATAACATGTATTTCTTCAAATGGCCTTTCTCATACATAAATACAAATAACATGTATTACTTCAAATGGCCTTTCTCATACATAAATACAAATAACATGTATTACTTCAAATGGCCTTTCCCATACAAAGCAATATTCACTGACTTCAATATAGGTTATCTTATTCTGAAACATACCCATATTGTCCTAAATGGTCAATTTTTCATCAACACTAAAATTTTCTTTGGACAAAAGGGTCTTCAAAGGCAACATGGCTGAATGGGAAGACCCAATAGATTTATAAGTCCCACTATAGTCACTGCTTTATAACCTTAAGCAAAACATTTAACCTAGCTTCTTCCAGTGAATGAAGCTGTAAATAGGTAGCAAAAGCTCATGGAATGGTAAACCAAAAATGAAACTTAGTCACATATTCTCAATTATATAATTTGATAAAAATTTTTTTTACAACTACATTTCTCTGAAAATACTTATTTCATCACTTTGGAAATAAGCTCCACTACCTATTGAAAAATGTTTTCTCTCCCATCATGATATCATACAAAGGGTAAAAATTCTTACCCATTACCTCCCCTAGAGGTGGCTACCGGGTGCTTACAAATTTAAGATGAGCGATACTTCAATGAGGATGTCTGCATTAGCAGGAATGTATGGACAGGTTTAACAGTAATCTGATCAGGCAAGTATTCTCAAAGAAGACATAACTTGCTAAACAATATAGTTTTCAAATACATTCTTTAATCACATTAATGTGAGGCAAATAGGTAACTGTACAAGGAAATGCACAGGCATCTAACCTGTCACTGGTATCTTATATGGAAGATTGAATTCCTCATAAGATAGAATAACTGCTCAACTAATATGACGGCTGTACATGTGGCAGTCACATTAAGTGACATCAACACTCAAATAAGGAGAAAAGTTTGACTTTTCCATATAGAGTTTGGAGTTGAATTAAATTTTTAAATTTTTGGGATTTTTTTTTTTCTTTCTAGTTTTAACATTATTTGGGGGAGGGTCAGGAAACAAAAGTTGCATGATTATGTCCATGGTGATCAAAAGTATGTGTTGAGTTTGCTTCTAAATAAAATGAAAAATAAGTGAAAATTAATAAATAATTAAAATGACCAGATGTTATTAATTTGCATAATTCATGCATTTCTTGACCACTAGGCTAGCCTAACAAAAATTTCTGTGCAAAAAAGCTTTTTTTTCTGTGACTGGGGTAGAGCTACTTATCTTTATTTAAAATTTTGAAAACTTCATTAAGTTTCCTTCAGCTGTTTTGGCTTTTTTTTTTAGATTTCTGAAGAAAAATGAAAATTGTTTTTTTTTTTAATCACTTTTGAGGTTGGATACTAACCTGCCTATTTCAGAATAAACTTTGAGTGAAGTCAGAAAATGTACTAAACCCACAAACTGGAGGATATGATACTTATCTCACATGGGTATGGTGGTCATTTGGGATACATCCACTAAACCCACTAGATTCAATTCTTGTTTCTGCAATGCTCACATTGGAATATGAGATTGACCAAAATAGCTATAATCTCACAAGCCAATATCCACAAGATGCATATCTAATCCATAATACAGAATACACATAGCATATTATGCACTTCAGTTTTATCCTTTTTTCTGTCTTAACTGGCTGGGACAAACTGCTCTTCTCCATGTGTTTCAATTAATACTTGAGAGCATGGACCAGGTCTAAGTGTGTATATCGAGGAGAGAAAGCAGTTGATAATTTTTACATTTTTTTTGTTGCAACTAGTCTACTCTAAGTTATAGAACCCAAATTTGTGATTAAGACCATGTAACCATTTGATGTAAACAGGCACTAGTTGGGTGCACTGAAAGGGTGTGCAACTCACAAACCATGGAAAGGAGGTCATGACCATGAACCTATCTATCATAAGACAAACCCAAATAAGTATTTGTAGCATTTAACATTTAAAGTATGACATTATTTCCATATTGAGTAAGCCACTAACATGTGGCCCACCATTGGTACTAAAAGGTTTGACAATCAATAATGCATCTGGAAGAACAGAGCAGCAACTGGCTGGAATGACATTTAGCTGGCAAACTGGATCGACCATTTGTCATGATCTCTGTAAGCTTCTGCATGCAACAGAATAGACAGAATATTGCATATTTCACAGTGAAAATTTCTTATTGCCAGACTGGAAGGAGACATAGAAGGATGGTTAGCAAATGGTATGGCCATTTGCGGTGATGATAGCTTGGAAAAAACAGTGGAATCAAAATAAAACCCCATGCATCATGCTTGTAAGGCATGAAGGTCATGCCCAGACAAGAAGGGGATTTGCACTCACTTTTCTGCCTCACTAAGCAAGGATACTCTCCAGTAAGCTCTAAGCCACTATAGGAGGTTTGTCAAATATTGGGAGAACACTTTTCCAGCAAAATAGAAAAAGCATTATTAAACAAACATGATAAAACATGTAAAAATTCTTATAATTAAAGCAAGTGTGTTGTTGCTTCCTTGATCAATGTAATTAGCACTGACTCCATTAAGATAATGGTTTGGTGTCTTATGGATGCATCCAGAGATACTGCCTTATCTGTCTCTAGCTGAATGGAAATAATTGTTGCTGATGGCCCTTTCCTGGATAAGATTCGCTGGAAAGGTGGGGACATTCACACTATGCTGACATTGGAAGACAATTTCAAGTAGACTCAAAACATGCTTCACTTCCATCTTCTCTTGATGTTCTATCGAAGTTTGGAAGATCACATCAACTTAAAGGTTTGCAAATGTTAATGGTCTTATAGAAGTACATTTCAATACAGATGAGGTAAAACTTATAATTATTTCGGATGACTTGAGAAAAAAGCTGGGAATGAACCCAAAATATGAAAAATCAACACCAACACTTGTAATATCACAAAATATAAAATTCAACTACGTGATTGAAAATTACTGCAGACACACAAGATGAAATCACATGGTACTTGCCAGGTTGGAAAAACAAAGTAAATAAACTTTGAAAAACATAAAGATATACACACAAAAAAGCCCAACAATGTTTAGGGCTGGTCAAATATATTGGACCCAGAAAGGCATTTATAATGTAGATTATTCACTCATTAATGCAATTTAGAATTTTCATTTTAATATGAACTCTATATAATATAAATACCCAGACATATTTTTTAAGAAACTGCCTTCCCTGGTTATCATGCATGTTTAAATGGAACAACCCTTATCAATTCTTTGTGGACACTAGAACATATAAATTTCATCACAATTATGAATGCATAGCAAGAAATTCTTGAAAGATTCAAAGAAGCAATGTAAGATGATGTTACTCATTTCAAGATAAGCTTTACCCAGTGCCATCGGACTAAGAGGAAATAATAAGTAGGATTAACTTCCTTTGGTCTATATTGTAAATAGATAAAGACATTTTCATTCTTCTGAAATTGCTAGATTCCAGAGGTATTGAAGCTTATATTCCAAGAGTTAATGTGATGTGGTAACTTATTCGAAGGAGAAACAGAAAAACATAAACAGCAACCTTTTCAAATGTCAAGAATAGGTACAATGGAATAATTTGCTGCCTTGCTGAACCAACCTTTTTCTTTGTGAGAAGTTCCCTCTCAGTGTCTCTTCTCTTCCATTCTTCTGCAAGGGCTTTCATGTACATCATCTCCTTTTGCTTTAACTACGTAAGAGAAAAAAAATATCAGCTATTTTTCCACCCATCTAAATGAATCTAAAGGTGTAGACCATTCTTAATGAGATCCTCAAGAATATTAATTTCTCGTGAAAAAGAGGCATGGCAAACTATACTGCATACAATATATTATGTTGTATCCTTTTGTGAGAGAATATATTATATTGATTGCGGCTTGTAATAAATGTAATTTATTTTATAGAGGTTGTTTTCTTTTTCGTAAGAATATTTAAAGAATTACTGCTTAAAATATAATGACATGACAAAAACTTAATATGTCCATTCTCTAAAACGTAAGTTGATTTATGTCTTTTCTTCTCTACAGCACACAAAATACAAGTTAACGATGGAGAAAAAAAACTTATTTAAAGCATGAATTTTGTTTCTGATTAGGTATGTTTCTGATTAAAGCTATGATCAATCAATACTGTGCGCAAAACAAGAGGTCAGAATAAAACATTTACAAAATGTACATAGTGACCAAAACTGCATTTTTAACCAAACATGTCTCCCAAACAAGTAGAGACATTGTGGCTTTAAACAGTTTTGGGTACATGTCAGTATGCATGCATTTTAATTTATATCGGAAGTGCACAACCTGCTTGTTTTTATTGTGCTTGCTGCTTTTAGTGCATTGGGGAGGGACTGGGATTTTGCCTTTAAACAACATATTTTTTCTTTTCTGAATTATTTGTCAAATGAAAATATGTATATATGGTTTTATTCATATAAACACATTTTTATGTTTCAATAAAAGACTGGCAGTTATATATTTACCCACAATTATTTCTTCAAAGCTGTTTGAAAGCCATTCATATATATATATATATATATATATATATATATATATATATATATATATATATATATATATATATATATATATTAGAAAAATCAAAGCATTCTGCCCCCAAACACACAAATTGGTCCCTTATTTATCTTTACTTCTTCATTGATTCTAATACTATTTTTGTGAAGTTGGTAGATAGATGAATTGTAACACCCAATATGTACATGCAGACATTAGATAAAGTAACATAATAGGAAAGAATCATGTCTAAACAATAAAAAAAATGTTGTCATTTTATGTATGGGATATTCTGTTAATCTGTTTATTAAAATAATTTTCTTTAATTTTAAAAAAACCTTTATCTGCCTTAAGATAATCTGGTTCTCTGCTTCTAACAAATCTATACGCTGGTGCCTAGCTCAGCCTCGTTTTGAATTTGTTGACCCAGTGTCACATGAATACATTCTAAGATTGGTCTGTATAATGGGTAAAAAGTGATATTATTTCCTATCCTGACAAATCAGGACCAGTCAAAATATAGGGACACAGGTAGGTTAGATAAGGTGAACTGGATGTTACACATGTAAAATTCTTAACCATATCAGCTGATCTGGGCCTTTTAGTTTAGTGGTATTTCCACCTGGATGCAAGACAGACAAAGTGGTTCCCAACTATGACATATGCTTCTGCCACAAATTTACAAAACCGATTCCAGATCTTTTCCAGACCCAAAAATAACCATTTCCCAACTTAATGTGACAAATTTATTGACTTAATGTAGTGGTTCCTAAACCCCAGGGCACAAATGAAATAAGCATTGTGAGGACATTATGGAGGATCAACAGTATTTTTTCTAGGGTGACAAAACTTGTCAAAACTTGGAAATGGTCATGAGGCTCAGAAAAACTATATTTATCATCATGGCTAAAATAAGCTGGGAACCACTAACTTAATGAGTCAAAATGGCAAGTACTTCAGTGCATTTACAACTATATGCACCTTGAGAGATTGTTTTTTTACAGTAACTCCTGAAGAGCTCTGAATCCATATGCTAAATCTTCTCCAAAATCAAGAGATGTCACATTACTAGTTTCCATAATAATTTACAATTTTAAATTTTTTAGTCATTTTTCAATTTTTCAAGTCATTTTCAAAACTTTGAAAAGCAATTGTAAATTTATAGATCTTTTCCTGATTTCCAGACCCATGTGGGAACCCTGATGGCAGACTTTACAGTCTTACTCATTACATAACAAAGGCACTAAATTCCATGCACTTGCCTTGTCTTGTCTTCAAGATGGTTTCTTTAACTATTTTAAACAGAAAAATTTACTACATGCATGTAGTGTCATGATCCTAAACTATAAGCACTAGTGAACTGATCACTATACATGTTCCCATTTGAGCCCAAAGGGAAGCCAATGGGAGCATATAGGAAATAAGCTATTTTGAAGAAGTAATTGAATGCACTAAAACTGAACTTTCAAAACTTTTGTAATATTATTTAAATTTTAAATGTTTGATCACCCATAACATTTTGTGATGATTAATTCTAATGGTCTAGCAACTTTTGTTAAAAGTGTTAGCTTATTTACATCTCTAAAACACCTTTGCACCACAGTTTTTTTTAGCTGTAAGCCAAAATTTTCCTTTCTGAATCATATAATGAAATGTTACACATTGTGTAATCAGTTTTTCTACAATTAACTTTTTGGGTAAATTTTCTTAATATCATCAACATACAGTGGAATTTTTGCAAACTCAGTTGTGTTGCTAACTTTGTAAAAGTTGTGTGATCCTGATAATTTTTGATTTATGGTCCAACCCACCTGATTCTCAAAGGCACGCTCCTGTTCTTCCTTCCACATTTCTAGCTCTAGGGCTGCCTTATACTCCACTGTCTCTCTAGGTTCCTCAGGAGGCTGTGGGACTGAGGCACCCATGAGGTTCTCTGCTATGCTCTTGGTCTTTAATAAAAAAAGAAAAAAATAATTTATGGCACAAGTGTAACTGCCTGAGTAATGAAAATTCTGTAGTTTTCTCATGTTAATCCAAAATCTAATTATCAGTTCAATATGATGTTCAATAGTATAATGATTTAGAAAAGGTAATTCAAATTTAATTTGGAACCGCTCCAGTGGCCTTGTGGTTTGAGCGTCCGCCTCGGATGTGGGAGGTCGTGTGTTTCGATCCCTAGTCGAGTCATACCAAAGACTTAGAAAAATGATACTAATAGCTTCCTCACTTGGCGCTCAGCATTAAGAGGTTAGTGTTAGGACTGGGTGGGACATCATGCTACATGTCTGTGACATGATGCCCCAGTGCTAAACATCACTATAAACTGCCACACTGCAGACATGTTAGTGATATGACTGAAAAACTGTTTAAGCTACGTTAAAAATCATAATCACATCACATCAAAATTAATTTGGCATCTTGATAGCAATGTTTTTGCATCAGATGAGCAAAACTAGACAGTTCACGAATAGTGAAAAATAAAACATGCTCAAATTATTAAGAAAAGGAAGGTATATACATTGACTCAGTCTCTCTATTATAAAGCACAAGTTCCTCGAAGGAACTGATGCTCTACACTCTGAAAAGAATTTTCAAGAATTCAAGATAAGACCATATTTTTTTTAAGTGCTTAGTTTTGAAACAATATTATTTGTGAGCAATATGATATTCAAATTAGCTGCTGTGGCAGCCATAATGGATTTAAGATCTGCACCACTTTCATTCTAATTATCATTAGAAGACATTTGATAACTTACCCTCTCTAACATCACCATCCAATTATGAAAATTAGGAACAAGATTTTCAGTATCTTCATTGTGGCAGCAATACTAAATGTTTGTGTGACACCTTTTTAATACAGAATCAACCTGATAGCATTAGAAGTCTTCGGTGAAAACTCTATGTCAATATGACTGTCAGATATGAAGTATGAGACTTAACAAAATTTCTAAGATGGCTGCCATGCTGGCCATAATGGATGTCACATTAGCATCATTATCAGTCAAGACCAACTAGACACCTTAAAAAGTCTTCTAGTAAACAAACCCATGTCAATATGACTACCTTCCATTTAAATTTTTCAAGATGTTTGCCATATGTGAGGTCAAATAGGCACCATTCAAAATCAGGAACAACTTGATATCATTAAGAAGTCTTTTTGTGAAAATTCTGTTCAGATGACCATCCACTGAAAAGAAGCAATACATGATTTTCAAGACTGCTGTAGTTGCTACACTGGATGTCCAGGTGAAATTTTCAAACACAATCCAACTGTAGATAGAAGTCTTCTGGTGAAAACTGCAATTTATATTAGAAGTGAGAAGTAGTAGTAATAAGATTTTCAACATGGCTGCTGTGCCATCTAAAACCAACTAGACATAAGTCATTTCATGAAAACAACATCTTAATATGACCATCATAACAAGATTTTCAAGATGGAAGTATTTTTGTTTTGAATGATTACTTGAACTGTAATATTCAGATCTGATCTTGCAAAGAGTGCCTTATGATACCTCTATCTGACAAAATCTAAACTGTAGTTAGTTACAGAATCTTTACATATAAAATTTTAGTCCAAGCAACACAAGCCTTATCTACAAAGTTTTATAACATGTAAAACATCAGTCACTTGAAGGGACTGATGTACTACTGTCCAAAAAGTTATTTCCAGGAATTAAAGACCATTTCTACTTTTTAACTTCTCAGTGTTGAAACCATCTCTGAATTTCTTCAGCAATAAGATCTTCAGCTTTGATGCTGTTGTTGTCATAATGATGGATAAAATATCAGCACCATTCTCATTTAGGACAAACCACACATCAATAAAAAGACTTTTAGTGAAAACCCTATGCCAATATGGCTAATCATGCTGAGAAAGTATTGACAATACAATTATCAAAATGTGTCAGCCATATCTGATCTAACACTGGCACCACTTCATTTGGGACCAATTATATATCACAAGAATTCTTTAGGTGAAAACATTATGTCAAAATGAGCATCAATTCTAGAGGTGTTGTTGTAATATGATTTTCAAGATAGATGCCAAAGTGGTCATAATGGCATTCAGATTGGCATGATTTTTATTTAGGATCAACCAGACACCCTGAGAAGTCTTGTGAAAACTCCCTCAAAATGACTTTCAATATAGGAGGAATACTGATAAAAAGATCTTTAAGCTGGTTCCCATATTGGAGATCAAATCAGCTGTTTTCATTTAGGGCCAACTAGACATCAGAATCAGTTTTCTGGTGAACACCCTATGTTCACATGACTATCAATTCTGGAGGAGTAGAAAACATATTTTCAAGATGGCTTTTGATTTAACATCAACTAGACACTATAAGCATACATGCCAATAAGTAATTTTTGCTAATATTTAACAAAAAAGTATAATCTGAATATATATATATATATATATATATATATATATATATATATATATATATATATATATATATATATATATTACTATCTGCTGAAATATAAAAGCCCAAATTTTATATACAACCGTTATCATTCAACTGTTTATGAAAATAGCTTTAAGAAATATGAAGGTTTACCCACCCCTGAAGATTCTTGTGCTACAACAATCTGCTGAGTTGAAATGGGTCCCCAGTCCTCAAGGCTAAGTACAACTGAGATCTCTCCTGCCTGGTGTGGTGGACTGCAACATGTAAGGATATAAAAATTGACATAATACTGAAATACATTATTTTAAAACTTGTTAACATAACTATAAAGATCAGTGCTATTTATCAAGGATGGCATAAAGATAAATGTTCTATATCGAGGATGGCAATGCAACAATAAGATAAATTATATTTACCAAGAATGGTAGCATAACTATAAAGATATTAAATGTCATTTATAAGGATGGTAATATAACCATTAAAATAGACGTACAGTGGAACCCCCTATAACATGATGATCATGGTCCATAAAATCGGATCGCATTAAAAGCGGGGTCACGTTAATGTGGGGTTTTACAATATTTAACTTTTTTCTGAGAACATATACGTGCATACATGTTCAATCATCAAAAGTCAGCTTATCATCAGATGAATATTAACTGGAATGTATTAATTAAGATATATTCAAAATAATATATGGCTAATATATTTATAGGTTATTACTGTGCATTCAAACAGTTACTATTTTTTTTTTGTTTTAACTATAATACAGACTGAACGATAATACCAGACTATCGCTATATCATGAAAAGTGTATCAACACCATATGCTACCATGCCATCCATCGTGGCATGCAGTTCATCCAAAGTTGATGTAATTTCATTAAAAATCATACAGATTTAAAATATTCAATAATTTTGTAATAGTCTGAATTCATTGTGTAAAATATGGGATGAATAAAATATTGAAATCATTTACTTGCCATCTGATATCATATGGTCTTTGCATGCCCTACATGGTATCAAATTACTACTTTTGTTTTTCTGAATGCATGCTGTTTTATATCTAAATTTTGTGGAAATTTTTTTTGTTTTCCCATGGGTTTTTGAAGTTCTTCGCAAGAGTTGCATGCCATTACATCTAGTCTCTAATAGTTTAACACACTGTAAATCTGGAACAAATTTCATACAAATCGCAACATTTCTTTAAAAGCTGAGTTTTATAATACCTTCCATACGACACTTTTATCATCACTGTACCATGTATAGATAATTAAAAAAAATTAACTGGTGATGCCATGCTTCTACCTAAATAATTAAGAAATTTAATTAGAAAATCTGAAATTGAAGAAGTTTGAACTGTTTTCCAAAAACAGGTCCAAAATGTACAATGAAATAACAATCTATATAATAACAATAGTATCGTGTGTGGCACATTATATGTCCATCCAATGTTTAACAGTCTTTTATGAAGGCAGCAGTCAGGCATTGTTGACTATAAAGATTATTGACCAACAAATCAACAACAAATCTCAATGACCTCAACCTTTGGTACTGAACTAAACAAATGTGCAGAAACCATTTGCTTATGAAACTTGCCATGATCATGACCTTTGACCTTCAGAGCACTCAATCTAATGGTTTCTTTATTGACTCAAGTGCAAGCCATCCAAAAGTTTGGTTAAGAAACTTGCTCTGAAACAAATTATTCTGCTGAACTTATTTTTCTTTGAGCCATAATGACCTTAACTTTTGATCTCTTGACCTCAAAATAAATAGGCCTTTTCCATATCTAAAGTGCAAGCATTCTGCAAACTTTGGTTAAGGTATAGGGTTTGAAACTAAAGCTACTCTCAATATAGCCATGCTTTTGTTCATTTGCAATGACCTTGTCATTTTTTTCACCTTTTAACCCAATATTTAATAGCTGTCTAAAAAAATTTGGTCTAGGTTTGTTATATTGTGCAGACACCATTTTACTCTTTCAATGACTGAATCTGACATGCTGACCAAAAAAAATAAGCTTTTCTGGTACTCCAAGTGCAAGCATTCAGTCTGTGATGCAGAAGTAATGTTACTGTGTTGGAACCAATTCTGTCTTTCAGCCACAGTGCCTTTGAGCTTTGATCAATGACCAAAAAACTGACTGGCTTCTTTCTTTCATTAAGAAAAACTTGCCCACACAGTTTGGTGAAGATAGATGTGTAAAACTGCAGATGTGGAAAAAGTTCATGGACAGGTTTATAGTGTAATATACAGTACCATAAAGGAAGGAGTAATAAAAAGTTAAACAAACTGACCTTTCTGCTGATATGACCAGTACTCGATCACTGTGGACTTGTCTCCACCCACTCTGACTTGCATTGTTCTGTAATACAATTCAGGAAAGGCTTTAATATAGAGATACTTCCTATATAATGTTAGATCACAAAAATATTCCATGTACTAACTGCATGAATACTATCTAACATGGATTTTCTAAATACAGATACTCATTTGAGGACTAACAATACCCTTACTATATAGTGCATGACCATATCTTAATTAAACCTAAATATATATATGTATATATATATATATATATATATATATATATATATATATATATATATATATATATATATATATGTATGTATGTATGTATATATATATATATATATGTATGTATGTATATATATATATATATATATATATATTTTTCTCTCTTTTTTTATATATATATATATATGTATGTATGTATATATATATATATATGTATAGGTAAGTGGCTGGCTGGCTGGCTGGGTAGATAGGTAGGCAATGGGTTATGGCACCACCTCAGCACAAAGGTGTCTATGTAGTGCCACTAAAAATAAAGTTTCAAAAATGTAAAAATGAACTGAATAATAATTTAGATGAATCTTTCCAAATAGATGTAAACAGTTACTAAAGGAAGATACAATATAAAATGTGAATATGTCTAAATTTTAAATCTAGATCTGGCCAATCAGATATTCAAAGTGATTTGCTGATCAGGTTTGTAAAAAGAAATGGCACTTATCTGCCTGAAAGAAACCTATAGCATGCCAATGAAATGTCCTAATTTTATTTTTAAGTTCTTGAAAAACACTGATAAATCAATAATATTTTCCCCCTTGCTTTTACTCCATTTGTAGGTCACTGCACTTTGTGAGGCATGTGACCAAATCAGGAAATGGTGCTTTTTCTGTTCTCTGTATTTCATGTTTATGTATATAATTAGTGCTCACTTCTCCTACATATATAATAGTTACAGGAATGCTGCTCAAGCTGACATAGAAATGCTACAACTGTTTATCAATTAAGCAAAGCTTTTTGATAAGTGACTTTTAAAAGCCTTTAATATATGTTTTTGGGCTTTGATCAAGGAATAGCATTTCGTGATATATATATAAAAGTAGGCAAGTGGTTGGTACGATGGAATCTACTAAAAAGTATGCAAGTGGTTGGTACGATGGAATCTACTGTCAGGGATCCAAGCCTCTGTAAACTTTTGTATTTTAATCATTTCCTGGGCATAGCTATAACATCTATTTGAAAGAAAATTTACTCTTGGAAACATTCCAGTGTTTTACACTACTTCTTTTTTTTGCAGATGGGTGGGAGGTGGTGCTTTATTCACCTTGAAGGAACTGAACATCGTACTTTATTCCATTTAGTTAAAAAAAACTTGGCACCTGTATTTGTGCCGATATTTGGATTTTTTTCTTTGGTAATTGACACACACACATACTATGATGTAACTAATTATGAAATTTGAAGCTACTGTTTTACTGTATGATAAAAAGACCAATGCCTCTCCTTCAATACTGTTTTCAACTTTGATTGAACATTGTGGAGAAAAATTTCAATGACTTTAGTTTACATCAGGTGTGCACAATATGTCGATCGCGTTTTGACTGGCCGATCATGAAGGTAGTGTGAGTAGATCGCATAGCATTAAAAAAAAATAGACGTCAGCCTATATATGTTTTGCATTTTTGTGGTAGGTAGATCATTATTTTGGCTTGGTCATTTAATAAGTAACTCACATGCTGAAAATGTGTGTGCATCCCTGGTTTACATCAGGACCAAGAGAAAACACATCCTTTAATTAAATTAAATGAAATCCAAATCCAAATTCTAGTAAACAAGGTCACACACACACACACAATTGTTTTGTGAAGAATACAATTAAGAGATATTACACAGATTCAGATGTTATATTTTCAGCTGAAAGGGTTGAATGGCTGAAAGGAGTGAAGGACTGAAGAAGTCATAGAGCGATAGTGACAGAGTTATGCTGTATCTTTGCATCATACTGAAGGTATTGTTTTAGCCATGTTGTGCTGCTGTCAGTGGTGACATTGGGCAAGAGAAAGACCAGGAGGGGCAGACCACTTGTGGTTGTTCCTTGACCTTCCAGCAGAGTGGTGGGGCTGAAAATTCCTTGTGGTTATTAATTGGACACCACATTTGTCTCAATTTATATAAAATCATTTCTCACTATTTGAGTGAAATCTCTTGTCATTGTTGATATGAATCATTTAATATTATTTGAGTGAAAACATCTTTATGATATCATTTATCACCATCTGAGTAACATCATATCATTGTTTCAGTGATTAATCATTGTTTCTTATTTGCATTTAATTGTGTTCAATATCAGTTAATTTTGTTGATAATTCATTTTTATATATTACGATTCATTCCAGTTAGGAACCATATTCTTTTTTATTATTAGTTATTTAACCCAGTGTGCATCATTATGTTAAAAATCCAATATTGCAATTTATGCACAAGAGTTTGGTGAAGGATTTTTTTTATCTTTAATAATCATCATACTTTTGTTATCATTCTTATTATCTTCATTGTAATAATCTGACCTCAAACTGGTTCATTTCATGACTGAATCACCCAAAACATTTCATACATATAACTGCTGAAGAAACTTCAGATCAGTACTACTTTTTTTAACCATGACCATCCAAGGTAACAGTTGGACATGTGTGGAGATATTCCATTGCAAGAATTATCTTATGTGCAGATGTCTTCAGGTTAATCAAGACCCTATCCAAGAGTACATCTGTGCTGTCCTCAAAGTTCATATAACTTAGCAACAGCCAGGGCCATGACATCTATTCAAGTGATGCAAGCAGTGAGACAGCAGTCTCTCCTTGTTATGTGTTTAGAAAACATCAAAGAGTGTAACTTCCTTCAAATAAAAGTGACTAAGGTGCAGCGAGACAGTTCATGTGGTACCAGAATCTGGTCAACAGAGAATCAAGTTTCCTGCTCTTTGACTGCTGTGTATGTAGCTATTTATGTAACAGCTTTCCTTTAAAAATGATAGGTTTGCTGTAACTTTGTTTTGGTGCCTAATCCATACTTGTCAAGAGTCTTATATTTTGAATAATAAAAATTGGTCTTAATTAAAGGAGTGGAATTAGGCTTCCTTGCTTGTACATGCATACTAAAAGATGGTGGCATCTTCTTTGATTATTATATCTATGCATTTATGCTAAATATTAGAAATGATTACCTAATAAACCAAATTACTCATGTTGGAATTAAGGCTATTTCAAGGATAAATCCATGAAATTATGTTCCCACAAACATACATTTTCTAATTAAGCACCAAACTTTGATGACTAAGACTTTAATGTAATTAACAGTGGAACAAAACAATCTATCTTTTTGCAAAAGAACTACAACTTTTGTAATAATAATAGCAAAACAATATCATCAATAATTCTCCAAGTCCCACATTCTCAAGATTTTTTAATGGGAAAGGATGTTTTATTTTATTTATTTTATATTATATGTAAGAGACATGATTATATAATTACTACAGCTAAAAAGTAAAATGTATAAGCTTCATTAAAAAAAAACTTGAAAGTGCCAAATTATCAATGTTACTATTGGCCACAATTAGAGACAGTAGACTTTTGAGTTTACAATGACTACATCTATTATGCAGTAAAACTTATTATAATATTTCCATGCTGATCAAAATATTGACTTACTACTCAGACATTTCTGGCCAAGAAGCTAAAATAGGAAGTGAGCCTTTTAATTTTTGACCCAAATTAAACATGCATTATACCTGATTTTCACATCTGGAGCTTGAGTGTGATTTTTTGGAGAATATATAACTTAGCCAAGTATAGTCCCAAAAATAAAAAAAAACAAACCATGTGGCACTCTGTAACTTAACTCTGAGTAAAGTAAAGCTCAAAGCGTAGACCTTTCAGTGTTTTATAACTTTTGTTCCTCTAATTAAATCATGTTCTTTTAAAAACTGAAATTTTGAGATTCCCAAGGTGCCTCATTGTCGATGTATACATATATTCACCTATTCAGAAATATAACTTTTATAGGATAATGCAGGATATTATGACTATTTTAATCATTAAAACATGGAGCAAGGTCCCTCAAAGGGACTGATATTCTACTGGCTGATAGGAATTTCCAGGAATCTATGATAAAAAACTTTCTTCTATCCTTTTTAACTGCTTGATATGATAGTCTTGAGAAACTTAAATATTTTCTTAAGCATTCAAGTTAACATGTTGAAAAGTTACCTGTAAATGCAGTCAAATGTGTGTTATCAATACCTTATATAACAGATAGAAATGAAAATCACAGAACTTGTATCATACATATTCAAAATATCCCATCCAGGTTTGGTTCAATCTATATTTAAATATCAGTTACCTAAAGCCTCAATGATGTAGTTTATTGTAAATTTCACAATCTTTCATTCTAACTAAAGTTTGAAAGGAAAGAAATGACTGGCTATAAAAAGCCATCTGATATATACAGTTCTTTGAAAGAGTCAAACATAGTTTCTTTCTTTTTCAGAGTACTCCAAAAGTGGTGATGTTATACATTCAACAAATTCTGGTAGTGAATAATCTAATAACAACAAAATTTGCATGTGGTGGATAATTGAGCTAAGAAAGATCAAAGACAAGCAGGGCTGTAGATATGAGAAGAAAAAGCTTCATTAGATAAAAATAAGACTTGGGTGAATATTGGTGACTTTGATGGCACAATTTGGTAAGCATGTGTCAAGGACTTGTAAAAAATAATTTACATTAGTTATACCTTTAATGAAAAAAAAATTAAATGCTAGGCCAAGTATTGCATCCTATCAAATGCAAAAACCTCTACCCAGTCAGTTGACCCATGGATGTAGCCAATCAACATCAGAATAGTTTGCAAACATGTGAAAAATGGCTGGGTTTCTCAGTTCAAGGGAGAAATTACACAGCTAATAATGTGATGAAACTATGATATATGGTTTAATGGATACCCAACAATGATCAAAGATCAACATCTTTCAAGATCTGTAGTATTCAAATGACTTGGCATGAATGAACTTAGAGTGACATTAGAGCTTTAAGCAGCATCATTCAAGGTGTTCACCAGGCGTATCCACAAAATGGGTTTGCTACAAATCCTATAATACTTATTTGTGTCATCATGCTCACAAGCTGGTACAGGGAAAACTCGAGTCAAGACCAGATACCTTAAAATCATCATCAGACAGCTGACTATCAACTTGTTCAATGGAATGCAAATAAATACAAGGTATAACTGAAATAAGCTCCAAGAAGTATTAAAATGCAGGCAATGACCTTTATGTCAATTCCAGTGTCAGTAAGGTCTGATTTTCAAAACTCCTTCACAAGAGAGCAAATATTTTCTTGGTCAGATCTGCACCATTTTAGAGCCAATTAAATAATGTAAAGTGTTTTGTAGAGAAAATCCATGTCAATGCCACCACTGATATTAACAACATTTTTGGGGGATGGCCACTGTTTAGATGAGAAGTGTTTTAGTGAAAGTTTGAAGTTGATATGACCATCCTTTTAAGATGAGCATAGTTAACAAGAATTTAAAGATGGTTGCTAATGTTCATCACCATTTTAATTAAGGACCAACTGAATATCATCAGATGCTGCTGAACATTTTTACAGTGGTTTATTGTAGGCCTTATTAGTACCATTTTCATTTAGAACCAGCTATATATCATATGAAGTCTTACAGTGAAAACCCCTAGTTGTTACAGCTATATATATGAAGTCTTACTGTGAAAGCCCCTAGTTTTAACATCTATATATCATATGAAGTCTTACAGTGAAAACCCCTAGTTGTTACAGCTAATATATCATATGAAGTCTTACAGTGAAAACCCCTAGTTGTTGAAGCTATATATCATATGAAGTCTTATAGTGAAAACCCCTAGTTGTTACAGCTATATATCATATGAAGTCTTACAGTGAAAACCCCTAGTTGTTACAGCTATATATATGAAGTCTTACAGTGAAAACCCCTAATTGTAACATCTATATATCATATGAAGTCTTACAGTGAAAACCCCTAGTTGTTGAAGCTATATATCATATGAAGTCTTACAGTGAAAACCCCTAGTTGTTACAGCTATATAGCATATGAAGTCTTATAGTGAAAACCCCCTAGTTGTTACAGCTGCCAAATGTGGAGTTTTAGCAGCAATAAAAAAAATGTAACAGATGGCCACCATAGTCATGAACCCGATGTCTGATTATAACCATTTTCAATCAGGATCCACTAGACATCATAAGAAGGCTTTTAGGGAAAACAACAAGTTGATATAATCATCCATTCAGGAGGAATGCTTGGTTTTTGTTGGTTTACTTTTACTTTAATGTATTATTGGTTATATAATGGTAAGGAAATTGGAATGAAGTACCTTCCCCAAGGATACAATGGCTGGTACCAAACCTATGACACTTAGATTACAAGTCTGTATCAATTGACCAAGCATAAATAAGTAGCATTAAGATGTTTTTAAAAATGGCCATTGTGGCAGAAACACTGGCATCATATTGGCACCCTGTCATTTGGGATCAGTGAAACATCAATGTAAACATCTGATCATGGTACCCCTTTCATCTGGGACCAAGTAGACATCATATAGTCAAAAATCTGTCATTGAGACTATCCATTCAGAAGTAGTGATAACTGGATTTTCAAGATCCACTTTTGATGTCTGACTTACACTATTTTCACTTAGGACCAGCTGGCTATTTACAATAAATGTGTGTAAAATGTTAGGTGGCAATTCTTTAAGTAGTTTTGGTGGAAAAGCAATACAAAAATTTTGTTAATGGATGTAAAATAGATGGACAGACAAGAGGCCATAACATAATTTCTGTTTATCTATGAGCAGATGAGTTAAAAAACCCTATTCCAAACCAAAGAAATAAAAAAGAACAAAAAACTCGAATCTAAAGAAAATTTAATGAAACTTTGGCATGGATAACCAATAGATTAGTTATCCATAATATCTAAAAACAGAAACTTGCTGTCAAAATATTCATAGGACCAAATCAATATTTGTATTTGCATTTCAAGTTTCATATATTAATACATGCAATTTATATCCAGATTTCAATAAACAAACCTGCCCTTACCATAACTCTAGTCTTCTCTTTTACCATCATTTCCCCAAGAGGAAGTCTGGCTGCACCAAGTAATACATCCTTTGATAACTGTTTGTCTCTGTTCCATACTTCTACCATCAAGGGAACCCTACAAAAGAAAAATTACATTGTAGAATCAGTAAATGTAAAACTAGTAGATTTGTGTACTACAACAGACTTGTTCAAAACTGATAACAATATACAATTAAATACTGACTAGGAAATCTGTGTATTATAACAGTCTTGTTCAAAACTGATGACAATATACAGAATATGTGATAATAAATCTGTGTATTACAAAAGACCCTTACTCAAAATTGATAATACAGAGAATAATCTGCTCAATTGTTGATATCATTTATCATAATTTTGTACAAATATGATATGTCATCACTTCTTAAATTTGTGTATTGGAGAAAAAGGCTTCAATTTTTAAATTTATGGATTGTGGCAACAACAAATCCACAAAAACTTGCCTGATCATTATAGGTAAGAAATATGTCTACTGCCTCATAAAAAATAGTCCTTCATAATGAAGACATTCTGCATGTTGATTGGCTTGCTTTAACAATACAAGTGCAAAAACATCATTTGCTAACAGATGTGGAAGTCAGACAAAACTGTTCTCCCCATGGACAAAGGTATTAGTGTTCGATGCCATTATTCATCAGTTCTACTGGAAGTGGTTTTCCAGAACTGTAACTGCTGGTATGGTTTGTGAGGGAGTGTCAGAATCATGGTTACACAAGTATTATCAAAAAACATATACTCCAGAAATTAGTTACTTCATATACATTTGTTGATCATAAGGGGGAATAAATAACAGGTTAAAGTTACATATCATTACACTGTAGCTGGCCTTGGCCCCAGTCTCTCTCTCTCTCCCCGAGGGGGGGAGAGAGAGAGAGAGAGAGAGAGACAGAGAGAGAGAGAGAGAGAGAGAGAGAGAGAGACAGAGACAGAGAGAGAGAGAGACAGAGACAGAGACAGAGAGAGACAGAGAGAGAGAGAGAGAGATAGAGAGAGAGAGAGAGAGAGAGAGAGAGACAGAGAGAGAGACAGACAGAGAGAGACAGAGAGAGAGAGAGCTGGGATTGTAGTCTGTTGTGCTGATGATACAGGTCCCACCAGGTCAAACTAAGGGCTGTACCAGTAAAACATATGGGACCCATGGAGTGCACTTTTAATACAGAATAGTTACTCATAGATGCACTTCGAATTTTATGTTGTTTTAATGTGAATTCTTTGTGTTATTTGAGTATGCTTATATATATTTTTTTATAAAAATGCATGCCATGGTTACCATGAATGTTTAAATGGAATAGCCCTAAGCCATTTCAGATGAAAGGTCTGTCATAAATTGAAACTTGAGAATGTCATCAGACCTTTATCCTTTATCATCAGTGCTTTCAGTTGGGGAACAGTTTTGCTTCAATGTCAAGCTGGTAGCGATTCTTGTGCTAACCTTATGACCTGACATGAATACAAATTCATACGGTCTTTGTTTGATTCCTTGTTGACTGAACAGATAATCCAAAGGATCTTGACTGAAAGATCATTGCTGGAAGCACATTTCCCTCCTTTTCTGCAGGAAATCCCCCATATCTTATTAGTTCCCTAGCTTTTAGGTACCACTTCAAAGCTCTGAGTACTGAAGACCTACCTAGGAAGAATGGTCTAAAAGGGAAATAAGCTTAAAACTTAAAGACTGATTTCTCATTTACTGTAGCGTGTTCTTAGCAATAAAACCAGGGGATGATCACTAGGAGACTCAAAACATGGCATATAGATCAGGTTGACTAATAAAACATTTTCACAGATTCTGCCAGCCAAAAACAAGGTAACTAGGAATTCAGTATTCTATGAAAGACTTAATGAGGATTTTTCCTTCATACGCTATGAAACTCCGAGGTTCAATTCTGTACTAAGGGCCAAGGCCTGAGATCAAAATAAATCAAAATTTGCAAGAAAAAAGGCTTGTAAAAGAGAGATGTTCCCTCCTTACACTATTAATGAAGGTTTCATTTCTCTACTGACTTTCAAACTAGTTTGTCTTTGTGCCTGAGCAATTCTGTCAACCACTTGTTTACCAAAATGTTTCTTTCTGAGTGCTTGTTGGAGGTGAGTCAGGTGTACAGGTTCAGCATTTCCAGAAAACCTGGACAGAAGGTTGTTTAAGTTGTAAAGGAGAAAACAGGATCTTCTAAGGGTTCCTCCACCATTAGATAATGGATGTTACTGATCGATGATTTTTATCACAAGAAGAGCAATTAGATTAAATGACATCCTGACATTTCTGCATGACCTAGGAATCAGAGGGATTAAAGGAAGGCATATGCATTGAGACTGTTCCATCATGGCAAGAGCACTGACTATTTGGTCTTTCTGATCTGGCACTTGATGAAGGTTGAGAGCTTGATATTCCAAGAGGTCCATATGAGGTTGAGCCCGACACACAGATTTAACTATAGACTGAGGGGTGAATTGGTTGATTACACAAAGACAATGAGACTGCCTGAGATGCTGTGGACTTGAATATGCATTTGTCGATCATGACACATCTTGACAAAGATTTCCAAAAGAAGGCAGACATCTGTAGACATGGTTCCCATATGCCGCTGGAGATATGTAGTGACACTAGATTTATTGGAAAGAATCAGAATGCTCTTTCCATGTAACATCTCCTGCCATGACCAAAAGTCACTTGCTATGACTTTACACTCTAGGAGGTAAATGTGTAAGGATTGTTTATTACAGGACCAAATTCCACTTACTTCATGAAAGGGTGGAAAGAGGTGGGCACACAAGCTTGGAAAAAGTGTAAATCATGATTTCCCACTGAAGCAGGTGGCCAAGTGAAAGTCACAAGAGATCCTCCCATTGCTGTGTTGGGACTTGATGTCATCCAAAACTCTGATTATGTGATATAGTTGGCAAAGTTTCAGCTGCACCTGGGATCATCTATAGTAGTCCCATAAAAAAGGTGTTCAAAATAAGAGCCACAGCTGAATTGAGAAGAAGACACAAAAGGTGAAGCAATTACCAGATTGAAATCTGACCCTCTGAGTGGCTGAAAGACACAACCAAGAAATTTTCAAACATGTTCTTGAGGAAGACAAACTTGAGTCATTGAAATTTTAAATTCCATGCCCTGAAAAAAAAATGTATGGGATGGAATGAGATTAGAGGTCCTTGTTATTAAGGAATCTAAGGCAAGGCAAAGAGAATCATGGAATTTCATGTATTGATACAGAAAATTGCTCACCTTGTGCTTTGGAGAACATTATTTATGTCATATAATATCACAAATGTGTTTGTAAAGTGAGACATGGTACATCATTATAATCAACACACAGGGATTGAGATTCAGCCTCTGAACTGGTATATGGTGTTTCTGAAAGTATGCCTCAGGTATTACTAGGAAAACCTGTGAATGGGAGCATAAGGGTGTGCATCCAGGAGTTTGAAGCTGACTGCATGATCTTTCTGAATGGCAATGAGGACCAATCTGAGCATGGGTGCACAAATTTTTGTTGCTTGTGAGAGTTAAGGACAATGACAACTCAGAGCTTGCTATTGGCTTTGGGAACTAAGTTAAATGTAGTGAAAAATCTCATAAGCTGTTTTGTGAACAGTTTTAATGTCCTCATTGTGATTTTTCATAACAAATAATCTCTGTACTGTATGGGTCTTTGGGAATGTCTGAAGCAGGTCCTTGGGGCAGTGGCTCTCCCATTCTGTGGTAACATACTAAAGTCATCTCCAAACTGGGATTACTGAAAATTTAGGTAGGAGCATGGCATAATTTTCTGCTGGAAAAGTGGCTATCAAAGAAAAAATTTGAAATGAGTCCTTCTCAGTATCCTGTTTTCACTTGATCTGGGGAATGGTCCCTGCCAAGGAATGCTGCTTCCCATTAGGCATTCTTTAGAAAGGTCCTTCCCACTTCCCTTGTCCCTCTTGGGGAACATACACTGGGCTCTGGATCACTGGGTCTTTTTAATGGTTTTCCTCTATGGCAGTCTTTTTCCTGGCCTCCTCTGTGTGGTCCTGGAAGTTGAAAGTCAAAAGCTGGGATACAGTATGGAGTTTGTAACTATAACAATGCAAAGCAGCTGTTGTATGTTGAGAAAGGTTCAGAAGATGGCTTGACATTCCAAGGACTGTAATGTCTCTGTTGACAGCTGAGATTTTAGAGTGGAAGACTGGTGTGTTTTTCTTGTAGAAAAATGAACTGAAACTAGCAGTTTTCATTGTGAGTTAAAAAGAGGCCCAATAAAACATGGGTCTTGAAATTGCCTTGTAAGGCGATGCAAAGTACTGACAAGTAGAGCAGACTGTATTACCTGTCTGAGAAGGCTGGTATTTCTTGGTTAAAAGCTTGAGAGATGCAAGAATTCTGTAAGTGAACACTGAAAGAGCAGTAAAATATAACTGGAAGCAGAAGCTAAAAAACTTTTCCAATGGATTCATGGAAGGCTTGGTCTTCCATTGTGATGTTTATGTCTTCAATGCCAGAGTTGCTGTGAGAAAAGAAAGCTCCTGTGCAGTGAATCAGGTAGATGATGATAAATAAGGCTAGATGACTATCCACTATGGGAAATGGCACTGAAAGACATTGATTGGTACTATGTATCCAAGAGAGGGAAACTGCTGTAACCAGGACTATTTTGCCATAGAGCCTGGAAGAGTGATGGATCTATTTTGTACCACAGTCCATACCACCTTCATTAGGTCTGGTGTAGGATATGATGGAAGGATTGGTCACTGGTGCCAGTGGTACTATGCATTTGTTTACAAAGCTAGGCCTGGATGAGGCATGACTTGGTGTAATCTGGGAATCAGGAATGGGTCTGTTGGGAATATTAATCACTGTACCCAGAACTGGTAACACTATATATCAAGCTGAGATGGAGTGTATGAAGTAAGGGGACAGCTGTCATCATCTGGTTCTGAGCTTTAGTATTGGCTATCAATGGAAAGATAACAATGGCTTGTACAGTAGTGAGTTGTCCAACTCAGCTCAATGACCATCATACTGTGTCAGTATTGGCCTGGTAGTCTGGTTCCAGTAACTGTGACATTGCAAACCAAGACAGTATCAGTAGCAAGACAGATGTAGTCTACATCCTTTGAAGACTGCTTTATGGTTCTTACATTTGGCAGACAATGTTGCCTTGTCCACTGAGTGCAGATTTCACATGTATTGCCCTGATGGGTTGATTATCTTCAGCCAACTTAAACTTTATACATGCCACACATCTAATACTGCCCACAGTAAATATAACTAAAGAAAACCAAATAACAGTATAATCAGTCAAGTCTCATGTTATATTTATAGTAAAGTGGAGACTAAGAAATGAAGTAAAATAATTAACATGGTACCAGTTAGCTTATAAGAAACAAAAATACTCATCTACAATGAGAGAAAATGGACTTAGTATACATCACTGTCATGGAAACTGAAAATGATCACTCAGACTTGAAAAGCAAATGCAAGAGAAAGGATGGATCTTGTGAGATAATCATCTCAACTGGGCACAAGTGTAGGTAGTGACTGGTGAATGAAGTGATTTGGTGCCGATCCTTCTTTTCATGGGGAGACCACTTCAATCAGACTTTTGCCTCTATGCATGAAATAACTCTTCCATTTTTAATATAGCTAAAATATAAAGTTAACATATTACTTAGCTTGAAAGGCTGGATCAGTTAACAAGTGTCTGTTCTAACGTGTCCTTATCAGGTAATGCATATCAAGAACTAGTACCAAATTAATAATAAAACAAGGTAATCACATACGCTTAAATTAATGATTTACTACATAGGAAATTTGCTAGATCTGATTTTATTATTGTTAGTTAACCTGCAGATGGTGAAATGATGTGATTATGATTTTCAACGTAGCCTGAAAAAAATTTTCAGTCATATTGCTACGATGTCTGAAGTGTGGGAGTTTATAGTGATGTCTAGCAATGGGGCATCATGCCGCACACATGTAGCATGATGTCCCACCTAGTCACATTATCCTGACACCAGGCTGACCAGTCCTAACACTAACCTCTTAATGCTGAGCACCAAACGAGGAAGCTGTTAGTACCATTTTTGTAAGTCTTTGATATGACTTGACCGGAGATTGAACCCATGACCTCCCGCATCCGAGACAGATGCTCTAACCACTAGGCCACCAGAGCAGTTAGTGAGATGATATCTTAGCAAATATAATCATTTGTCTGCTGTAAAACTTCAGAAAATTAGATGTTGGTGATTCTGCATATATATGGGGTGTTCAAAACATTATGGATCTAATAATTACTGTTAACAAGTCAGATTGAGTTGCAAAAATGCTCAGACCCTGATACCATTACATCACATGTGGTATGTATTGGTTCAATGCAGTCTGTTACAAGCAATCAGTAGAATGAACAACACAGACTCTGATCTGCATGCACCTTATGAAGCAGTAAATCAGGGTTTGTATTGTTTGCAGCAGGACTTGATTTATGCCCAAAACATTATCCTTTGAGGCACTATGTACAGGAGGTTAAAGCAAAAATTGTATTCTCCTACATATGGCTGATTAAAATTATACAAAACAAAACAATGTCTGCATCCGCTCTTTCTTTTTATCATGTCTGTTGGCAACATTTTTAAGAATAGATATCAGTTTAAAGATATAAATTTAAATGAACAAACTAGCTTCAGATTCCCCGCATGAAGAAATATTACAGCTGATGATAGAGTTATAACAGACTGATATTAAGTTGCAGTCTCATAAAAATTTTCAAAATGTATGACTGGGAGTACTTACATCTAGCAAATGCATCTTACACAGAAGATAAATTTGTTTATTAAATTATAGTAATTACAGCAAAAGATTTATTTTTGAGTAAAGAGCCAAAAGAAACAGACCCATATCCAAAAAAATGAATAACAGGAAACTTGTATTTTTGCTGCACAAATTTTGTAAATTCACCACATTCAATCCTAAAAATCATGGAATTATTAACTATGCATCTATGTATTTTATCTTGTGTCATATCTTTACAAAGTCCAAAATGCAAATTCACTGTCCTAAACACATTTGTGGAAATTTAATGCTGTGAAAACATTTTTATTTTACAATTACAGGTAAAACCCCATTATAATGCAAGGCTCCGAGTCCAAAGAATAACATCATGTTGATAATTTTTTTTAAAAACTACCCTATACAGGGTTCCTGCAATCAATAAAAAATATAATTCCATGACTATTCCAAAACTTTCCATGACCTTTTTACCAATTTCAAGACCACATAAATTTATGACCTCTAATACCTACCTAAACATATTCTGAAGTTGTTTTCAACAATACTTCATTCTATAGGATAGGTTTTCTTTTGAGTGCCATGATTTTGAATGGTGGTATGACTGTGGATGTAGTCAGACTATGAAGATTTGGGGATCCTACTCTAACAAATCCATTGTTGAATTTATGTAGGTTGGTAAAACTTTTGTCTTGGTAAATGAAAAAGTGACTGGATAAATCCAAAATAACCCAATTACATGACTTTCCCAAAACTTTGAACAACTTATGAAAATTTCAAAACTTTTTAAGGCTCCTGAAATGCTTTTCTGTAATTTACAAACTTGTTCAGGACTACTATGACTATAGGAACCCTGCCTTTAGAAAATGTGCATTGAAATTTCAATGTCACCAGTTTTAACTAACCTTTTGACCATATATTGTTTGTTTTTTTTCATCATGTTTCATCAGACATCAAATATACATCAGTTTTGAATTGTATATATGCCTGTATGACAGAGATGGTGCATGATGAAGATAAGACAACATTAAACATGGTGATAGGATTAAAAATCTGCTATGGATACGATTAATCTGGTTTTCTAAGAGCAAGTATTTAGGATGTTAAAAAGAGAGGTCAACATAAATTAAAAAATAGGGAGCCATTATGTTATTATAAGTGGAATCATGTTTTAATGTGGTTTACCTGTACTGCATTCCAGCAAATGAGGATTAATACAGAGGCAAAATTTTAAAAAATACTAAAAATGCTTTCCACAGGACAGCGACAAATACCTAAGAAATGTTTCTTGCAGCTGCTGCATGTTGCAGGCAAAATCAAAAGCACAAAAGGATTGGGGAAGCAGTGCCTCCATACCCCTTCTTATCTCTACTGGAGGATTTGTCAAAATGGGTGCAGCGCTGCCAAAAAATGGATAGCTGTACCTGAAAAGATATGGATAATATTTAAATGATGCATAAAAACAACCCCCAAACGACCCAGCTTACTCTCAATGTACTTACTAATGTAGTGTAATCAGCATCAAAGGAATGGTGAGGATAGGTTCACAGTCAATATAATCATAGTAGTACAAGGCAATAAAACAATTGTAAGCACAAATTTTATTTTTGAAACATTCAGTCCACATTCTCTAAAGAACAGAAGAGTATCACTTAACAAGACCCAATTGGAAACTAAGAAAGTGATAAATTTACACAGAATACAACATGTATTTGATGGTCCCTTTCGCTGTATGTATAATTTACAAGTACAGAGAAATTAAATCAGTTTAACTAATTATATGGGGTGAAACATATGTCCAAAACTTTATTACAATCTACCAAACCACATATTGTAATACATACTGCAATAAAATAACACTTAATGAAAGCAATAAAATAATCACTATCATATTTACTACTTGAAAAATACATCTCCAAGTTACCTTGCATTCCTTCAAATAGTAGTCAAATGATCATGAAAAATTTAAAAAAAATTAAATAAGTCTACACACACTAAGCCAATAAAAATTGTCCTGCCATTTCTAGTTTTTGTTTTATAATTCCCACAATGCACATTTTGTATTTTTGTTGGGAATAATTTCAAAATCCAATTTTTAAAAAAAAAACATTTATGAAAATAAAAATTATTGTCTGCACTTCTTTCAACTAATTTGAAAAATGAGTTGACATTAATATTTGGAGACAAAAAAGGGAGTTAACATAAGGACTTTGATCTGACAATGTATTTTACAAGGAAACAGATGTGGCTGCTGTTTGTTTAAATGTTTTGCTCTCTTTCTATTCTTTAAAGATAAAATATCAATCATAATGGCAGATGTTGCATGCTTTATTAGATGTAACTTCTGGGCATTTAATAATACAAAGTTTATTTTATAGGAATTGATATATTTTAGGCCATGGACTCTTGAGTATTGTTCTTTTAGTGTCATTACAAACAGGACATAAAAATCTGAGGCAAAGTTAAGGTTAAAATTATTATTTATAACTGAAATATATACTGGTCTTGATCTGCTACACCCCCACCCCAATTAAACATTGCCAGAAAAATGGTACTGTACATCCTACATTTTCTTGCTATCTCGTGCTAAGCATGTGACTTGGAGGAAAAAAAGAAAATATGGTTCTTAAATTAAATTGGAAAAATTATGTGATATACAGAAATTTGTTGCATGAAAGCAAGACCTTGAAAAAAAACCTGTGGTACAGAATACCATAATGCTGTATGTACTGCCAGAACAGCAAATTGCAATATATAGATATACTGGTATATAGTTACACCCCTAGTAATTATGACAGCATGAATTCATTAAGATTTATACCAAATAATATTCTGTGTGAAGTGTAAATCTGCAAACAAAAATATTGCAACTTGATCTCTGCATTTTAATTAAATTACATGTGTAGAGTTTGTTAACAAAATATTCATTACATTATTTTCAAGTACCATTTTAACAAAATTCTATAATGGAGCAAACAGCATACTCAAAAACAAATGGAGACAGGAGTGCATGAAGAGAAATTTGATACTGATGATATGATAATCATGATAGCAGTCCCAAACAGGGTTTGGGATTTATGCCAATGAGTATTTTAGAATATTTCATACTAATACGATTGCCTATAAACTGTGCAATTATATAAATCTAAATTCATGAAGATTGGCAGAAATCAGGTCAACAAGCTGATACCTGCCAAATAATTGATGACATTAGAATGTTTCCTGTAAGAATTGTTTTAATGACATTGATTACATGTTATGAAAACAACTACTATAAGAGTAGTTCATTTTATAGCAAATCAACATTATTTTATTCAATACTGAAAGTTCCTTATGCTTTCAAAGTAGGTCAAATTCTGTTCAGCACATCATTTGAAGTTGTAAAATGTTTTTCTAGTTAAGTGATTGCAGCCATATCTGATCACTGATCAGCATCTTTTGTTTAAATTTGAAAGCTTTTAAAGTTTTTTAAACATATTTCTATTTTTATTAGCAATGGTTTAATCTGGTGATGGTTTGACATAGTTTTTATAAAATCAAAATCTCTTCATGCCAAGATGCTTTCTCACAAATTTGGTCAAATTCTTATGAGTGGTCGCATTAAGAAGTTGTTTAAGTAATTTTTATTTTATTAAAATAAAGGTCGCATTTGGTAATGAATTAGTATTACTTGTATCAGCTTGAAATCCCTTTATATCTGTATGTTTTCTGTCAAGTTCTGCTGAGTGTTTTTCTTTAAAAAATTAAGTTAAAGGTATTTATATCTTTTAACATTTGATTGTGACTGCATCATTGGTACAAACAGAAAAGACCTTCATGTCAGGATGCCTTCTCAGATTAAGTCAAATTCTGAAAGGTGGTATTTGAGAAAATAAATTATTTAAAGCAATGATATATGATTGTGGATCAGCGTCACTTGTAAAAATTTAAAAGCCTTTTACACCAGGATGCTTTCTGTTCAATTCAGTCAAATGCCATCAAGTGCTTTCTGATAAAAAAGAAATTTAAATTTGTTCTATTTTTAGTAATGGTGGCCATACTTGATAAAATATCAACATTATCTATACAAATTTGAAAACCTTTCATGCCATTATGTCTAGTCTGGTTGAAATGGGTCCAGTGGTTTTTGAGAAGTTGAAAAAAAAAGCAAATGTTGACAGACAGATGATGCAAAGAACATCGAGTCATGCCATAAGCTCACTTGACCTTATGATCTTGTACACTAAAAAATCTCCTACTTATAAAATTCCACTAAGAGTTTACAAAGTATTCTATTTAACTGAATAAAACTCACAAAAGATGGAGCAAGTATTACTTGCCCCCAGCATATAGGTTTAACTGACATATCACTCGAATAAAACACTCACTATATTATAGAAATTATAGTATCTGGACAGTGCTCTGCTGGAAATTTAAGAAACTCAACTAAAATTATACCTAAAAAGAAAAATTAAACATTGAAGAATGAGAAATGTTGGGGAGGTTTAAGAAAATAATTTGCAATCCATTGCAGTTATATATTTGTATTATACTAAATAAATCACAAAGAGAAAAAAAATGCAGTTCTCAGAAGTGGTAAATAGAGGGACTTCTCCAACCTCCAAGTTTTTCAAAAAATCTTGACTATGAGAAAGGGATAGGTCAAGAGTGGTGGGTGAATGTGAATGGGATGCAGGCCTATTATTTACAGAAATGCATCAGATGAGAAAACAAATTTTAGATGTATATTTATTAAAACAGAATTCAGCATGAATTTTAAAGTGGATGGATGAGTGGAGGACTGTTGCCACTAGACAAAATTCCTACTGGGATTTACAAAAAAAAACAAAAACTAATGTTACCAGAGGTCCCAGAAATACTTAGTCATGCATATTTGTATGCAATTCTTTTGCTTTGATGGAGAAAAATGCTTAGACAGGAGTTTAATGTAAGCATGTAATAGGTGGGCAGCAAAATTAAAAAACTTGCCAATCTTCCTTCAGTCACCTGCTGCGTGGAAAAATGTGATGATCAATTAGCTTTGCTGATATTTACAGCAATAGAATTCAGTGAATGACAAACATCCTGATGAATATGTTGGCATTTTAAGAGTACATCAAAAGAACATGATGCCAAAGCTGGGTGTCAAGTTTAAAGACTTTGACTGCATGGGAAAATGCGTTGGTATTTACAATGACTGAATTCTGAGGTAGAAAGATCCAGAGATGTAAATATGGTGATTTATAAGAGTACATCAAAAGAATATGATGCAATAACCAGGTGGCAAGTTCAAAGTCTCTGAATAGGAAATGAGCTGATATTTACAGTGTTTTAATTTAGAAAGAGAAAGACCCAGAGATCTACATGTAGTTGTTTATAAGAGTACATTACAAAGTACAACTTTAGCTTTCATTATTGTGTTCATCTTCAAATGAAGCTGAACAAGTAGTGCATGTGACCTCGAAATCAAGACATATTGTAACTTAGACTAAATATCATTTGCAAATCTGGATAAGTACTCTGAGGTTAACAAACAAACTGACAAAGATTAAAAATAGATTCAGAAGAGTGCTAAAGTTGATAGAACTGACAGTTTGGATGGGACAGTATCCAAGTGTTAAGGAGTGTGTGATACCATGCTTAGTGTTTGGAATAATACCTTTCCCTTGGATTGGAAAAACTGACAAAATTCAGTCACACTCTGCTGGACAAACAAGAGCTATATGTCAGTGATATAAAGAATGTGGAAATTAAACTCAGTGGCAACCTAAAGCTCTTCTGATCTGCATAGTTCACATCTTCTGGGAGAGGACTGCAACTTTTACTGGGGGTACTCCTAATTTTACCAAAATGGGAGTCCTGGACTTCTAGTTTTAAAATCCTAGTGAGCCCTCTGGTTACCACTACTTCCAAAAGAATGCTGCTTATGCCTCATTGAAAGTAAAACATGAGACAAAAAATTACTTCCATGCTGGATTATTTAGAATCAAGCCTGATTACCTCAGAAAAACATTTTGTGTGGTATTACTCTCAATGTTCCTGATGCTGCGAAGGTCAATGGAGAAGGAGAAATGGTGTGACTGAGGTGGTATGGCCACATGGTGCTGTGTTGTAGAGTTGGTAGAAGAATTGTAGTGGAATGATTGACCCGAGGATGTTGGGACGGGATGCTTTAGATTAGTGGCTTCCTCTTTATCAATAGCTGTTCTCTTGCCTTTCTCATGTTTTTCAGCTGTGAAATGAAGGAACATTTGTTGTTATATCTTACCAGAAGTAGACATAACTCTATATAGTCACTAAAAAAATCACATATATACTTGCCATGTCAGGATGTAAAAACAAATATATCACACCCACCCACCCACCATCTCTGCGACTCCTGCAAACTAGGCTCTGATTTGTAACTCAGGAACTGTTCATAGTTCTATCCTTAAAGTGTACATAATTAGCTGGTACAAGGTAAGTTAATCTGTGCTGTGAGCATGGATTCCTTCCCTAATAAAGCCTCTTTATTCATGAGATCATAATAATTCATTGGTATTTAACACACTAGTCTTCTAAAACATGCTTATCAACTTAAGGGTGTTACTTCTTATATTGTTACTTTGTATTTACTTAAATTTAAGTTCAAATTATGAATCAATCAGTATAATCTCTTATCCCTTTTTCTAATGAAATGTACACATCTTGTATACTAAAATTAATTTTTTCTTCTGCAAGGCAAACCAAACCAAAATTTTTGATTCTTAATAGTCCTTATCATAGATTATTTCCCTTGCTCTCTAATAAAAGCTGATAATTGCTTCCACTGTACTACTGTACCATGTGCATGGTTTCAATATCACCTCATTAATAAATATGGGTTCTTCTTACATTGTAAACTTATCAACGATCTTGTTGATTTTTAACTTGTATAGGAAGCATGCCAGTTTATGTCATCAAGATTTCATTCAAAATATGGGAACTACAGTCTATACAAGCTCAGTCATCTGATGCAAGACCAACTCATTATTATATGCTCATTTTTTCTACTAACTTTATATTGTCAGAATTGTTCAGTATTTTATGATTTTTGTACTCATGCAAGACTTGCATGCACTTCATATTGCACCCACATGCGCCCAATTTTCTTTCAAAAGTGATGTCTAGTATGTTACTAAGTTAAAATTTATATGGGCAGAGTTATGAGCACATTAATAATGTTGTCGCTGGGTAACAATGAATGTGCACATGTATTTAATTAGAATATACAATACAGTCAATTTCTTTGTTTCTTATAGTGTATTTTTTTCTAGAATAAGAAAATGAACATAAAATAAAAAGGTTACTGCATTTGTATATGAAAATATGAACTTATTTTGTTGGACAGATATACTGCAATCCCAAAATTATGCAGGATTTCCATCCATAAAACTTGTTCATATTTTCCCATACAAATGCAGTAAGCTATAATTATTAGGTATTGATGTCACTCATAACTAATTTGAGATCTTGATGATACAAGCTAATATTCAAGTATGATAAAAATCTGTTCAGAGACATGGTTTCTGGTGTGTTCACTTGCTCAAGCATTTAGATGTGAAATGACCTTATTATTATGCATGTATTTCACTCATAACTGAAATCATACAAGATCTTGAGGAGACAAGCTTAAATACCAGATCTAATCAAAATATGATCACAATTAAAGGGCCATATCTCACTTGGGATCAAAGAATCTGCTCAGTAGATGGGTCAGGTGAAAATCTTACAAATATTTTGAAGGCAATGGCCTGGATTTTGCTGCAACTTTAATTAAAATAAATTTCCTGGCAAGCAGAATAGTTTAGGATTTTACTAGTCCTTGATGCTTTAAAACTATTAGCCCTTTACCCAGTATAAAAACTTTTGGATGCTTCTACCGTATTTCACTAAAAGCACATTATGATTTCTTGATCCAATTAACATACAAGAACATTTGCATGCCTGTGCATCATTTGCATAAAAGCATGTTTTGATACCTATGATAAATGTAAATTTTCAGCTGGCATTCACAGCACAACCTTCCAGGTATACCCCTTGTAGAAACTTTAAGCCATAAAGATCAAATTTTACTGTAAAACCTTTCTGTAGATAACAATTATCTACAAAAATGGTAAACTGGTTCAGATTTAGGTTGAAATAACCATATATAGCACTAATTAAAATTTCATAGGCTGGCCTATTCATATGGAATCACTTTGGTAACATATTCTATTTATAAAAACAAGATCATAAAATGACTATATCCATGCATCTTTTGTTGTTGTTGAAAGGTTTAACACCATTTTTCTGCACAAGATAGGCTATACATGGTGGCCAGTATAAATTGTGGAGGAAGAACCAGGGACCCTTCCCCAAAAGAACCAATGACCAATGAGAAGCTACTGGCAAACTTTCTCATATACCCACACTGGTTAAACCCCAAGACTCGAACCCATGCAGACTGATGTGAGATGGCAGTGCTACGTAATGGTAAGTGTTTAAGAACACCCTGCAACTAAGGACCCCATCAATGCATTTATTGCATCTAACAGACAGATGGTGTATGCGGATGAAAATAGGTAAACCAAAAGGAATTGAACAAAGAGCAAAACATAAGTGATAGTTCAAATATTTGGAGAGGGTTTTAGTGGCCTGAAAATAGCAGAAATATTTGTAATAAAATGGTTTACTGTGGCGAGTAGGTATCAAAATAGGTAAACAGCAAATAAGCCATGAAGAGGAAACCTTGTAAATGTGATTCCATAAAGGAAATCTTGGAAGAATATAAATATTTTTAATAACCTTTGAAATTATCTGAAACAACTGTGAATAGATGTTTCAATTTTCCAGGATAGAAAAGAAAGGTAGTAAAGAAGAAAAATTGTGATACTGAAAAACAATTGAATTTATAAGAGAACATAGTCTTGTTCTATATTACGTACAAAATGCAGACGATTATTCGAGAAAGTTAATATTCTCAAACGAAATTCAAACAGTGCTTATTAAAGACAGACATGTATAACTGTTACTAAGACAATGAGACATGGGACCATGTTATCTCACGAGAACACATTGATTCAAATGCTTGTGAACAGACATATATCAATGTTTTGGAGTTGTATTACTTACAATCATGTGGGTACCTTGTCCTTGTAGATGGCAAGATAAATTCAACAAAATATACTGCTGTTCTTGCAAAAAACCTGAAGCCAGTTGTTGCCAAAGTATTACTGCAAAAATCATGAAGACAACACAACCACAAACAGATAAAGAAACTTGGTGGACTTTTGTTGTTTTTGCTGCATTTTTTATTACCAATATGTGGCTACTGCAATTAAAATTTTGAAACAATCCAAAGTGCCTTCCAACCCGCAGAGCATTCCTTTCTGGAATACTGTGAATTCATGCACTTCTGTGACTATACATTAAAGCTGACCTGAAAGAAATATAGCTATTAGTAATGGATGTATGTTGGAAAGTTTGGAGAGTGATGTTGTTGTTAAAGACTAATTCATTCAAAGTTTCATAATCAATCTGGCTGAAATCTGACTTTCCTTAATAAAGGCTATATATTAACAGGCAAAGTCAAACTCCATGTCAAAATTCCCAGGACACAAACTTCTCTAATTAAATGTTAATCTCCTACATGAGACAAAAGATACAAACTCCCCAAATACCATATAAAAAAAGGCAAAATGGGTAAAATCCTATGTCAATTATTTGCTGTACGTATTGCAATCTTTAGAAGAAAGCCCAAAACCTTATCAGCTAGAATGCTGTCATGGGAATAATCTCATGGCAAACAAAAGTTACATATATTTGCCTCTCATGACATGCAAGAGGGTGCTCTGGGCCTATTTGACACTATTCTACTGGGCCTATTTGACACTATTCTACTGGGCCTTCTTGACACTATTCTACTGGGCCTATTTGACACTATTCTACTGGGCCTTTTTGATACTATTCTACTCGGCCTTTTTGAAACTATTCTACTGGGCCTATTTGACACTATTCTACTGGACCTAAGCCAGTCTAAAATGATAGGCCACAGATGACAACTCCTCTTAATGATGATACTGATGGCTGAAAATCATGCTTTTTTTAAATCTCATTAATATTGTGCTGCTCAGCAAATGTGGTGAAAATTAAATAATGCACACACTTATTATCTTGTGAAGAAATAAAATGCTGGTTGACGGTATGGACAGATGGACAGCCAGAGACTGATGGACATGATCATTGCAGGAATCCACAGTCTTGAGTGGGGCCTTTATAACATCTTTATGACTAAAATTTAGGTCAATTTTCGTTGTGAATTTACATTTTTCTGTTGATTTTTAGCAACCAAAAATTCAATAAAAACTGGTAATCTATGTGAAAAAATTATCATATTATTTCTGAATTTCAATGGCAGTGAGATATTCAAAAACAATAATCAAATCCTTCATCCAATAAATTCTAAAACTCACTCTCTTTTTTCTCATCTTTCTCTAGGCTGCTAACATTTTCTTGAGTATTTTCATTCTCAAAATCATCTTCATATTCTTCTGTGCCATTTTCTTTATCTCCTGCATAATGTACCTCTCTCTTAGGGGAACCATCAGGATGCGGTTTTCTTTTTGGTGAAGGAGTCTCAGGTTTTAACTTTTGTATGGGGGATCCAACCTGCTCTTGTGTGGTATCACCTAGTGCTGTCTTCACCGGCGTCCTTACAACCTAAAATAACATGAATTAGATACATAATGGTCACTCAAATAAATCATTACTTCTGGGTCACATATGATTCTGGTTATTACATGAATGTTCTCTCCTCCCTTGAAACTCAACTAGACTCTAGGACCAGGTGTCCTGGAAGCTGGAACTTTGCTATATAGACCTTTGAAAGTACAAAAAAACTGCTCCTTTCTAACCAAGTCTCAAATGCTGAATAAATTTTTTTAACAGAATAAACTTTGAAAAATTTGAAAAATGATGACTAGAAAAGTGCTCACAAATCAAAATAGCAATACTCTTTACTTAAAACAAGCGACCTCAAATAAATAACCATCAATATCATGTTAAAGAACATATTTAGAATCAATGAAGACCACAACAGTGAAAGAATTCACCCAAATATTGAACAAAATTAAGAATGATGATGATGTATGACAAATACATTAATACAAATATGATACTGACTCTCTGGATGGATAAATATCCAGTTTATGGGTAGCAACCCAGCAGTGGTAAAGAGAGGTAATAGGCAAAGTTTTTTTTATCTTTGTCGATATGGCATAAAGACAGAAATTTTTATTTTGTCTTTTTGGCAGGTAGTGGAAATTAATTTTCTATGTTAATATGATCCAGAAGTGTATTCCAAGGAGGAATCAATAGATCCCTTGAACATAGGGCTATCTTAGTTTTGTAGCACTAAATACACCATTTTTAAGGCAGCATAATGCAATTTTCTGATGTATGTTGGTGGAAAATATAAGTTTTAAAGTTTATTTATCTGTACATATACATTGAAATAATTATTAAGTAACTGTTAAAGCTTACAGCACTATGCCAAAATATATACTCATTGCTGCAATTTGCTAGTTTTGTCAGTGTGTGGCCTACATGTCAGTAAAGTAGTAAATCAGAAGTCATTTGAAATCAGTTTGTAATATATAGTTTGCTTCAAGTCTGAGAGCATAATCTGCATTATTCATGCATTATTCACATATATACAATAAATGCTATATCAATCATATACTAGAGTTATTATTTGCATTGCAACGGGATGAAAGATATCTACATAATGTACAGGCATACTTACACTTGCATGGAAATTTAAAATAGACTTGCAACTGATATGCTAATTATGATTCTGAAAGGCAGCTTGACTTATTTAATTCACTAGAAATTCGCTCCTAATTTTTCAAATGAATCACTAATTATAACTGGGTCTTCCATTCTGGTCAAGAATGGGCATTTATAATGTGTTAAAACTGAATTATCTTACTGTGTCCTCTTTCCGAAGAAAAACTGACACACTGATGGTAGGTGACATCTCACTTGGTACTGGGGGCATCTGCTGCTTTGTTTTATTAGGTGGAATAAGCTGAAAGGAAAATAAATATTCCAGATCTCAGGTGTTAATAATGTCTTTTTAGGCAGACATCCATGTACAGTCATTGAAACTCCTTATATTAAACCTCATATGACTAATGAAATAAACAGGTTAAAACCAAATTAAAATATCTTACCATTATATAATAGCTGGACAAAAATAGTATGTGCCAATCAATTGCATCATCAAAATTATGCTAGGAATTGGTAGTATGTCAGACAGCATTTATAAAATATTTCAATACATCCTAAATTTATGAATCCTTTCATTTCAAAGACCTCCAAAACTTTTACAATGGCCATTAAATTGCTAAATGTGTTTGTCATTCACACAAAAAGTGCCAATCATAATCAGTAAATGTAGTTCTTTGTGTTTTACCTACACTGTAAAATTAGAACAAAGTTCCTAAGTATGATGCAAGTAATTTAGTGAAAAAAAACTAGTGTGAAAAATAACTATTTTAAAATACAGCTTTATTCTCATACAGTAAAATGTGTTGTTTTCACATCTTGCTGAATCAAAAATAGCCTTAAATCTACTCTTAATAACCTGGCCTTATTTTCACCCACATCTGACAAAATCTTGTGATATCTATATACATAATTAACTGTCTTTGACTAAATGATGAGGCATGACAAGGGGTCAGGAAGAAGAATAACTGGCTGTGATAATAGTAAAGAGAAATGGGACCTAAAAAAATCTTATTACTGAATTAAAGATCCAGGAGTCTGTCTAAGAATATAAGGAAATGTATGGATCTATAGAAAAAAAAATGACATCTAAAACAAAAGGGCATGGTAGGTGTGGAATTTACAACAGAAGTAGTTTAGAATTATTCATTGGTATAACAATAAATGGGAGAAAGATCAACTCTGGAAAAATCTTGATTACATATAGGCAAGGCAAATTAACTTATAATGACATATTAGGTTTCTAAACACACACTCAAACAGAAAATGAATAACAAGCAACAATATAACAAATTAAAAGGCAATAATAATTAGTAGTAACAATGGGGAACATAGCTATAGCATGTTTTGTTACAACATGAATTCAGATATAACATGGTCATAATATGGCTTCCAATATTTTTCCTGTATAATCATAGCACTACAATTCCATACATTTGTAATGCTGAAAATTTTGTAGTAAGCAATGATTCAATTAAGTGTAACAACAGTTTTCAAGTAAAGATAAGGGTTCTTTCTTGTCAAAACATACAAAGCATGGACAAAGTTTTCTTTGATCTTCATCCACAGTTTGTAGTACATTAGCATTGTGACCTTCACAAAACATAGTTCAATTTATGTGCATGAAAACTGCCAAATAGATCATAAACAACACTGAGCGATCTTTGTTTACCTTGGCAGAGCAATATAAAGTCTTTGAATCAATTCACTTAATAAAACAATGAACACTTTATCTGCAACAAACGAGCTTCTCTTAATCATAGAGTTGTTTGAGATAGGATTGGATGGGTTCAAGCCTCAGCTTGGTTCATCTAACAGTCTAGGGACTAGTCATGGGTATTAGTTAAGTAATACTACACAAACTCATCCATCATCTAACTGTCTAGGGACCAGTCATGGATGTTAGTTGAAGTAATACTACACAAGCTCATCCATCATCTAACAGTCTAGGGACCAGTCATGGGTGTTAGTTGAAGTAATACTACACAAACTCATCCATCATCTAACAGTCTAGGGACCAGTCATCGGTGTTAGTTAAGTAATACTACACAAACTTACTCCCTATATCAGTTCATTTTTGATTTGCTTTCTGAGGAACAAAACACTGCATCAATCATCACAAAATATTTTAAATTAAAATACAACCTATATATACCATGTCTCTTTGAAGAATTACGGCATGAATCGCTGCTATGACAAAGCAATATGACAATAATACAATGACAGCTGATCAGAATTCTTAGACATTAAACTAACAGCAAAATAAGACAGATATTCGTGTCCTGTGTACTTGTATGTTCATGCAGGTAGTTAATGTTCAGTCACAATCTGTGTCAAATGCCTAGATCTATCATTAATTCTTACCGTTGTGGTTCAGACCATGTGTCACAAATGGCAGTAAATATGTATTGATTTGGAGTGTCCATAAATAAAATTGTGGTTTTCTTTCAATCAAAACGATAGCTGAGGTTGGTCAATCTATTCTCTGAAGCAGTTATTTTTATAAGAGTTAAACTGATATTTATACCCTTTCCTTCTGCCAAGCATGTCATTTCAACTTCAGTCTAGAACTAATTCAATGTACATCATGGTGTCATTTCATGGACCTAGACCATCATGTTATAATGTACTTTATATGCACCTTAATTTTTTGAAGCCAAATATTATTACAGAATACATTTTACAAGTTTTTTTGAAAACAAGCATGAGAGAATTGTTTGTTTCATTGAGAATGATCCTTCAAAATGTAAAGATTGGACAGTAACGCATTCAAGGCTTTGCTCTTGCATTCTCTAAGAAGAAGATGCAATAAATTACTAATAGTCAAATCAACCTAGGTTTGAAGACACTAGTTCAGCAGTACCTGAAAGGATCCCTCAACAGATACAGGTTTCATGAAGATTTCTGTGCTGTTCTTTATCAGCAATGTGTTCAGAGGAATCTCTGCACTTCCCAGACTCTGCTCACCACAACACAAGTGAATCTACAATGGATAAAGGACATGATGTTTAGTATGTACTCTTAATACCTCACCATATTCTCATAACACTTATTATATAAAAGATCACAGAAAGCACTCAAACTGATCCAATAATAGCACATATAAACAAGCAAAGAGTATATTACTTGATCCAGTAAGGTTACATTTTATAGTAAATAAAAATGTCCCTCTCAGTCATCAAGTGTCCGATTCCCGGAGCCTTTAAGAAGCTGTGTGCACAATGAGTTATTAACCATGCCAGATGGACCAGAACTAATAGATATCTGTCATGATTAGACCACTGCACACAGATTGTTTTTTTTCCCCCTGAGAATGCATGGCATTTGACACATGCTGTATAATCTGAGGTCCAAGGTAAATTTCATCTGAGGCAAAGAAATCTGTCAAGTATTTGAAGTTTCCTCTTACTTTTCCTACCCATTTTGGATATTTTGACAGCAAACATTGACTGCATACAGAATGACTCAATTGGTGTTTTCCCATCTGCCTCACTGGATGGGCTTTGAGTCACAATTGTGTTTGATGTATTTTATTTTATTATTTTTCCTGTCTCTTGATATATGGGTTAGGGGCCCCGAGTGGCCGAGTGGTCTAAAGCGCTGTCCGTTACAGATCACTGCCATCTCACCTCTGTCTGCGTGTGTTCGAGTCTAGGATTCGGCTAATGTAGATACGTGAGAAAGCTTGCCAGTAGCTTCTCGTGGGTCGGTGGTTCTTTCCGGTGATTTCCTGGTTTCTTCCTCCACCATTAATACTGGCTGCCATGAATAGCCTATCGTGTGCTGAAAAATGGCGTTAAGCCCAACAACAAACAAACAAACAAATATATGGGTTAGTAAGTCAATGATGAGTTTGGAGGCTGGGTAGGACTGTTCTTCCTTTTGTTTTTTTGTCTTTTATCTTTTTGTTTCTTGCCCAACCCCCAATAAGACTGCCTTCTAAACTCAATGGTTTGCAGTTGCGTGACGTTGGCATTGATTGAGGTTGTGACTATTTTGTGTTTGTCCAGAGAATAATCCCTTTTTCATTTGACAATGATCAGCTCTCCTTTTGAGGGTAAAGACTGATCAGATCTGTAGGTTTCTTGAGGTTTATCTGCAAGTTGGAAAGGCAGTTTATGGGATCCTCACTTTCTCTATACTGCCTCTAAAGAGCAGAGGTGACCCAAATGTTGTCATCTGTAATGTATGAGCATGGCCATAAACAAAGAAGAGGCCCTCAGATGGACTAGTTATCCTAATGTAGACCTGGAGTATGAAAGGCACTGGCACGGACTGTCAAATTTCTGTGGTGGTGAGACATACATTTGCAGATTAACATATTTTTGAGCTTTCAAAATGTCAGTTCTTGTTCTGATTACATGCATGACCCACTCATTTCAATGCTCAATTTCAGTCAAGGTATATCAGCTAAACTTTAAACACCTTTTTAGACCCAATAATAGGTCATTCAAAGCTTTAAAACAAAACTGTCATCACTATCATCAGCCAGCAGGCCTCTTTGCCAAACTGAATTATCTAAAATGAACCATGATGGGATTGAGCCCTTTTGGATTTTTTTAATAACCCCTATTTTTAAATATGTATTTGTAAAACTCGATGCTTGGTTTAACTACAACAGAATGACTTGTCCAGGACCCAATGTTACAATTAAACTTAGTGACAGTGTTTCCCTTTACGCACAGTTGTGTGTCATGGATGCACACTGGAGAAAATTGACGCACAGAAATTTTTGCTGTGCGTTTTTTTAACGCAAAGGATTTGCAAAATATAATCACGATTTATTTAATATCCAACGCGTTGCATTAGAAATGGCATCATGTAAACCTCGATTATACATCATTAGTGATGGCATCGTGAATATTTCTTCCATTTTCCTGTTTCGTATGCTCTCTGTGTTGCACACTGTAATACTGAACATACAGAGCAGAGAACCAGACTACCATTAGGCAATATTATGACCGATTAGCTGCCCCTGATCTCGCGAGCTTTCACGCGATTCTATCGAGTTCAGCAAGATGTCCTGATGTTTAACCTCAATTCTTGTTGCACTAAAATGTGATCTCGAGATGAAAACAGCAATCACTAAGAATCATTAGCAAAGAAATTGAAAGAAACAGAACACGAAAGAGTAAATGTGGATCTGACTCTGATGAAAAACGGATAAAATATTCTCTTGACTAGAATACGGCACATCCAAGGCATTGGGATTACCGGTGTGATTTCGCGATTGCGAAGACTATACAAGTGAATAATCCTTTCGTGACATCGTTTGAGAATTTTAAAAATCTGCCAATGATCACCACAAGATATCTTTTGAACACATGATTACCTTAGATATTCTTTTAAAACAAATAAATAAGTAAACTTGCAGAGACAAATTCATTATTTGGATTATTAAGGGGGTTGTTGCAGATTTTGATAACTTTGCTGTAACGAAAGAAAGATCTAAAAGTTCAAGTGAAACTTGTTAAAGAGAAGATGAATCATTGCCCTCTGATGTTTGGATAAATGTGTTTTAGGACGATGTACAATGAAACCGATGATAGTACACATTTTATGATAGGCAGTAAAACCAACAGGCACAATTAACACAAATGCATTTTCCATTCAAGTCATATTTTTAACAGTATTTGTAAAAGTCGTATTTTTAACTGTTGTTTTGTTAATAAGATATATTTGGAGTTTTGTATTGGCTTAAATGTAATGTGTTGGTCTATAATATTGCTACAAAAGTTATATGCATTTGTGATAATTGTGCCTGTTGGTTTATTTGTATGTGTGTGTGTGTGTGTGTGTGTGTGAGAGAGAGAGAGAGAGAGAGAGAGAGAGAGAGAGAGAGAGAGAGAGAGAGAGAGAGAGAGAGAGAGAGAGAGAGAGAGAGAGAGAGAGATATTGAATATATTGTGCAAATTGCAATATCCTATTCCAGCTGAAAAAGTATGGATTTGATGAAAATTTGTTGGTACATTTTTGACCCCCACATTTTTTATTTGACCCCCAGTTCTGACACCAAGGGGTTTTTATTACCCTCAGTTTTACACTCCTGGGGGATACACTGCTTAGTGATGTCAAAGAGTGTTAATGACATCATATGAAAGGGACTTTAGGGATGATGTGCACTTCATGTGGATTGTGATAAAAGTTGAATTGCTAACATAATGACAGAAAATCAAACCGTACTTCCAATCATCACACAATATAAAATAAATGACTGGAAAATATCATTATCAATCACTTTTTATTTTTTAAGCAAAATATCTAAAATTCAATGACTTTCAATGACCAAGGTGAAATATCAATGACTTTCAAGGCCTTGATATATTCATTTCTCAATGCCTTTTATTGTTGTTGTTGGGCTTAACGCCATTTTTCAGCACACAATAGGCCGCCAGTATTAATGGTGGAGGAAGAAACTGGGGAAATCACCGGAAAGAACCACCGACCCATGAGAAGCTACTGGCAAGTTTTCTCACATATCAATATTTGCTGAATCCTAGACTCGAACCCACGCAGACAGAGGTGAGATGGCAGTGATCCGTAACGGACAGCGCTTTAGAACATTCGGGGCCCCAATGCCTTTTAATGACCATGCAAACCCTGTATTATTATAATAGATCTATATATTCTGAATGCTTATACTGGTTTATCAATGCTATAAGTACATATACATTATGTCATAATATTAGTCATTTTTTTCCAATGCTGACCTCCATGTCAATATAAATACCATTCACCCAGCCTCATTTTGATTTTTAGCGATTAATATCATGAATGGCAATTCATCTGAAATGCGTAATGTGAAAGGGTCCACCATGCTAATGTGCTTTTAAGCCATATACACATATATATATGGATTATATTTCATATGCATATACTTGAATGATTTTATGCTTTATGACCACAAGTTTAAAACATAATATGCATAAAATTAAATCTGGTCTTGTCCTTTTTTGCAGAGATTTACTTTTGTCAATTTTTCTTCAATGGGGATGCCATTATTGTTTTTCTCATTATGATCCAGTCTCATTTTCTTTGTGGCTATATGCTTAAATAGACCTTATTTTGTGTTTGGAATTGTTATGTTTCTGTCATGGCAAAAGTTGACATAATCACCATCCTCTTTTTACTCTTTAGCATAACATTTTCAATGTTCAAGCTAAATATTTACACTTAACCACCTTTAGGCAGGGGTGAAAATTTGGTTAAAATATGGCAAATGGCAATTAAATTATAACAATGTGAATCTGTTCATGCTACAGAGAAACATATATCACGCTGTCAAAGTGGTTTCACTTTAACATTGCTCCCACAAGCAACTGATTAACAGGCAATAATACAATGCTGCAATATAGGTTGATAACCCATTTGGTTCGCAGTCCACATTAATAGCCACATTTAATGGACACTAGCTGATAGGACAATTTGATCAAGCAATAATTTGCATCTTTATGGCACAGGGAAACTTTTTCAACAGAAAAAAAGGATTCTTTTTAACAAAAGAAATTCAAACAAAACAGAACAGAAACAACTTTGGGGAAATCACTAAACTATTTGCTTTCCTCACCTTCAGACCTGGCTGGTTTGTCATGAAGATTCGCAATGCTTCCACACTTGTCCGTATTCTCACCGAGGCTCTCTCAGCTGGAAAGTGTGGTTCAATCAAATCATGGAAGACTTCATTTGTGACATCATTACCAATTAGGGAATAGTAAAAGAAATACCCATTGACCCCTGGTGGCAGAGCTTGTGAACTTGGTATCAGCTGGGGAAAGAAATGCAAGAGTAATTTTGAATTTTAACAAATAAGAAAAAAATCTGTCAAATTTTAGTTTATTTCTGTCTTATTAAATATGATGATATACAATTACCAATGTAATTTGATTTATACTGTTTACCCTGCTTGGTAAATCTAATAGCCAAGATAATTATCTCATGGTATTGTGTTAAGTCAAGAACTTGTGCACAACTGCACTCTTGATATATTTGAGAAAAGGGTCTATCCTAGGATGCATAATCACTGGATTCATGCTAATTTCTAACAAAAATCATACTGAAATATAACAAAATGTGAAAATTCCACAAAATATTTTCAAGTTCTACCATTATATCTGTATTAAAATATTGCTATAATTCCCTAACATTTCAGTTCTAAAATAGACCCTGAATCCAATACCATTTCCACATCATGGTATTCTATGATAATTTATTTTCAAAGAATTTCTTGGCTAATAACCTCTTATGCACTTATATCTTTTTGTGTACTATAAGCTGCTATATTCCCATAAAAAATTCAGACATTCCTTCGTCTGTAACAGAAAATCTGAATCTATATTAAAAGCTCCAACTGCTATGCAATATGAAATGCCAACTAAAAACAATCCATGATTTTATTGTGACAAAATGATTGTCTGCAAAAAAGTACTGCAGACAGTTCATCCTTTGTTGTACTACAATAAGAACATTCTTTTTAAAGAATCTGCAACAGAACATTCCTACAAATGGGTCATTTTTTTATATGATCAGAAATGACTCCATACAATTTAGATGCCTGTGCCAGATTAGTACAACTAAAGAATTTTAAGACCAACTAGGACATAACTCAGTAAAATGTTTTCAGACAGACAAAACTTAAACTTGAGCTAGATCCTCTAAGAACAAATATAGTTTGAATGTTCTTAAAGAAGTGTAACAGAGGTTAAACAAAACTGTCAAGAAAAAGAATGCACTGACATGGATAAAACTATGCCCCTTCCAAAGCTTGTTGGGGCACAAAAATGTGTTAATTAGTGAGACATTCTAGGGCCCTGAAAAAGAGGAAGAACAGGGAGAAGAGGCCATCAGGAAGACTTGATAAATCTGTTCAGCAATGTACTATGGTTTTATTCAGTACAATAACAAGAACAATAATAGTATAATTTTAAGTTGTTGTCAAATATTTCATGATGCTTTTTGTAGCAGCTGAAACTCCAAGTAGTATTAGTAGTAATATAAATAGTGTTTGTAACTGTAACTGCAATTTATTTGTTTAAATTTATTCATTTAACTAGATATTTTTATAAAATTCCTGAACATAAACATTTACTAAGCATCATTTTTTCCTCAGTCTTCTTCCCAAGATAACATGATCTATGAACTTTCACCATTTTTTTTAGGTATAACAGAAAGTGACATTTAGATTTTACAATTATAAATGTAATTTAACCTCCTGGTTGTATCAGCCCATCTTTCTGAACATGAATTAGAAACAATAAACTCAGTGTATTGATGTATATAATTTCTGATTATTCTCATATAAAAGTGACTTTTAAACATAAAGAAAATTAGAAACTATCATAGATCAAGCAATTTTGAACACATTTACGATCTGCTGTTGTGTGCATATGCTTACCTGTGCCAAATTAGCAGCACTAGCAATCGTTACTGAGAGAATGAAATAATCTTTGCACCTGGCAGGTGGTCCTATTTGATAGTATCCCTCCTCTTCATTTAGAAGAGGTTGTAGTAGGCGAGTGTCTGCTCCTGTAGGTGGTAACTCATCTATAACTGCAATTAGAAAAGGTATATGACAGAATATGTGGAGTTAGAAACAAGGCAGCACACAAATAAAGACACATACACCAGGGGTCATGCTATCTGGCAAAAAAGTCACCTAAGAACTGTAAACTTCACCTTATTCTGTTAGGAAAGCGAAAATGACTTTGCCCTTGATTTTTCTGACATAAACTGGCTGTATATTATGACTTTTCAGATGCTCCCTAGCAGTAGCCTGCAAGTTCTGGCAATGTTGTAATCCAAGGTGAAATGCATCAATATATAAATAGTAATTTGCTATAAAAATTGTGATTGGTGAAGAGTGTTTTCTTATGTATTTCTTGTTTTTTTAAATGGAGAGTTTAACAGTTGTATTTGCGTATTTTCTTGATAAAATCAGTTTGAGACTGTAAACGAAGTTGTGATGGCAGACATCACTATGTATATTATATACTACATAATTAAACTGTCTGTATTCGTAAATAATTGGGCAAATAGATTCAGGAAAATATATAATATAATGAAAAAAGTTGAAATATTATGTCATAGGAGATTAAGCTGAAATATTTAATAATGTAGGTCAACAACGCATGACAATCTGTTGTGGAATTCAAAACAATGCTGCAAGGTCAAGGTTGTTTCTGACGTACCATAATTAATTTTTGAAAAATTACACAAGATATATAGTAGTGATGCAAATACTATTTCACTGACTATATCGTTAATACCAGTAGGTAGACAAATAATTCAACCATAAATATGCAGTCTGATTAATGAGTTTGTTGTAACAAACCAAGAAAGTGAAGTTTTATTAAGAAAAACCCGCTTTCTAAAAACAAACGCACTAGCTTGGTGCAATATGTGTTTTTAGATGTTTCGATCTTAGGGAAAAAAGGGTCCAGTTTCATTATCTATTTATTTAGTACTTCTGTGTGTTGTCTATGAACAGTTATAGTAATGTTTTATTGGGAACAAGGAAATCAGGACGAAGTGTATGTTTTGAAGTCGCTTGTGAATTTATTCCTATGTATATAAATTTGGGATTGTTTCAAAGAATGCTAGAAATCATTTTCGACATCAATTTTACACAAAACTTGCACAAAATAAAATAAAATAATTAAGTGGTAGTTTATTAAGCATTTTTACCAACCTAAAATTACAAGACTCTAATCTTGTTCTTGATTTCAGTTAAAATTAATTACAATGTATAGCTTCTGTTGTGCCTTTCAAGTCATATGGCCAATTTGCAAGTATCTCAATCAAAACACACATGTATGAATAGAATGGGTATGAATATAATAATTTTCATACATTTACAAAATGGGTTGATAAAAAACATGACATATTTTTAACTTGAAAATAAGCCATTGTCTAAAACTGTCAAAAGCATACTGAGAAATTATAGCACATAAATAAGATACTGCTGCATTATCATATATATTATATCATATATATTTCACATTTCTTGCTTTGGTCTCACTTCTCCCAGTTTAGCTTCCATTTCTCCCTGTTTAGCTCCCACTTTTTCCTGTTCTGACCAAAATAAGATGTCACTTCTCCCTACAATTTAAGTCTAGCTTGACCCCTGATACACCGTTATAGAATATTGTCCACAACTAGAATATTTAAGAATACATTATTAGTTATTAAGAATCATCCATATTTTTGCTCTAATACCCAGACCACTATGTACTCTCTGTCCAAGTGGTAGCCTACAGCACCACCCAGGGAGTGACAACTGTTTCTTTCCCTTTGATATGAAAAGACAATGTTATGAACTTTAATTATTATTAAAAATATTAAATGCAACATAAATGTAAAGTTATAAAATGTCAAGAATGAATATTTTTCAATTTGCTAAGCCTCCAAAAATGAGCGTGATCTTTCCCATACAAATTATTAAAACTGGAGAAGTTAACCATTCAAGTTGCAGTCCCCTCCTAGAAGCATGATGAAGTGGCTAAATGTCTATTAAAATGCCTGGAATAAAGACACAAAACTTTGTCAGTTTTGTTTATAAATATATGTTATTCTAAAACAATTATGTGTTAAACTTGATATTATGTACAAATATCATTCTTTAACTACAATATGTTGCATTTCACAAAATTTTCTGATGCATTCCTCCACACTAGTGGACCCTTGAAATAGAGTTGTATATATTGTGGTGATCAAGGGCAGATTTTAAAAATTCTCAAGCGATGTCATGAAAAGATTATTCACTTATGTAGTTTTCGCAATCACGAAGTCACACCAGTAATCACAATGCCATGGATGTGCCGTATTCTAGTCAAGGGAATATTTTATCCATTTTTCATTAGAGTCAGATCCACATTTACTCTTTCGTATTCTGCTTCTTTCACTTTCTTCGCTAATGATTCTTAGTGAATGCTGTTTTCATCTCGAGATCACATTTTAGTGCAACAAGAATTGAGGTTAAACAACTGGACATCTTGCTGAACTCAATAGAATCACGTGAAAGCTCGCGAGATCTGGGTAAGCTACTCTGTCATAATATTGCCTAATGTTCGTCTGGTTCTCTGGTTTGTACGCTCAGTATTGCAGTGTGCAACACACTACAAAACAGGAAATCGGAAGAAGTATTTATGCCTTCCCTAATGATGTATAATCAAAGTATACATGATGCCATCTCTAATGCAACGTGCTGGATAAATCCTGATTATATTTTGCAAATCCTTTGCATTAAAAAACGCACAGCAAAAATTTCTGTGCGTCAATTTTCTCCAGTGCACAACTGTGCGTAAAGGGAAACACTGCTGATGTCTGAACTTGGTACCATATGCAGTGATATAACCAAAATAGCCATGCAGCTGACTAGCTAGCCTATGATTGACCACCTCTGAACGCGAGAACAGGAAATGACTACAGTCAACCAGATGCCAGCAATTTTATATAAATAAAATGTAACAGAAAAAAATAGTTTTCCTGCAACTTCAAAGAAAACTGATTATCTTCGAAGCACCGATATATACCAAACAATGAAAATTTTTTTGTCTCAATGTTCTACAATTAGTTGATGCTGTCACAGCAATAACAAATGCATATTTCTTTGGACCTTTAAAGAGATATTTTAGCAGCGCCTTCAAAAACATGCACCTTCATCAAAGAAAACGAAATACCTTTGATCAAAGGAAGTCAGCAACAAACTTAAATAAAATTATTGTTTCATTTTTCATAGCGATTAGAACATATTTATTGTGCTGCAAAACTTTCCTGTTTCCACAAAAATGTGTGCATGGAGGACTCCCAGATCAAAAATTTGCCTCCAGATATGTGTAATTATGTATTTCTGAGATCTCTGTTTATGCTATCTGAAAACATACCAAAAGTAATGCTCTTTTCTATCAAGAATAACTGAGTTGCTTTGATGCAGTGGTAAGCATAAACTTAGTGGGTTGCAAGTTCAAAACTTTGCCAGCTGTCCTGCTGGGTCTCTGGGCAAGTTACCTCACTATTAAGCCTTTAAATATGAAATAACCAATAATTCAATATATCAAGGACAATTCTCAAGATTTTACTAACCCCTTGGTGGCGCCTCTCTGGCCTTGAAGCTACTCTGCTCGTGGCCCTTGTCCTCATCGAGATAGATCGCTAGTCTGAGCTCAGGCTTGGACTTATGGTATTTACCGTGGAGTAAGGGATACCACTTAGAAACCTGTAGATAATAAAATATTAATTAGAAATAGTTCTTGCACTGTAGCTCATGAATGTAATTATTCCAAATTACAAAAGTACTGTGAACAGTATATTATAATCCACCTCATGTTTAATAGTCCTCTACATAATATCCGAGATATTTGTACAGACACCATATTTATTTTTTCAGTCAGTGACACTGACCCCAAAATTAATGGGGACTTTTCCTACCCAATATGAAAAAAAAAAACTGAAAAAAATATCCTACATTTTATATTACATCTTTTCATACTTACATTGTGATATTATTTTGCTATATTTGTAAGCAAGCTCAAATCTTAAATGCATGTTAAATTTTCCAGTGTTAATCACGTGCACACAGGGAATTGTAAATATTACAGAAGAGTTTTCATAAAATAAGTGTCACATCTTGGACAAGATTTTTCAAAAAATTCATACTTAAGTTGCAGATTTGACCTAATTCTGAAACACCAGCGTATACTAACTTCTCTTCAAAATTTTGACAAACTACTACTCACCTGTTTATTATGTGCTGAACGTAGATCCAGTACCACATAACCAACGACTTCTCTGGATGAATTGGTTGTATCCACTGCATAGCAGTTAATTTTTATTGATGTTCGGTTAAGACGATGTTGCTGGAGTGACTTTTTATCAAGTTCCCAGGCCAACTCTTGAGTAAAATCTGGAGATTCTATATGACTAACAGGATCTGTTGATAACAATTCACCATCAAATCTAGCTTCTGCAATCAGCTGATGCTTGGGACGCTTAGGGAATTGTCTCCCTAAAGAAGAACAAGGACACTGTATAGATAGCTTTCATGACGTACACAACTAATGTTTGCTGTCTTCCTTACGAAGCTGACATCCCATTACTTGTGTCAAATGACTGCCTCTTTACCAGTATAGCCTATTACAATGTTTAAAATAGGCCTTAAAAAATACATACAGAAGAACATAACACAGAAAGTACTGCAACAACAAAATATGACAAAGACAAGTTTTCACCTCAGCTGAACTAGAATCTTTTAAATGTACACTGATATGAAAACTCATATAAATTGACAAAAATCCACTGAATGCAAGTGTTACAAAACATGTCACTATGAATGAGGTGTTTTCAATCATTTGAGCTAAAATGAAACACAAGAGAATAAAAACTCCAATTAAGTAAATTGTTAACATTGGAAATTCTGCGTTTTGTTGAAATACTTTTTACTGAAACTGGGGCCAACTTATTTCTCAAGGCAAACTTGTCTACCCTGGGCAATCTGTTATATTTTAGAACTGTATCAATCTTGTATGGCATATCTAGTATGGTCAGCAAAAGACGTGCTCTATCATATGAAGACTTAATACCATCTTCACCTCAATTTTGTATATCTCTTCCTTCATATACTTATTTCTGTTACACCATTGTCTAATATTTTAAAAAATTAATTTATACTGAAGGCATATTTTCAATTTTGTTTTACAATGGTGGTCCATTCAGTTTCAAAAATCTATTAAAAAGTCATTATAACAAGAAGAGTAAGACTAAATCAATTGTGTATTTCTAAACAATGCTTGCTCTATCCTGAGGATATTTTTCTAGGTATCCTGTGCACACAATTCAAGCATGTAAAAAAAAAATATTTTCTGTTGATAAGAAATTCAGTTATGCTAAAATCAGATAAAGATGAAGTATGTATCTTTAACAAAATGAATTAAGTGTTTAGATCATCATTTTAACCACTTTCGACATTCCCAGCTTCCACTACATTCATCTCAACTGAATTGTAGGTCAAAAGAACTATAAAGCAGGCTTTTTCCTTCTGTCAGAATTGAATTCATTAAACAAAAAGACATTAGAGTAAGTAAAGTCCAAAAACAGTCTGAATATACCTCCCTGCAGATTTAAAAAACAAAAAGCATAAATAAGAAAAAAAAATGCACAGAAATAAGTTCATTCACCGATTTATAATTTCAAACCTGTTTATGACCAGGAGGGCCCCGATACTGTTGTTCTATGCAAGTTTTATACCAAATGGAATTTTTCAGTGTAAAGATGACCGTGTTCGATGGTCATTTCCAGTTTCTGGAAAGTCCATTTTCAGCGAGGGGAAGGATGCAGGACTACACATGTATGTACACAAAAGATACAAATCTATGTCATCTGCTTTTGATATTTGCAAGGTCAAATCACATACTAGATAGGAATGACAACTAAAAGTTGGTCTTTTATGTAAATTTAACAGGTGGTTTAATTTCCATGAACAGGTATGCAAAGGGATAAAACTCTCAACCTTATGCAGAGGTCTCGCTAGGATTTTAAAGCTAAGAGTCCAGGACTCATAAGTTGATAAAAAAAGCCCCACCAGCAAAAGTTGCAATCCCCACTAAGCTGGAAATCACATACTTTCTTACACTTGGCTATGGTTGCATCCAAACTATCACTTCTAGCAACTTTAGCACAGTTCTGAATCTCATTTAAATCTTCATCATTTTTCCGTTTAACAACACTTGTCTAAATTTGCAAATGGCATTTTGTCCAAGTCTCTTGATTTCAAGTTCACATGCAATATTTATACGGCAACAACCAGAAATGAAATCAATAACAGTGATTGCGCTTGGCTTTGCCACTGTGGCAAATTGCAATTATGTTTTACATATTAGCAACAAAATATACCACGTGGCCATATCTTTGGCTACAACAATTTTGGCTGATAAAATTGGTATATGCAGTCTTGAGTTTGGAGTGGCGAAATTCAAAGGCACCATGACAGGAAGCTGCAAACTTGGATATAAATATGCACTGAAATCAATTGTTTTATAAACAAATCCCTATTTCATATTCACAAACCACCCTAAAAGTTAATTGTTATGTTATAATCCGCTTATGCAAATATATGGCCTTGATCCTGTATGCTGTAACATAATCAAGCTAGCCATGCAACTGACTAGCTACAATCAACCACCTCTGAGGATGAAAAAGTGAAATGACTATAGTCGACCACACAACAGCAATTTTAAAAAAAAATAATTAAAAAGCACCCAGAAAAATAGTTTTGCTGCAATTTCAATGAAAACTGATTACCTCTGAAGCACCGATATATATATAAAGGAATTTTAAAAAAAAAATTGTGTCAATGTTTTACAATACATTTGATGTTGCCGCAGCAACAAATGGGTATTTGTCTCTTAAAGGCCTTTATCGGCGCCTTCAATAACAAAGCCGTCGACCTTTGATCAAAGTCAGCAACAAACTAAAATAAAGCATTGCTTCAGTTTTCATAGTGATTAGAACATATTCATTTTGCCGCAAAACTTTCCTCCTTGCAACAAAAACGTGCGTATAGAGGACTCCTGTGTGGGTGATTTTCTGCGTCCCAAATAAAAACTTTTGTGTCCAAATATGCGTAATTAAGCATTTCTGAGATCTCTATTATGGTAATTATAAAATTATCTGGCTGTTAGAGACTAGGACGATCTATGTCACTCTGTTGTCTGAGAAAAGAGACTCACCCACAGTTTACATAATATGGCATCCTGGTCACAAATCAGGTTAGAAATAATAAATCAACATATAAAATGACCAAGTTCTAAGCATTGTTTATCACATAAAAGATTTAAAGAATTTCGTTACTGAAACCGATAGGGGGTACAAACAAACAGGGATTTATGCAAAACCTACAGAGCAATATTACTATAGTCTGAATATAACCTCCCCATTTGTTTGTACCTCTCTAACAATTTAAAAGATGAAAAGCACACACAAGATAAAAGATGCACATAACTTGATTCATTTATTAATTTATCATTTCAAAGCCAATTATGCCCAGATGGAATCCTAACACCATTATCGTCTGTGTGTTTCATTTCAAAATAGAAGTTTTCAGAGTAAAAGAAGACCTGTTTGCATTTATTTGTAGTTTCTGGACAAGACCATTTTCTGCGATGATGTGTATGCATGACTACAAATGTCGCGTTCTCTCAAGCTAGGTAGAGATGTTTAGATGTTTAAATGTGGGACTATTTTCAATGCTTTTGATGTGTGAGCAATTGCCGATGGCCAGTGTCAAGCAATTATGTTATTCGCCAGAAAACTCAGCTGTTGGGTCAACCTTGTAACTTGCAACAATGTGTTATACATTCGTTGGAGATCAAAAGGAACCCGCAAGGTAAATGGGGCATGTTCTACCCGCCACGATGATAGACAACGAGGTGTTTATAATTTTTAACATAACTTTAACAATTTTTCAGTCATATCGATACGATGTCTGCAGTTTAGAGTGATGTCTAACACTGGGGCATTGTGCCACAGACATGTAGCATGATGTCCCACCCAGTCACATTATCCTAACACCAGGCCGAACAGTCCCAATACTAACCTCTTAATGCTGAGCATCAAGCGAGGCAGCTGTTAGTACCATTTTTGTAAGTCTTTAGTATGACTTGATCAAGGATAGAACCCACAACCTCCCACATCCGAGCCGGTCGCTCTAAAAACAAGAAACCCTGACAGTTCAGTTGATTGGGTCAGTCCCAAGATATCTAATCAGAATTCATCCAGGGAGGGAATGGGCCTAATTCCTAGGTCAAAAAGATTAGCTGATCTCTATCCAAGAATTAGTATACCTGTGAAATTTGTGAGGAAGACATTGCAGTGGTAACAATTATACACTGGGAAACGCCACTCATGAATTGGTGTAAGACATAGGACAAAGAATTATGAAGAAAAAGCTTCAAAAGGAAGCTTTTTGGGGGACAACTTCCAATGTGAGGTAGAAGTCCAGAGTCTCTAAGACAGAGAGACTGGAGTGAGACTGTTGGTACAGTCAGAGTCGGCAAATTGGAGTCGACAGATAGATGTGGGAAATAGAGAAGTAGGCTGGGAAGAGAAAAAAGAGGAGTAGGAGAAGGAACCCAGAGAGAATTAGGACAGACGAAAAAGAATTAGGGGATAAATTTGGTGAAATTCTCACAGTAGAAATCATATGAGATGGGCTTAAAGGATTGAGCAAAAAAGGCACATTTGATAAATTTGAGTGATTGACTATTATTTGTTAATTAAATTGTTATGGAATTTAACCCTTTGTACCATTTTATTATTTAATCACTGGCATTGCTGACTGGGGGCTCAGAGCTATACACCAACATTCACTAACCCAACTTTTGAACCATAATCAAGTCTGAGTGGATGCCACAATCTAAGGATATATTAGAAGCACCCCACCCCAATTTATTGCAACCAAAACCATATAAGGGGATAACAAACAAGCATGTAGAAGGGAAATACTATGTTGTCTGCTTCTGATGTTTACAATGTCCAGTCAAGCAAAGAAAAAGAATGACAATTACAAATTTGATTTACACATAGATTTAACAAGCAGTGTAATATCTATGTACAAGTGTGCAAAGGATATAACTAAATTCTCAACAGTATGGTAAATTACAGAATTATCCAGTTAGTACAGAAGGTGTACTATGTCACAATATCGTCTGCGGAAATGAACCTGCCCATAGTGTACACAAAATGGTGCCATGTTAGTATGGAATGTTTGTTAAGCTTGAAAGGCACAGAGAATGCCAATATTTGGGCCACTCTGGTGACATTCAGGTTAGAAATTATAAATCAATGAAATAACTGACAATGTTCTGTCACTTTTTATCAGATTAAAAGTTTTCGTTATTTAAATTGATAGAGGAGTAAAATCAAACGGAGGTAGAGTCACACGATAGTATCTACAACAAACGTCAATATGGGCTGACAAGTGAGATATTCCTGAAAATTGGACATCTCGTTACGATGTTAGTCGACCTCTGAACACGTAACACAACGCCGATATTTAGACATTAAGACGACGGCCTAAATAAAACCCTCCCACAAATGTTAGGGAAGACGTTTTACATATATCTCTACCATCCCCCACCCCCGAAACCATTAAAAGACGACCGAAATAAAACCCTCACTACCACCCTCACCCCCGAAGCCGTTTAAACATCATACAATATTCAATGCAAATTAGGCTGAGTTGGGCATATTTATTTGATGATAATTCAACAGATTTGATCAAAATAAACTTATCAAAGTTGTCTAGCCTACTTGTTTAAAATGTGCATGGTTAATCGCACTACTGTCTGCCGCTGGTATAAAATACGAGAACAGACCTGTTCAATCTTCCATCAAAGCCTTCAGTAACAATAAAGTCAATGAATCTAAATTTAATACCTTCTAATACCGAAATAACAACCAAGAATCTATCTTTCTCCACCATTTTAACAAGGCAAAAAAGACCAACGTTTACAAGTGTCACGAAATAAGTTGTAAAGTTGGACTTTTGAAAACAGCCGCCATCTTCATCATGTATCGTATGTTGACACAGGATATGACGTCAGACTGCTTGAGTGGAAGCAGTCGCCGCACAGGTTTTCTCTTTCTATTGTGGGTCTAACATTTCTCACAAAAATATAATTTCTCCTGATTCAAATTTATGAAACAGTGACAGTGATTTGAAATGAATTTCAAACTTTAGTTTTATTATTGTTTATCGTAAATAAACCATTACGCTTGGTAACGGGGATTCCCGACCTGCGCAACAAGGTAGTTCCCGATTACTTCTTCCGGTTGGTAAAATAACGCCAAAGAAATAGGTCTTCGCATATGTGCCAATAATTGAGAGTTGTTTTGTATATAAAGACCATGTCGTTAAAAACGACGTAATTTATATTCTTTTCAATCACAAGGAATATATGGAAAAATTATATCGAACCTTTTATAGTTGTAGGAATTTATTCATGTCTGGCTGAAAGTAGTTCCAGACGAAGAACAATTTCATGTAGATCAAGAAGGGTATATATGTAAATTTTGTAATCCTCAGGATGTAAATATGGGATCAAGTAACTGTTCTTTAAAATCGGATAACAAAAGATTCACCTAAACCTAATGATTACCTTTAAATGCACGTAAATACTTTCCTAGCAGAGTCTAGGAAAGGCTTATTTGCCATGAAAGAAGATCAGACCACTTCCCATGTGTGGATCTGTTGTTCTTTAAAACTTTTTTCCTAGCGATAGTTTTCGGCCATTCCCTAAAAGAAGCTACAGGATAGCATGCAGAAGCGTGAAATCGAAAGAAGTGACGACCAGAACAGAAGAAAATCTAGCGCGCGCAGCATGCATAGTTCCAATAGACAAGGCGGGTCCAGTAGTTCTGGCGTATTGATGGTGGGCCCAAACTTCAGGGTGGGGAAAAAGATTGGCTGTGGAAATTTCGGAGAACTCCGATTAGGTAAGAATGTACAAAAATTTGAAATTAAAAAGGTTGTTAATGATTGAGTATACAAAATTATGAACTCTAGGATAAGGGACATCAAAACTTTCTTCGTCTATTATGATAGGTTCTTGTTTCCCAAATCATTTTTTTTTTCATGCTTTGTATAATCACGACTTGGTTTTACTATTTCTGGATAAAATCCTCAACGGGGGTTGCGCTACCAGATGAAGTTGTGCCTACCAATATGCCGACAACATAACTACTTCTGCTGTGATTCTTAAACATCAACTGAAAGTAGTTAATTGCCTTTTCATAGCACATTGAAATTTAAATATTTAAATGAAGATTTTAATTGAAGTGTTTGCTTTATTTTTTTTAGAAAATATAATTTTTTAATAAAAGTATTATCGTGTAAGTCAGAAATGTATGGGACAAAAATGTTTTGTGAAATTCACATAGCACTTTAACTTTGTAAGAGCAAAGTTTTTTCTGACATTTTTATGAAAATCAAAAAAATCAGCAAAGCTAATACTAATTAACGAATGCATAACATTACTTCAAACACACCTGCAAATATCAAAACCATAAGGTTGCAACCCTGATAATGGATTATTGTATCAAAGCTAGTAATTGAACAAATATATTAAGAAAATTCCTTTTTATAAAAATAGATGCAATTATGCATAGAGCCATATTAGTACACCACTCCCTCCATAACTCACAGACATTGGGGTCCAAAAACATCGACCGCGATAAAAGCGAGGGTGCGAGTTATCGAGGGACCTATAACAAACGGCAAATATAACAATGGGATCGACACATAAAGAAAAGTGGGGGTGGCTTGGCATGTTGAATTCTCAATAATCGCGCTAAGATTAACAGTGGATAAATATCTTTTCATATTGGTGTACTTTGTTTAGTTTTTCCTCACAGAGTAACATTAATTTCAGGATAACTTACAGTGTATTGAGGAAATCATCAAAACATTATTCCTCCTGGTTTCCGTTTGCTTAGCACGTTCTTCACACATGTATTACGACACTTATTTTTGTGGTGAATGGTATACATTTTAATTTTATTGTTTGATCCAAAGTAAACGGTTTTTTTTTCAAATACAAAAGATCGACACACTTCGAAAAAACAATGTCGATCAAACAATGTGTAGATTTTTATTGCAGTAGAAGTAAAATAGAAGAAAAAAATTTCACAAGGTTTAACCATTACCAACATGAATTTAATGGGTCTAAAAATTTAAAACGACTTAAATTAGAACACGATAAGACTTGCGGTTTGTGACACGTTTGAGAAATATCACTTCACATTTTGAAAAAATGCAAATTTCACAATATGGATTCCATCTTTACAGGCAATACCATATTTTCCACCCTATAAGTCGCTCCTCCGCACTTGCCATAATCACGTCTTTGATACCGTTGGCCATTGCATGCAACTCGGTAATTTCTAACTTTGTGTAAGAAATATTATACAATTGTTTAAGAGTTATATAAAAGTCAGTATTACAATAGACTTGGACTTTGCCTTGAGTCGTATTTGAATTGTTGAAAGTCCATGACCTGCAGCACGCTGTTCCACAATCCATTTTCGTAGATTCTCCTCGAGAACTGGCCAACTTGCTTTGCCACTTCGATTTCCCTTCTTGGTTTTTTTTGTGTTGACCTTAACTCGTCATCTTTTTTACGCCAGTCACGCACAATCTTCTCGCTTACGTTGAATTTTCTTTCTGCTGCACGATTTCCATTTTCTTTTGCAAATGCTACAACGTTTAACTTAAATTCTGCATTATATAAATGCCACGAATTTAATTTAAAACAAAACTTATTGACTTACGCTAATATAACAATTTTAAATCATACAGTGTTATTGTGAAACTATATTTTATTAATGCTCCATTGTATGAACCGTACGTATTTATATATTAGTCATTTCCACAACCCAAGTGAACTTCAAAGGCACTTTATACGCTACAGTGATTTTAATATATTAACGAAGACATTGCGAATTCACCTAACATTTGAAACTGTTCACCAGCCTTCCAGTTATTTTTTTTTTTTTTTGATTAATTACCGGTACTTTGAAGTTCTCTCCATGAAGCCAGTCTTGGCTTAATCCAGAGTTTAAAACTAGAGCAATCATCAGAGGAAATATTCATGCTATGTTTTTTTTAAAAACAAGCCATTGCAAAACCAACCGAAAAAATGTTTGTGTGTTTTATAAACTATTATTAAAGTAAATTATGAAGCGCTAACAGAGGTCTCGGAAACACTTTAGAGTGATATGATTCGTTGTTTAAAATAGCAACCGCAGTCAGCACCTATTTCGTACAGGTAAACTGGGTGAAAATCGGCTTTTTCTTATACTGGGTGCACTAAATTGGCATTAAAATCAATATTGATAAAACAATTTTTATGAAATAAACTTTATTTAAAAGGCCTTTGAATTATCTACAAATGCATATAAAATTCATTAATGTATACATACCATATGGCCATGTAATCAATCAGTTAACAAAATTGTTGGCTTTCAGTTAAGTGCAATTTCCTATGCGTGCGAGTTGATACCAGTGTGTTTGTTTTGCAAATGCGGGTCATTAGATCCTCCTGAATATTAATGAGAATTTGAACTATGAATGGCGAATGAATAACGTTTCCAATGGTGTTTTGAAAATTTGCATATGATGACCCTGTGCTGAGAAAATAGTGCCTAAAGTCTCGCTAATTTTTTTCAACTCACGAACATTATATTTATATTTTCAATATACCATTAGAAAGTACACATTCTAAGCTTTCTTTTGATACCAAATTTGTTTTTCGGAACGTATATTTAAGTACCCGCATTTAATTTTGAAAGTACGGAATTTACAAGTTGACCTCTATAAGACACATGCGCTAGGTCGCCATATTGGATCCATGAGGATAAACATAACTTCAATATGAATAATCGGCGATCACAAGACAAATGCTGTGATATATGTACACTGTTCGAGTGTTCTGTATCGGTAAGTAATTATTTTGTATTTATTAAATATTTTTGTGAAATATAGCGTAAATTGTATCACATAAATGATCGTCCTGATGTTGACGTATATGTAGATTTAACAGGTTTACTCTTGAATTATTTTACTTTTTTTTTTTTCTTCTTCAAAACTTTTATCTAAATACAAATTAATGTCAAATTGTATGCAAATGATATTTTAACATTTAAAAACAAAATTGCATATCTGTAAATGAAATTTAAACAAATTACTTGGAAATATAGGTAGAACGAATAGAGAATGAAAACGTGTTTTACAGATCTACATTTCATACCATGATAAAGTACTGCACAGCAATTTTATATGATGAACCACAGGAGTCTGCAGTTTTATCAATAAAGCACGACGAAATTTCTAACAACATGAAATCACCTTTACGTTATTTAATAAATATTTAATAATACTGTAAAGGTAATTTCATGTCAGAAATTTTGTCGTGCTTTATTGATAAAACTGCAGGCTCCTGTGGATGACCTATTTATCTTTTTAAATATGTATAGTTTTTTAACTTTTCCTAAAACATTTTTTTTTTCATTTTCAGTGCAGAAATATGAGATTATCCTGGACCTTACTTCCAAAATGCAGGCATCAGTGTTGATACAATATCATCAAAATCTTGTATAATTATTCACAGACAGTCAAATGGAATTGTGATATAAATTTTCAACTTGTATAAGAAAAATAATTGTACATTTGCTGAATTTGGCTGATTCTGGACGTCAGTGGACATTCTCAGAGCATAGAAAATTTGATGAACTGTTTACAATGTATGCCAATGTTTTCTTCTGAATTAAATGATGTGTTAACAAATATCTTGTCCAGTATCTCAATTGTCTGGTAGAAGATTTTTTTAAAAAAAACACCTTTTATTCTTCCCTATACTGAAATCATGTGGACAATGTTTAATTTACTGCAGATATTTGAATTCTACAGGCAAAATTCTATAAGACTGCCAAGATTCATGGAGATATCTTGCTTAGATCAAAAGTTATGATAGAAATACTTATTTTATTAAATGTGTCAGGTCCATGACTCAGAAGAATTAAACATACATTTATATAAGGCAAAAATTCACCGAAAAGCCAGTTTTTGCCAGTATTCAAATAGTCATAACTTTTTAACTAATCATCATATTTAAAAACTTAAAACTGTTCTGAAAAGGTCTGAATGACCTCTATAAGAATCAACCATTAAAATGCAAATATATTGACTTTGTAATTTTGACTGGGGTTGCAAATCTCAGTTCTGCATTCAGTATTTATTTGAGTACATCAAAAGAACATGAAGCAATAGCTGGGCGGCAAGTTCAAAGGACTTTTGACAAGCAGCTTGGGTGGGAAAATGTGCTGAAATTTACAAAGACTGAAATTAGAGACAGAAAGATTCTAAGATGTACATGCCGAGTAATAAAGGAAATACAATGGCAATCGTTATTTCAATATTTTTTTAAATTTATTAATAACAACAAATTTTAACACATATATAACTAAATATTTTTTGACTATATAATTTGATAATCTTATAGTCTAATACTTATGTGTACCATATGTAAGTTTCCAGCAATTGGCTTGCCCGGATACCGGCAGATGCATTTCGCTAAAGCACAGCATCACTGCGCATCAGTCACAGTTGTTAAAATTTTTTTTTTATCATATAAGTCGCTCCTGCATATAAGTCGCACACATCATTTTTAAGAGGAAAAAAAAACGAAAAAGTAGCGACTTATACCCCGGAAATATGGTAATCACCATTTTCGATGATAAAAACGAACTATGTATCAAGGTTAAATTTGCCAATTTCAATTTCTTATCACGACTTTTTCATGTTTAACACATTTTAAAATATATTTTCCTTGGAAAAAATTGGGACACCACATTATAAGCAGGTTCGCGAGTTATCTGGGCGCGAGTTATCAAGGGAGTGGTGTACTAATATTAGTACCTTAGTCCTACCTTGTGGACACTACTAAAATGAGTCAATGTGTGTTACTAGAGCAGCCTGGTGTGATTTACACAAAGCTCTTTTTTTTAGCCTAATATTAAAAATTTTAAACATGTTTTTTTATATATTATGAATTAGATTTAGTAGTCCTATTTTTTTATTACTGGAATAATCGCAAATCATTGTAGAAATAGTGATAAAATCTTGTTTACCTTTCTTATCCAATATTTTCATTTTGATTGTCCGCCATATTAGTTCAAATAATGCCTACTTATGTTCTCAGCCTCGTTTGTGTGCCATATAAGGACGTTAATGCCTTATTTGGAAACGTAAACAGATTGTAGTAAAAAATATGGTGCGATTTGAGGCGGAAATTCTGCACATTAAAAGTAAATACTGTTTGCGGGTGACTTTGAAATTCCACTAAGAAGCAATTATTTTTTCAGCAAAGCCATATTCTGCAATTTATGCAAGTATCCATTCTCAATCTTCTCGCATTATGTCTTTCAAAAACTAATACCATAGCATAGAATATCATTATATAGTCTGGCAAACCTTATGTAGCAGTGGGGTCACTGCGAGAGTCTAGTGCTATCTGTCATGGTGGACACTGTAAGGTTAGCATAACTATGCCAATTTATTTTACTTTTTAATAAATTCAAAATAAGCCAAACTTCTTTGACAAAATAATTATACTTATTTAGTAGATTTCTTAACTATTTGTGTTTCAGAATTAAGTGAGGATGTTTTTTTTTGCTTCATTACATGATATGGGATCAGTTCTTAGCGTCAACCACAACAAAACAAGTTGAGGCTACAACATCTTAGCTAGGAGCCGTATGTATTCTTAGTTGTATGATTCCATTGGTTTGGTCATATGACATGTGGATGAATCTATTTTTAGCTAGATATTTTTCTTAATATCGCCATTTGCATACTAGTTTTGTTTCAGCAATCCATTGATAGTACTACAAATTGATGGTTTTATAGGTATTGTTTGCTTACTACTTTTTTGTAAGAAAGCAACCTTAACTTTGAATTCCACAACAGAGCATTATCTCATCTGACCTACAAAATCACATTTAGACATTTGCTTAACCCTTTAACTACTACAGCTGTTCTGCAGTTTCGCTACTGCTGAGTGATAGCGTATTAGTTACTGAGACCACTGATACTGTTTGCTAGGCTGAATACTAGAGCATCGTCATGGCTGACTACGGAAACTGACAATAAAAACTTGGTTACGTTTATATTCATTATTTCATTAGTTTTTGCTGGATTTCAGTGAAATAAAAAGCAGCTTACCTTGTATAGTGTCTGTTATTCATATATTTCCATTTTATTTACTCCTACAACAATCAGACAAGAAATCCCCGTTGCGTAAACTGTTTTGAATCGCACAAAATAAATTATCGTCATTTGAATCAAAATCACATACATCTAGTGTTGAAACGGGACTAACATCATTATCTGATCCATTTACTAAGAATGATCCATTAAACTCTTCGATATTGCTTGCACTGAACCCTTTAAAGTCACAAATATCTGACTAGGAATCCATTTTTGTTTATCTCAACTACACGTGTTATGTACATTGCCGGAAATTTCCTTCCCGCGTGTCTAAATTTAACTTCTCAGCTTTCCAACTGGTATCAAAATGTTCAGTAACCAGTCTTCTCATTGGTTATGATAATGAAAAATAAGTAAATATCTGTACTTTCAACCAATCAACGTTTAGTTAACATAGTTACGTCCGCATATATGCGACATGGGGGTTTTGAGTACAGCAGAACTACGCGCTCATAAGCGACACTGGGGTTTTAAACAAGGCTTATCGACACTGCATATATGCGTCAGTGGGGTTCAGGAGCTATTTACAGGTGACGCTCAGATGCGATAGTCATAGTTAAAGGGTTAATGCATATTTTCCCTTTGCCAGTGCTTTATCAAAACAGTCTAATGAAGTGCTTTCAAGACATAGTGACTTCCAGTATATAACTGATTAATTTACAGTTTCCATCTGATTAAAAGAAAAAAATGCAAACAAGATGTCTAAAATCTTCAAAAGTATTATTCTTAAAATACAAATTTTATGTTCTCTTCATCACACTATAATTTGTAGAAATTGGGCAATAATAACTGATATCCATATCATCAATTCTATTCTTAAAACACAAAAGAGGGTTAACCTTTCATCACTAAGTAACTTTGTAGGCATAGAGTCCTCAACACTAAGTAACTTGGGAGTTGTAAAGCAAAATGACTTGTGGACTTTGAAACAACATAACTTTGCCAATGTTAAAGATATCTGGCTGGATTAGGTGTCAAAATCAAGGTTAAAAATCATATTTTATGACTAATTTAATAAAATGTGCTTATCTATTACAACTTTTTAAAATGCAGATACAAACAGGTAAAATACAAGTAATTATTTTTTATTACCTCTTAGAAAACTTGGAAAGTTATTAAAACTTTTTCAATAGACCCTAGATGTACTAGTGAATAATCACAGTAGCAACACAAGTCTTTCTTTCATGGTGTCCATAATATATAAAATAAAAAAAAATGAACCAAAATAATCTCCAAGGTGAGATCTGTCCACACACCTATAATCACCTCTGCCACGTTTGATCGTCACATTGAAGTTCATTAAACTGATAATTTTTCCAAAAACTTCATCTGAATAGAATATTTGAAAATATTCTGAAGCTTTCATGGAGCCATCTAACACTCAGGTGTGCCAAATTCTGTCAGAAAACTGAAACAAATCTCTTTGGTTTTCCGGCTTCATCCAAACAAAACCACATGGAGCATACAATTCCTGTTGTTCAAAACCTTCAAAGTCCTCTTCATCGTCATCACTGTCACCCACAAATGTATTCCATTGTCTATCCATACGTCTTCTCTCATTTTAATCGAAATTTACCAGATCAAAATTATTAAATTCTCTGATAACACTGAAATTTCTTCAAATGCCTCCATTTTGGATACACATTTCAGCATTCAGAAAACACGTTAAAATTTCCTATTTTGTTCGATATTTCTAGTTGTATACAAGGTAAACTCAAGAGATCATCCAAATATAACATCTACATTACAAGATGGAAGTTATTAGAGGTACCCCGAAAGTTATTTAGTCAGGTACTATAATGTTAAAGAAGAACACTGCCCTAGATCGAAAAGTTGGTCCATAGTGTTGACGGACTTACTTTGACTGTTTTTCTGGTCCTGGTCCTGGTCCACAGTGATGAAAGGGTTAAGGATGACATATGATAGTTGCTAAGGAAAAGGGTTAATGGTCAGTCAGCTTTCAAAACACTGCCTGTGAATGTGCAAGAGTTTGTCTCTCAAAGTAATTGACAACAGAACTAGTTTTAGGTATAGATAGCTTGATGCACACATTATGCTACAACATAACACTGGAAATAACCTGGCTAAGGCTATGGGGCATCTCAAAAAGATATGGTCTGTCAGTGTTTCTTAAAAAAAAATAACAGGGTAAAGTTTTCATTTTTTTAAACAGAAAAGCATGAAGTTTACATGTTTTAAGCAACTTTGTCTGGTTGCATGACCTATATATATATAAATAGTTACACTAATATTTTATCCCCAATAAGGAAATCAGGATGAAAAGTATGCTTAGAAGTTCCTTGTGCTATTTATTCCTATGTAGGCATATTAGGGGTTGTTTCAAAGAATGCTTGAAATGTTTTTGACTGCAATTTTGAACAAAACTTGTAGAAAATAAAATAATTAAATGGTTGTTTATTAAGCATTTTTAGCAAATTGCAATTACAAAACTCTAATTGTTATTACTTTCAGTTAAATTATTTACAATGCATAGCTTCTGCTGTGCTTTTTATGTCCTATGGCCAAAATCCAGAAACACATAAACTACAATATGAATTGAATGGGTATGAATATCCAATTCTCCTGTTTAGCTCCCTCTTCTCCCTGTTCTGAACAAAATTTAAGTCTAGCTTAACCCCTGTGAGTGTGTGTGTACACACAGTATCACTGGCTATAAGGAGCTTTTATAACAATTCTTATATAACAGTCATGGCATGGCTCCCGAAATTTACTGTATTACCAGTATTTTGCACATAAACAAAATTATTTAAGTATGGAAAATAAATTACAAAAGTTTTATTATCTAGTTGGAAAAAAGATTTCTTATACATTTTAATATAAGACGTTTGTTGTATGGCTCCCGAAATATCAAATACATGTATTATTCTCGTACACAGAAAACATTTCTTCTTGAAAGTGCAAAAAATGTGTAGAAAAATTATTATCATATTGGGGAGGAAATCACATATGGATTCTAATGCAAAATGATTGTGGTATGGTTCCCAAAATTTAATTTACCTTATTATCAGTATTTTTCTCATAAACAGAAAAAAATTAAGTATGAAAAGTAAATTATAGTTTTGTTATCATTTTGGAAAAGAGATTACTTAAAAATTTGTATGTAAGATATCATACACATGTATTATTTTCATACACAGAAAACATTTCTTCATAAAAGTGAAAAAAATAATGAGTAGAAAGTTATCATATTGGGGAGGAATCACAGATGGATTCTGATATAAAAGGATCACGGCATGGCTCCTCAAATTTTTAAACAGTTTTGTGCCAAAATAAACATTGGTAATTTGAGTATCTGAAACCTTGTCTGGGCCTTTGATCTTTTTTATTGTTGAAAGATTATAGCTCATAAGTGTTAATGTTATTATTGTTACATGATCAATAAAGCCTTAAAGTCTACTTTGTGTTTGTCTTCAATTTATTTTATATACCATCCTTGCTCAAACAATATCCAACATATGTTCTATAAACTGCATTCACAACTAAGCAACAAATAATTCGTCAGATGATAAAATATTCTCACCTGAATTCTTAAATCAATTAATTTAAGTACATTACTCCTCATCTTAGTCAATTGCTAGGCTTGTTCAAATTATGGATCCATGATTTATATAACATCAAACACAATCTGCCAATGTGTGCACCTGGCTTGGCAGTGTGTTGACCAGTGAATAATGCTGTCCATTCTCTACAAATATAACCCCCTTGTTTATTGACAATTATTCTTGCTGTAGTCTTTCAAACTAACAGGTGTACAAATGTTAATTGGTGGACATATAGAATGGTAAAAGGGGAAATGGAAACCTAAATCTTTTACAATTAAAGAAAAGATTGAAACTTTGGACAGGATTAGGTTAGGTGTTAGACAATCACAAGTAGCTAAAGATTTAGGTGTGAATTAATCAACAGTCTGAGGCTGGAAGAATGAGGAAGCAAAACTAAGATGGTTATTCATGAAAAATGAGGGCATGAAAAATGAGGGATTGATGAGAAAAAAAAGAAAGACTAGCAGGAGACACCCAACTTAATGCAGCCCCTTGTATCAGTGGTTTGTGCAGACTAGGGCTGAAGGAGTGCCTATATGAGGACCAATTTTAAAGGCACAAACTGAAAAATTTCACACCGACTTACATGGACATGATTCCAGCTTCAAAGCAAGCAGTGGATTGCTGGATTGTTTTAAGAAGCAACGGGTGGCTAAAGCCACGTGAGAATTTCTGGAGAAAAAATTTGGTCTTCAGATTCTGAAGCTGCTATGAACTATTCAGATTAATTGAAGGAAATAATCGAGGAAGGTGGTTATTCCCCCAGAACAAATTTACAATTTCGATGAAACTGGGTTGTGCTACAAACTGATGCCTGACACTAGTGTTGTTCCAATTCTAATCGATGATCAGTTGGTTGATCGAACCAATAAGATTATCGATTGTGAAACTATAATCAGTTGTGTGCATAGGGAGACTACTTTTCAGATGCATGAAAAAGGCAGAGATTGGTAAAACTGTGCAAATGGTAAGCTGTATATGATGTCTGATCTAGTGCCATCAAACTAAATTATTTTTTCCCATTAGCACTTACAAATATAATACATACCATACTATATACATGTAAAGTTAATTAAGAACATATAGTCATAAATTTGCTGTTAAATTTGCATAGTTAATTAATGTTTTAAAAATATGATTATTTGTTTTGGTTCAAATGTAAAATCCTTTTGTATTATTTGTACATAATGACAAACAAGTAAATTATGTCCTTCTTTTCTTAAATTGATTTATACAAAATATGTATAAATGAAATGGTTTTGGGGAATTGAGTTTGGAAATTACAACAGCTTTTTAGTTACATAAAACTGATCAGCCATAAGAAGCGGCTTTCATTTAGCAAAATTGTTAAATGAAAATAACTTCTTAGAAGAAAATGTAATATTTTTTATCATATTAAAGTATACTTGTTTTTAACCCTTTCATCACTAAGTAACTTTGTAGGCATAGAGTCCTCAACACTAAGTAACTTTGGAGTTGTAAAGCAAAATGACTTGTGGACTTTGAAACAACATAACTTTGCCAATGTTTTCAGGATTTTCGTCAGATGAGATTGATAGTGACATTGAAATAGCCATTGATGATAACAGTGAGAGTGATGAGAATGAGTTTAGTTTGTCAAGTGTTTTATTAGCTTTTAAATTTTCAGTGAGAATTCTAAAAAAGAAAGTTAATTCAAGAGCAAGAAAAATATGTGCATCTTTGAACAGTATTCACAGGAGGTTAAGTTTACAAGAGAGATGACAAGTGGAATTTCTGTGTTCATAAAATATAATTATTTCATGTTAATTATTGTGTGTGAATTCCTAATAGATTTTATGGATTAAATAGACTAAAATATGCTTTACATTATCATAATTGCAAGTTAGTAAAAATGATTAATCAGCTACCCTTAATCAATTTGTATTGTTATTTTGTATTTTGTTGTTATATGCTTTATAAAAGTTCACAATTTTGTCACTTTCGGAGATTTCTGAACCCATTTAAAACAACCCTTGTACCATGTACATGAGGGCAAATATACATTGTCTTAAGATCCACTGTACATCCTGTTTAATTTCAAAACTATTAATAAATAACACACTAAAATAAACAAAATCAGACATGTCACCATTATTATTGGTATATGAACAAAACCCTATTTTCCAACTGAATCAATACAGATGCCCATGCATCTTTTTTAGACAGGGTTTTTATACTTTAATCACTCATTTTATGTAGGTTCCTTACAACAGTCCATTGATAGGATCACATATTTATGTTTATTTATCTATGTCCTTGTAGTTACTGTAGACATTGATTAAATAGTATCTGCTTTGCAGCTCTTTGTTTTATCCAAATATGAGTCAAGTCAGAAAGTAACAGCAACCTTATAATGCTTCTTGTGAATTTCACAACAATGGTATTCTCATGTTTCTGATCATTTTTAAGTTAAATCTTAAAAAACCTAATATCTAGGCTTTGCTTTCTCTGAATTGTATATTTTTTGAATATATTTGCCCAATGATTAATGAAAACTGGTACTTCCCAGACACAGTGATGTCTGCTATTATTTCTGTGTTACTGGTACACTTACAGTTTAAAACTAATTTTATGACTAAATAGTGTACATGAAAAAGTTAAAGATCCAGATCACCAATTCTCTTTTTTTATAACAAATTGCTATTACATGCTATTGTTTCAAAACACAAGTTTTTATTTTTTATTATCCAATGATAACAGGTAAACCTGGCAGTGATAGGGGACTAGTTGCTAACACTTGGGAAATGGTCAATCAGCTATCAAAACACATGCCTATTAATGTGCAAGAGTTTGTTTCTCTGCATTAATTGAAAAAAAAACTGTGATCCCATGTAACCTATGTTTTGCTTTGAGCTATATAACCTTGTAGCAGCATCCTGTGTTACTCAATTAAGTTTAGACCACAAAAATGTATTATATTTTAATATGAGCAAATGACAGAATCATTTTGCTGACCTGTTGAACAATGGAGTATATCCCCCAGTTATTCCTTATTTCCTACTAATCACATTTAATAGAGGTCTCACTAGAATTTTAAAACTTTTGAGTCCAGGACTCCTAATTTGGTTAATATAGGAGACCCACCAGCAAACATTGCAATCCCCACTAAGCCAGACATCACATACTTTCTTACACTTAGCTACTGTCACATATGAACTATCACTTCTAGAACAGTTCTGAATCTCATTAAAATCTTCGTCATTTTACCATTTAACTACAAAATACTTGTCTAAATTTGAAAATGGCATTTTGTCCAAGTCTCTTGATTTTGAGTTCACATGCAATATTTATACAGCAACAATTGGTAATGAAATCAATAACAGTGATCCCAATGGGCTTCACCAATGTCTTAAAATGTGATTATTTTTTTTTTCCTTATTGGCCACAATATACCATCTGGCTATATTTTTGAGGACATTTTTGGCTGCTAAAAACAGTATATACAGCCATGGGTTTGGAGTGGTTGAAATTTAAAGGCACCATGACAGGAAGCCACAAACTTGGATATAAAAATGCACTGGAATCTATTGTTACATAAATAAATCCTTATTACATGTTGACAAATTACCCTAATAGTGCATTGTTATATCAATCCTCTTATGCTGATATCTAGCCTTGATATTGTAGTTTCTGTTTCTTTCTATTTTCTGTACATGTTTTGAAGAAAACATTATGGTTTTCTTGAATTTGAAACTTTTTATCACATATTAAATAAAGTTTAATAGACACTTTTATAGGGGACCATTGAAAATACATGGTACCAAATATTATGGAGTGAAACAGGCTTTATCGATGAGACTTGAAACATTTATGTATTTAGTTCACATCTAATATAATTTTCCTTCGATTGGGTACCAGGTTGCCTTTTATACATCTCTACCCCAGAATGACTTTATGCAGTGGTCTTGTCTTCCTGGAAATTATTTCAGGGATATTAGTTAAACCTACATGAGTCCTTGAGTTAGCTAACAAATTTTACAGATTTTGATTTCTATTTGAAACTTTGTATTTCTTAAGAATAAAAATTGTTCTCAAATATTTGCTTTCATAAGGAAACTATTTTCTTCATGTAAAAATAGATTTTCCTTTGAAGAGTAGATTCTTGCTGTTTTTGGTTGAATTCAGCAATAATTATTGATTGATTTTAGCAATAATTTTGCATTCATCTCTTTTCAGGAAAGAACTTGTACAACAATGAACATGTTGCCATAAAATTGGTAAGTTACACATTACACTGGCCTTTGTATACATGTAACACTGATATAACACTAGGTATTCCAAGCACTTTTAGGATTTCAGCAATTAAAGTTAAAAGCACTAAGCTGTTGTTACCATCCTTAACCCTTTCATCACTAGGTAACTTTGTAGGTATAGAGTCCTCAACACTAAGTAACTTTGGAGTTGTAAAGCAAAATGACTTGTGGACTTTGAAACAACATAACTTTGCCAATGTTAAAGATATCTGGCTGGATTAGGTGTCAAAATCAAGGTTAAAAATAAAATTTTATGACTAATTCAAAAAAAAATTTGCATATCTATTACATCTGTTAAAATGCAGGTACAAACAGGTAACACAACAGGTAAAATAAAATTATTTTATTACCTCTTAGAAAACTTAGAAAGTTCTCAAAACTTGTTCAATTGACCCTAGATGTACTAGTGCATAATCACAGTAGCAACACAAGTCTTTCTTTCATGGTGTCCATAATATATAAATTAAAATGAACCAAAATAATCTCCAAGGTGAGATCTGTCCACACACCTATTATCGTCTCTGCCACGTTTGATCGTCGCATTTAAGTTTGTTAAATGGACAATTTTTCCAAAAACTTCATCTGAATAGAATATTTGAAAATAATCCGTAGCTTTCATGGAGCCATCTAACTCTTGGGCATGTCCAACTCTGTCAGAAAACTGATACAAATCTCTTTGGTTTTCGGGCTTCGTCCAAAAAAAAAAACCCATGTGGAGCATACAATTCCTCTAGTTCAAAACCTTCAAAGTCAATTTCATTGTCATCACTATCACCCACAAGTGCGTTCCATTGTCTCTCCATACGTCTTCTCTCATTTTCATCCAAATTTACCAGGTCAAAATTATTTAAATCCTCTGAAAACTCCTGTAAAATTCCTTCAACGCCGCCATTTTGGATACAAATTTCAGCATTTGGAAAACACGTTAAAAGTTCCTACATTGTTCGTTATTTCTAGTTGTATACAAGCTAAACTCATGAGATCATCCAAATATAACATCTACATTACCAGATGGAAGTTATTAGAGGTACTCCGAAAGATATTTAGTCGGGTACTATAACGTTAAAAAAGAACACTGCCCTAGACCGAAAAGTCGTTCCATAGTGTTTACGGACTTACTTCCTCTGGACTGGATATGCGGTCTGACGTGATGAAAGGGTTAACCCTTTCCCTCATAATGTATGGCTTTTTAGCCCTTGGATATGCATGTAGCAAAGTTACACAATGCAGTGCACTAGGCATAGACCTGTTAAGCAGTATAGTGTATGTTTAATGGCAATTTTAACCATTTTATGTTTTTGGTAAACATATATTATGTATGGAAAGATTTAAGAGTAAAATATGGTCATTATAGCTGAATAATGATTTTCACAAAAGAATTTTGTTTGTCTGTGCTTCAATATCTTGAGAGAACTCGTTCACCATCAAGTCAGTGAAGCAGCGTGATCAAACGTAGTGGCAATTTCCCAAACTCGAAATTTACAAGTTCTTTGTGCCTGCATCACTAAATCAGCTGAATTTGATAATTTATAAAAATTAATGGCTTCCTACATCAGTCTCAGAGCCTCTACCTAAGTTATTGAAGCTTTCATAGTTGTGATTCTAATCATGAAAACTCAAGCAAATATTGCAGGATAACAGACAGCCCTTTTTATAGTGGAAAATACAAGAGTTATGACCTATTTGCTTTAAATAGCAGATTTTGACCAGAGCTTAAACAGTGATGTGATCTGACTTAAACCTTTAATCCCTAAGTAACTTTGTAGGCATATAGTCCTCAACACTAAGTAACTTTGGAATTGTAAAGCAAAATGACTTGTGGACTTTGAAACAACATAACTTTGCCAATGTTAAAGATATCTGGCTGGATTAGGTGTCAAAATCAATGTTAAAAATCAAATTTTATGACTAATTCAACAAAAATATGCATATCTATTACAACTGTTAAAATGCAGGTACAAACGGGTAACACAACAGGTAAAATACAAGTAATTATTTTATTACCTCTTAGAAAACTTAGAAAGTTCTCAAAACTTGTTCAATTGACCCTAGATGTACTAGTGCATAATCACAGTAGCAACACAAGTCTTTCTTTCATGGTGTCCATAATATATAAGATTCTATCAAATGAACCAAAATGATCTCCAAGGTGAGATCTGTCCACACACCTATTATCGTCTCTGCCATGTTTGAGCGTCGCATTTAAGTTCATTAAACAGACAATCTTTCCAAAAACTTCATCTGAATAGAATATTTGAAAATATTCCGAAGCTTTCATGGAGCCATATAACACTCGGGTGTGCCCAACTCTGTCAGAAAACTGAAACAAATCTCTTTGGTTTTCGGGCTTCGTCCAAAAAAAACCCACGTGGAGCATACAATTCCTGTTGTTCAAAACCTTCAAAGTCATCTTCATCGTCATCACTGTCACCCACAAGTGATTTCCATTGTCTCTCCATACATCTTCTCTTATTTTGATCCAAATTTACCATGTCGAAATTATTTAAATCCTCTGAAAACTCTCCTGTAAAATTCCTTCAAACGCCGCCATTTTGGATACAAATTTCAGCATTCGGAAAACACGTTAAAAGTTCCTACTTTGTTCGTTATTTCTAGTTGTATACAAGATAAACTCAAGAAATCATCCAAATATAACATCTACATTACCAGATGGAAGTTATTAGAGGTAGCCCGAAAGATATTTAGTCGGTACTATAACGTAAGAAGAACACTGCCCCAGACGGAAAAGTCGGTCCATAGTGTTTATGGACTTACTTCCCCCTGACCGGTTATTGGGTCTGCAGTGATGAAAGTTTTAATGTACATTAATACCAATGAATGTAGTATCTAACCTAATCAAAATGACTGCTGTTTACAGAGTTGCCAAAAGGCACATGTATGTGAATCATGTAGAAGTGCCAAAAGGAGACTGTATGCCAATGCAGTAGAGGCACCAAAAGGCAATTGTATGAGGTAATGGGTTAAGACCTTAATATGAAAATAAAATGTTGAAAAACGATGTAAATCAATCAAATACTTTTTAAGATGTGACCTTTCAAAGTTGTTGAGGAATTTAGGAAATTTGCAATCCCCACTGAAAATGCAATTGCCATTCCGATGAATAAAAAAAAATTGATCAAAGCTAGACAAGTTCCTTTTTATTAGGTTCATTCTAAAACAGTAAAACTACAGATGACGGCCTTACTGGAAAAGCCAGAAACTGAGCTTTTCCATGACTTAGCAATCTTGCTTTAAAAAGTTTTTGTTTTTTGGGTGAACATAATATAACTAAAGTACCTTGAACTGGTAAATTCATTAAAAACTGTAATCAAAGATAACAAGACAACCAAACAAAATGAGTATTTGTTGACATAATACTCTGTTTCACAGATACATTTATTAATGAAAAGCTTGTTTTAGAGTTTGTAGTTAATTTGTAATTGTTGAATTAGCACTGAGATTTCCTCACAGATGAGAACTTACACTATTGCAATAAAATCAATATTTAACTATTAGAACAAGTTAAACAATTACTTTTGACAGTGCAGCTGCTTCACGAACTAAGTGTTCTAATTTGTTTTTGTGTATATTTTTATATTTTAATAAAAGAAATCTTGTTTGAATTTGAATTTCAATCATTAAGTAATTTGGTTCCCTGATTAGTATATTTCTTGTGTTGCATTCCATTATTGTAGAGAGCAAAGCAGGGAGGATAGAGATTAGGGAACCAGACTAATAAACAATAACTTAAAGCAGTGATGTAATACACGTTTTCGTTTTCATGTACACATGATGGTTGTTGAACCCAGTTGGAATGGTGGTGCTCTACAGTTTCATATTTAGCATAGGGTTAGAATTTTAAAGAAAACGAGTTTCCCGGTTTCCTCACTAGTTTTACTGGCTATTTAACAAAGACTTTGTATATCTTAGGTTTTGTTCAAAGAACCTTTAATTCCCTTTATTTTGATGTATGATTGATGGGTGTAATATGGGTTAGAGAGTATACAGCTTGGCCTTACTCCAGATGTGCACCTCATTTTCACTACTGGAACTTCAGAGATAAATTGTAAAAAAATAGAGCCAATAACTTTGTTTTACATTTTATGTATTTGGTAATTCATTCATTGCACTTTTAGAAGCTAGTATTGTCTAGTTTGGCAAAATTCTTTTAACATATTTTAAAAGCTGCCAAGAATAGTGTACTTTAGACAAATTCAGGTTGATTTTTGGAGCACAAGGAAGCAGTCATTTTAGTTAGCAGTGTCCTAAGATCATTTAAAATTTCCAAAAGTACAATATCCAAAGAAATTTCAGCCACATTACATGAAAGTAGTATATAGGCATGTCAACATTCTCTCCACTATGCATGTTTAAAATGCAAACAACTTCACCTTACATACATCACTCTCTCAAAAGTACATAATAACTGGTGAGCATCAACAATATTGTAACAATCTCTCAATGTTGAGCATCTTGAAAATAAGGGTCTTTTTTATTACATAAAATTAACATTAGAGAAACTGCTTTATTAAAAATTATTTCCACTGTGACATTAAAATGAGTATTCATCCATTAAACACCAGTTTTCATGTCCAGCAAGGACATCATCATTTCATCTTGATATAGATGTTCCTTGATAACTTGCTTGTAGTGTTGTTGATGATGTTGGACCTTGTTGTGCACAAGTTGTCAAGGGAGATTTGTATTTTGATTATCTTGCATAAAGTTAGTGTTCTGTGTTAATCAATCAAATAAGTTGACAGCACATGGCTGACAGCTAGCTCATACACAGGTAGGATTTGAAACCCACAAATACAAAGAGTTTTCATTATCTTACCTATAGTGCTTAGAGTTTGATTAATTCATTAGCCCCTGGTGCATCTTTTACTTGCCTGGAGGTGGCAGCTTACTTTCTAGCTCTGTAGCATCAAGGTCATGTATGATACACAACTGGACCTTAGGTTAACTGGAAATCTCTTGGAAGTTGATCTGTAAACTTACCACTGACATTCATGGAGTAGATGTTTATAAGACTTAAATTGTACATTTGAATACTAATGAATATATTATTTCTTAGATATATTTGAACTTTTCGTTTAAAAAGCCAGACAAAACTAGATGAAATGCAATGGTAACTTGTCATTTGAACTGTATTTGCACCTGTCAATATAAGTATGTTAAACTTAAACATGTGCCTTGATGCTGATCTTAAAGTTTAGAGATCCTGCATATAGGATTTGTGTATCTATTGTTTTGTGTATATTTATTAAAATACATGTAGTTTAAAAACTTTGCTGTTTTCTTCCTTTATTTCTCAAACAATTCAGCACTGAGGGATCTTGTACTGCAAAACATTATAGCACTCTATGGGTTAATAAAATTTCTTTAAAATTTGCAAGAAAGGGGTTATTTTGTAGGGCTTGAACTAAATTAGCAAATGAAAGATGTCACTTCTCCCTCCAGATGAGAAACAGAAACTGGGTCTATTCAAGAAATAAACAATTTTAGGAGGAAGTCAACACCCACCTTTCAAGGACACAGTTTAATGTTTATGTGGCACAATTTTTTTCATAGCCTCTGTGTACCACCCAAGACACCAGATATCATGTGATGAAACCATAACTTTTTAACAGGTAGACTTACCATAACCATGACTTTTTATCCAAGAAGCTGAATGTTTGGGTTTTTTTTTTTACATTACCCATTATTGTCTAACACCACAGAAAGGATAATGAATGAAAAACATGCAATACTTGCCTATTTTGTCTATTTTATTCATGTCCATCCACCATGAAACACAGCCATACATGTATTAGAATCATGATTGTGTGCATTTTTTTCCAAAAAAAACACAATATTAGTAATCTTGCAATCAAGTTTAACCCTCTGCATTCAGTGATAAATAAAATCTTCCTTACAAATCAACACATGCTTTATTTCTGTGTAACAGATATTAATAGAGAGTAAAAAAAAAATATTTTGAAATTCTAATTCTTAAGATATTTATGGTAGGAACATTTTAGTATTATTGAGAGTATAAATACCAGTACATGTATGATGGCTAATCTTAGCATCAAGGATAAAGGCTCCATATGGGGTGAGTGTTGTATCCTTGCTTAGGAAGGCTAAAACTGACAAGCAAGTTACAATATTCATGTTAGCATGATCAATATGCAGGTATTTTTTTTTAAATAAAGGTAATCTATTTGTTGTGGTTGTAGCTTCTTTTTGTCACCTAGACATGGGTAGCTTTAATATGAGCAGATCTTGCAGACTCCAAACAATTGAATTGTTTTTATCCAACACCACGGAAAGGATAATGAACTTTAATTAAAAATAACAGGCATTACTTGCCTATTATGTCTATTTGATACATGTCCATCCACCAAAAAAATGCAGCAATACATGTATTAGAGCCACAATCATGTGCATATTTTCCAAAAGAACTGCCATATTAGTAATCTTGCAATCCAGTTAAACCCTCTGCTAGTCAGTCATCATTAAAATCTACCTTACAAATGCATGCAAGCTTTATTTCTGTGTAATTAAGATATTAGAAACTATTTAAACAGATTTTGGTATTATAATTCTGAAGATATGTAAGACAGAAACATTCTACTATCAAGTAGAAATACTGGTACATTTATCTAATCTTAGATCACCAAGGAAAAGAGGCTGCCTATGGGGTTAAAGTTGTATCCACAACACCTCTAGAGAGGGTAAAAATAACAAGCAAGTTGCAATATACATACAAGTCTGCCTGATTAATATGTTGGTATTTTTAAATTAAAAGTGATCAATTTGTTGTGGTTCTCTCTTTTTTTCCCACCAGCCAAAGGTAGCTTCAATATAGGCAGATCTTGCTGACTTGAAACAATTGTCTGCTCAAAGATTGTTTTTATGCATGCCAGAGATTTCAAGGTGACTAGATAATAATTGTTAATAATACAGCTTGTGAGATTTCTTTGATAGGTATGTTCCAAAATTAAAAAGCAACCATCTGGATTTCATTAAAAGAGCACAGGAAGTACCAAACATGTACAATTCAATATTTATCATATACAAAGAGGTTTATTACCTGTAGAACAATATGTTTAAACCATGGTACATGATGCCTCATGGATAAGTGATAAGCAACCTTTGTAAGTTTACTTTTAAAAAACCCACAGATCTTCTTAGATTGTGTCCAAAAACATGTAGAAAAAATTATAGTAGAGCACCATCCAAAAATTGGTAGGCATTTAAATATATTTGCCCCCCCTCCCTAAAATGGTACCTGAAAACAAACTGAAAGCATTCCCTAAATATGTTAGTCTAAAAATGTGAAATAAAATCTGCTGAGTGGTGAGTGATGACAAGCTTTATATCACAAGCAGATAGATGTATGGAGCCCACAACACTATCCCTGATTTTCAATTTTGACTTGATCATGTACAGATTGTTATTACATCAAAGAGAAAAAAGTAAAGGAAGCATGACTGCATCATTTCAAGCCATGGGCAGAATTCAGTTACATTCTTGTGTTACTGGGGCATACTATTGCATGGTTCTAAAACTAAGCACTTTAATTTACTGGGAAAAAAGCTCAATATGGTACACAAATCAGTTTGGAAAATATTTTTCGTTTTCATATGGGCTTTTTTCTACCATGGGGTAAAAAGTGCTAGAATTGGCATTGAGACACAGGAACTTTTCTTTATATGGAGTCTACTCCAGTGACCTATATGTTAATGTGTCTGTCTCAATGCAGGATGGGTTCAAACCCCAACCAAGTCTTACAATAAAAATATATAAATAAATTTCTAACAGCTGCCTCTGTAGAAACTGCATTAAAAGGTTAGTGTTAAGACTTGTTGACCTGGAGTCAGGATAATGTGACTGGGTGGGACATCATGGTATATGTCTGTGACATGATGTCACAGTGCCAGACATCACTATAAACTGCCACACTGCAGATGTTGTAGTGATATGACTGAAAAAATGTAAAGTTGTTAAAAATCCAAACCACATACACACTCTTATAAATATATAAACCTGCTTAACAAGTTAGTCAGTTTTCTTTTCTAAACAGACACTTATCAATTGATAAAAAAGGCTGTTTAATTTGCTGGGTTGGAGATTGTTAAACTGTATTAATGATGATTTATTTTTCCATATACATATGTTAAAGGGTCTTAGTGGGTTGTGACAATGGTGAGACTGGAACATATAATTATAGGTAAAATCTCGGTGCCTGTGGTATACTTTTTTTTAAGTTTGAAGAATATGTTTAGTTCTACAGTGTTCATTTCTTTTTTGTCCTTTTTGTGTACGATATCTTATCTTTATTTTGTCTCATTCCAGGAACCCATGAAGTCAAGGGCACCACAGCTTCACCTTGAATATCGCTTCTATCGCCAGCTTGGACAAGCAGGTGAGTATTTAATGGAACAACTCTGACATATATCAAGGTTGCCACACAGGTCTGGCATTCTGGAAAAGGGGAAAAGGTCTGGAAAAATTAAAAAAAATGACTAAAAGTCTGGAAAAAGTCTTAGATTCCCTTTAACATGATGTTTTAAACATCCTCATTTAACCCTTTCCTCATAGAGTGTATAGCTTTTTAGCCCTTTGATACGCAGGTATCCAGTGCAGTGCGTTATGCATAGGTCTGTTAAGCAGTGAAGTGTATGTTACATTTAACAGCAATTTTAATAATTTTACGTTTATGGTACACATGTATTATGTACATATATTATGTATGGAAAGATTTAAGAGTAAAATACGGTTGTTATAGCTGTATAATTTTTTTCACAAAAGAATTTTGTATGTGCTTTTAAGTCTTGAGAGAATTTGTTCACGGTCAGGTCTGTGAAGCCGCATGATCAACCGTAGCGACAATCTCCCATACTCAAAATTTACAAGTTCTTTGCGTTTGCATCACTAAATCTGCTGGATTTGATAATTTATAAAAATTAATGGCTTCCTACATCAATATTAGAGCCTCTACCTAAGTTATTGAAGCTTTCATAATTGTGATTCTAATCGTGAAAACTTGAGCAAGTACTGAACAATATCGGTGACTGCCATTTTGGAGAGTGGAGAATATGACACAGTTACGAACTACTTACTTTATATAGCAGATTTCGACCAGAGCATAAACAGTGACCACTTAATCTGACATAATGATCATTCACATCAATGAATGTAGTATCTAAGACCGAGGTTTTCCCTGAAGGTGGCGCCATGAAAACCTGCTCAAAATGGCTGCTGTTCACAGAGGTACCAAAAAGCGCTTGTGTGAAAATAATGTAGAAGTGCCAAAAGACCCCATTATGCTAATGCCGTAAAGGTGCCAAAATGCACTTGTATGAGATAAAGGGTTAAAATACAGGCTACCTAGACGATCTTTTATTATTATTATTATTATTATTATTATTATTATTATTATTATTATTATTATTATTATTACTTTATTATTATTATTATGACTTTATTTAAAGAGGGTAACTCAATTAGCTAAGAACTAATCTACCTTGAGGCCCTCATTCAAAGGAATTTACTTATTTTTGCTGCATCTCAACTGGAAAACTATTCCAGAGCAAAATTCCAGAGTATTGGAAACTCTTTTTAAAATAATTCCTCATTTTGTTTGGGAATTTTGTAATGTTTAGTAGACATTGATCGCAGGTGGGGAGTATTTCCAGGCAGCCTATACTTGAATAGTGATTGGAAATATTCAGGAGCACTATTATTGGCTATCCTGTACATTAATTTGGCTTTTCTCAAACAGATTCTGTCTTTAATAGGCAGTATTTTAAACTTACCAGCTAAATTTTCCTTGCTTTCTTTCTGGATTGATATTAACTCAAAAAGCTCTTTTTTTGGAGATGTGCCAACTTTGCTAAGTTTTTATCATTTGAATTAACCCATACTGTATTACAGTAGTCTAAATAGGGTTGTATGTAACTGTTATAAAATAGTTTTCTGTGCTTTTCCAGGAGAAAGTGTCTTATCCTACTGAGAAGCCATGAACTTGAATTGACTTTTTTACAGATATGTTTGAAATGTTCAGTCCATGTAACTACCAAAGCACCAAGTAAACTATCATGACAGACCATTTGCAACCTTTTATCCTTCCAGGTCAGACATAGTTCATCACTATCAAGTTTTGTTCTTTTTTTCTGTGTTGAGATAAGTTTTACCAGTATTAACCACCATGCCATTGCATGTGCACCAGTTGTCCAATTTGTTAAAGGCATTCTGTAAAGAAATTTCGAGTTCATGCTTTGTGTTTTGGATCTCTGACAATGTTGTGTCATTTGCATAGGGATTTGTAGATGATATTGAGTCCCTTAGTATAAGTGGTAGGTCATTAATAAATAAAATAAACAATAATGGACCCAGAATTGAGCCTTGTGGTACTCCATATCTAATTGTTCCAGGTTCAGACAGAAAAATATTTTTATAAACATGTTGTATTCTCTCACTTAAGTATGATGTAAACCATCTAACTGCTTTCATCACATTGGTAGATTTTCAGTTTCTTCAAAAGGATTGTGTGATCCACCATGTCAAAAGCTTTCCTGAAATCTATAAATACAGAACCTATTATTCTACCTTGGTCAAGTGCTTGAAGCTATTTATCAGTTAGGGAGATCAAGGCAGTCTCACATGAATGTTTCTGTCTAAAGCCTGATTAATTAGGGTGTAAGAGCAATTGTTTGGTTAAATAGGATATAAATGAGTCCTGAACTTGCTTTTCAATCAATTTTGACAAGTTTGTTTGTATTGAGATTGGCTGGTGGTTATCCTCATTATCCTTAGGACCAGATTTATGAATAGGAGTTACTAATGCAGTTTTCCATATTTTGGAGACAGATGAGGATGCAATATTTAAATTGATTATGAATGTTATGCTATCCACAATAGCAGAGGCAGAAGATTTAATGAGTCATGGACCAGTCTGATCAAGTCCTGTAGCTTTCTTAGTATCAAGTTCACTGAGTCATTTTTTAAGTTTTTTTTGTCCAGAAAATAATAAGCAGGCTATCATATGGCATATTGTTCACATCTACTTTCAAACAAAATCATTTATTTACTGGCAATCAATTTGACTAGTGTTTTCAGTTTAGACTCAAGTCACAATTGGGAGAACATAGAATAACAATAATGTACTTGTAGTCTGAGTGCATGTCTTGCATGGGTAAGAAGCATGTATAGAGGCATGTTCAGTGCATACATACCCACCTCTACCCACCCCTTTGGGCTCATCTATACTGAAGTAATTGATATTATTTGGATTCATAAGAATCAATTGCATCAGCAGCAAGCACCCAACCTGTTCAGACATCATGTGGGTATCACATACTGTGTTTCTTTTCACACCATTGTTTTAAGTTTGTTTTTTTGTTTTTTTCTATTTTGTGTTCACAATCTTTTATTCATCTCCCACTTCACTGGGTATCCTATGTTTGGATTATTATTATGTACAACTGTTTTTAAAAAATTCTAAATAACTTTGTAGAAACCACAGCTTGTGTTGCTGTATCAGCTGGATTGAGTGAGCAGGGTTCAATTTTGTAAACAATTAAAATGAAACAATGTTTTGCTCTTGACACTTCCACCCTGCATGATCTGCTAAAGCTGGTTGTTAATAGACTGCTGACTGAGAGTTACATCCCAGTCAAAACATCAACAAACAGTACTTGACCGATTCAAGTAAACATCATGTGGGCAGACATACGGCAGTCTTGCAGTGGCAGTGATTTATAGGTTATGTAAAATGATTTGATAAAAACGACAATTATGTTGAAAAAAAGAAGTATTAAAACCTATTTACTATTATTAAAACATATATAACTTCAATTTTTTTGTTTACCTGAACCTATTTATTAAATATTCAATATTGACAGTTGTCATAATTCTTTTCTCTCTCCCTCCCCTTTCCCTGTTGTTGGCATTCTGTGGCTACTGAGCTGTCATAACAAAAAAAAAATTAATGTCAATTTTGACACTCTCCTAGTGAGGGTATGGCCTGGGTGTCACATTGGTAGACTTTATAATTAATCAAATTGATATTTCGGATCATCCTGAATCATCTCCACAAGTGTTCAGTTTTTTGGTGGGGGGGGTTGTGGGGTAGGTTCACTATTTTTGTTTACTTCAACCAAACTCTGGCTGGCACAGTTTGTATTTTCAGTTTTTAAGAAAAAGAAATTGCATATATTTAATAATAATTATATTCCATTTGAGACTTGAACTCACTGTCACAGTTGAAAAAAAGTATGTTAAGATATTCTGTACAGGATTGTCATTAGTACATATATGTTTATGTCCGATTTTCCTAATTGTGACTTCATTTTCTGTATCTAAACCATGTCAATGATAATAATACACAATGACTTCAGCTGATCCATACTGATCTTTTTCTTTTATGCATATAAAAATTCAGTGTACTTTTTTCTCTCTCTCACTTGTGCACACACACATACATCTCCACAGACAATCATGAAACTGAAAAATTCCTTTATGAACATTCCATTACAAGTGTTCATGAAACCTTTTAAACAAATACATTTTAATTGAATATGTAAAATAATAGGACAAAATCATGTGGTTATTATGACAGGAAAAGCATATGATGAACCTGTATATCAGCCATATTTCCATGCCATATGCTGTAATTTCACATTTATTCATGGGGTACCAGTTGTTTGGGATTTTGGTTGCTATGATCAATGAATTAATATAATCAATTAAACATGTCTCTCTCATTAATATTATTTTATAAACCTCTTGATAGTTTCTCATCGGACTTAATATTACAAGAAGACAGGAGAAATAGTAAGAAAATTGTCCAATGGCAGGTACTTGCATTATTGAGGCATAAAAGATAAAAAATGCATTGTGCCCATACTTACTATGTGACAAATTGTAGAGTTCCATCATTGTAAAATAATTCACTTGAACTAACCCTTCCAATGTGAATAGCTTCATTCTTCTTAAATCTTTCTTTACTAATTCTATTATTAGTAACTTTAAATACATACTTTAGCATATGTTTATAGATCCTGTGCAATTTTACATTCTGTAACATCTTAAAGTAGAATATATGCATGTAGGTAACAATTGCGTAGTCATTTAAGTTCTTTTTTTTTTCTTTTTCTGTCCATTTGACTTCAATCAAGGTCACAGGCATTGAGTAAAGTTTTTAATTTGCATATGTTTCCTTAACTTCATAATATAATATTTTCATATTTTACTGGAGCGATTTTAAAGCAAGAAAAGTTCTTTCTTGTTGGGGTCGAGTTTGTCAAGTACAGTGATATTTTATGATGGGTTTGATATGTAGGTCTTGATCATCTTGTGTAGAAAAGATAAATGTGCAGTTGTTGTTTTTCATCATTGTTTCACTCCATAACAGTTTGTTTCATCTTAAACTTATTTTAAGTTTAGATGAGCTGATTTCAGTCTATTTTTCTGTTCTCTTTCATCAAGTAACAAACTTCTTAACCAGTAATGGAGTGGCAGTAACATTGTTATGGCTTAGAAATATTGCATAGAATTCAAATCAGGCCACAAGTCATAGGCAATATGGAGGTATAGTTAGAAACAGCCACACCAGTAGCAAGAGATATTTATTGATCTGGTCAGCTTTCCTAGATTGGAATTTGCTGCACACTTCAGGTTTATATAGTATCTGTTTTAATCAGTTTGATAAACTGGTCTTTCTTTACTTTAGTAATTGAGTAAAGACCAGTATGATTAAAAAGCTTTTTGTTTCTTGTTGGCATAAATTTAATGGCCTTCTGGAACGTAAGGATAGAAAAATTGTAGTTGAAAATGCTTAGAGTGGAGGAAAGGAATTCTGCTGTATTTTTTCTTCCTCTTCACATACTTACAAAATCAATAACTCTTGAATTATCAGCTTTAATCAGTATCACTCTTATTTGACTCACATTCCTTTCCTTTACTTTTTATTCATCCATTCAAGAATCTACACAATATATAACATCATTATTTTATTACACCAATTCTTTTAGAAGTCATAAAATATACTGAGGTTAAGAGTCTGATATATATGTACCTAATCAAATTTCTGCAGAAGGTGGTTGACTAAACAATGCATTATGACTTCTTTTAAAGAAGCAGTGGTATTTTTGGGATGTGGTATGTGGGTGTAATGTTCTTGAACTCTTATACCATTAAATGAGGACCTATGTTATGTAGAAGTTGATCATGCCAGCTTTATGCAATTCTGATTATACCCTTTGGGCTTTGGCTGGGAGAGTAGTGAGGATTGTACATAATTTAAAGTAACTGAGTTGCATGTCTCATGTAGGAGAATTGGCCTGTGTGATCAATAAGCAGTCAGCAGATGTCAGACCTCCAGCTTGATACCTACCCCACATAAACACTCACTGGCATCAATGTGCAAATTTATTATATGCATCTAACATTGCTTCTGTCTAGGAGTGGATAATTACCTTTCAGGGGATTTAGCTTCTTGGTCATAGTTTTATGTTCATTCTAGGTTGTGACATTGACCCCTTGTATAGTATTTAGTCCAGGAATATTACTGTGGTAAATTGGTTGCATTCAAAACGTTACACCAACCCCATCACTATGGTTCGTTGCTAGAGAATGATCATGGTGATGAAATGCAAAAATTTATTTTGAAGATGTTGAACTAGTAAATTATTAATACAGTAGGCCCTCTCTTGAACAGCCCACCTCGGATCTGAGGAGTTATTTCTCACGAAGGCCACCTGGCTAACGTGACCAGTGGCCAGAATATTTGTGCAAAAATATAAAATTTACCCCTCACATGCAGTCCCATTTTGTTTTGTAAAATGTATCCAGAACCAATTTTATTTATAGCCTGTGTTAAGTAATCCAATTTCTGTTTCCTGATATCAGGTTGTCTTTCTTGAAAGAAGTGCTGACTAAAGTATATGTGCCACTAAGGTTAATATTATATTATATACACCTGACTAGAAGCCTAATTTATTCTTTAACCCTTTCATCACTAAGTAACTTTGTAGGCATAGAGTCCTCAACACTAAGTAACTTTGGAATTGTAAAGCAAAATGACTTGTGGACTTTGAAACAACATAACTTTGCCAATGTTAAAGATATCTGGCTGGATTTGGTGTCAAAATCAAGGTTAAAAATCAAATTTTATGACTAATTCAATAAAATATGCATATCTATTACAACTGTTAAAATGCAGGTACAAACAGGTAACAACAGGTAAAATACAAGTAATTATTTTATTACCTCTTAGAAAACTTAGAAAGTTCTCAAAATTTGTTCAATTGACCCTAGATGTACTAGTGAATAATCAAAGTAGCAACACAAGTCTTTCTTTCATGGTGTCCATAATATATAAGATTCTATAAAATGAACCAAAATGATCTCCAAGGTGAGATCTCTGCCACGTTTGATCCTCACATTTAAGTTTATTAAACGGACAATTTTTCCAAACACTTTATCTGAATAGAATATTTGAAAATAATCCGAAGCTTTCCTGGAGACATCTAACACTCGGGTGTGCCCAACTCTGTCTGAAAACTGAAACAAATCTCTTTGGTTTTTCAGCTTCATCCAAAAAAAAACTTCATGTGGAGCGTACAATTCCTCTGGTTCAAAACCTTTAAAGTCATTTTCATCGTTATCACTGTCACCCACAAGTGCATTCCATTGTCTCTCCATACATCTTCTCTTATTTTGATCCAAATTTACCATGTCGAAATTATTTAAATCCTCTGAAAACTCTCCTGTAAAATTTCTTTAAACGCCGCCATTTTGGATACAAATTTCAGCATTCGGAAAACACGTTAAAAGTTCCTACTTTGTTTGATATTTCTAATTGTATACAAGCTAAACTCGCAAGATCATCCAAATATAACATCTACATTACAAGATGGAAGTTATTAGAGGTACCTCCAAAGATATTTAGTTGGGTACTATAACGTTAAAAAAGAACACTGCCCCAGACTGAGAAGTCTAGTGTTGACAGACTTACTTCCCCCTGACTGGTTTAGCAGTCACTGGTGATGAAAGGGTTAAAGCCAAGAAAGACTCAAATTTTAATCCAAACAAAAAGGTAAGTACACCTAATCTGATTATCCTTATCCTAAAAGAGGTCTGGTTTAGCCTCTAATAACCAAAATGATCTCCAAGGTGAGATTTGTCCACACACCTATATGGCTCTGCCACGTTTGATCATCGCATTGAAGTTCATTAACTGACAATTTTTCCAAAAACTTCATCTAAATAGAATATGTGAAAATAATCCGAAATTTTCCTGTGCCCAATTCTGTCAGAAAACTGAAACAAATCTCTTTGGTTTTCCGGCTTCGTCCAAACAAAACCACGCAGTGCGTACAATTCCTCTGGTTCAAAACCTTCAAAGTTTTCTTCATCGTCATCACTGTCACCCACAATTGCATTCCATTGTCTCTCCAGACATCTTCTCTCATTTTCATCTAAATTTACCAGGTCGAAATTATTCAAATCCTCCAATAACCTTATCTGAAATTTGTTCAAACTCCGCCATTTTGGATACAAATTTCAACGTTCGGAAAACACGTTAAAAGTTCCTACTTTGTTCGATACTTCTAGTTGTATACAAGCTAAACTCATGAGTTCATCCAAATATAACATGTACATTACAAGAAGAAAGTTATTAGAGGTACCCCGAAAGTTATTTAGTTGGGTACTATAACGTTAACGAACACTGCCCTAGACCCAGAACTCGTCCATAGTGTTTGCGGACTTACTTCCCCTGGACCTATTTTTCTGTCTGTAGTGATGAAAGGGTTAATGCATATTCAGTTGAAATAAGTCAACTATTATAACAACAAGAACCATTCAATAGTTAATATTGCTTTTAAATGAAGATATTAAATGCTTTAAAAAATGAAGCCTCCTTACTACCTACATTACATATAATTCTCACAAAAAAATTAGTCCCCTCTGGAATGACCACCTGTCTTATAAGGCCACTTTCCCAGTGCAGAAGGGATGGCCATATAAGAGGGGGACTCCTGTATATATTCCATTGTATGCCCCTTACCCTTATGAAGATCTTCCACTTGTCATACATAATCAAAAGCTGTAAACATTGCTCACTTGGCTTTAACATGTGATTCCAATAGACCATGTTTGGAGATATATATATATATATATATATATATATATATATATATATATATATATATATATATATATATATATATATATATATATATATATATATATGCAGGACATACACTGACCAAAACCAATTTGATGGGTACCAGAACTATTCCATCAATCATTGCAACTGATGGAGTGATGCATGGCTGAGTTATGGAATTAAGCCAGTATGTATTATGTATTACATGTATTACAGTATTACACTTACAGGAGAATGCCCAAAACAAAATTGACAGCTTGTGCACATGCAATGGCATGGTTAATACTGGTAAAACTAAAATATTACTTATCTCAACAGGGGGGGAGAACAAAACTTGATAGTGATGAACTATGTATGACATGGAAGGATAAAAGTTTGCAAATGGTCTGTCATGATAGTTTACTTAGTGTTTTTAACCTATCATGGACTGAACATATAAAACATAACAGTAAAATAGTCAACAGAGGTCAGCTACCAGGCAAGTGGGCGAAGTCGCATGCATCGTAAAACTTTTGCCTTCTTCTGTTATGAAAGCGCTCTGATTTTTCAGAGGTAATATGACTGTAGATTAGGACTTTGAGATGCTCCCTCCCTGTGGTCAATAAGTTCTGGCACTGCTGTAACCCCCTGTCAAATGTATTTATTTACCTTGGGTTGATACCAATCAGCTAATGGCACAAAGAAATTCTTGCACTTTTACTTGCAAGTTTTAATAGCTAACTGATCATTAACCCTTTTCTTGAGCAAGATATCACTGCTTGATTTCATGAAGTTGGGCCTTCTGTGCTATGATGAAAAGATGCCAAATTCTGTTTCGAAATTTAAACATCAATATGCAAATAGTAATTTGCTTTTAAAAATATGATCAGTGAAGAGTGTTTTCTAATTTATATCCTATTTTTAATAAATGGAGATTTTTGTTGTTGTTTGTTGTTGGGCTTAACGCCATTTTTCAGCACAAGATAGGCTATTCATGGCGGGGGCCAGTATTAATGGTGGAGGAAGAAACCAGAAATCACCGAAAGAACCACTGACCCATGAGAAGCTACTGGCAAGCTTTCTCACATATCTACATTAGCCGAAACCCACACCACAGACAGAGGTGGATAGCGCGCTGCTTTAGACCGCGCTGCTTTAGACCACTCGGGCCCCAAATGGAGATTTTAACAGCCAATGGAGATTTTAACAGCCGTGTATTTTCTGTATAAAATCAGTTTGAAACCATAAATGAAATTTTAATGGCAGACATCACTGCGTATTTGATATACCACTTCATTAACCCTTTCATCACTAAGTAACTTTGTAGGCATAGAGTCCTCAACACTAAGTAACTTTGAAGTTGTAAAGCAAAATGACTTGTGGACTTTAAAACAACATAACTTTGCCAATGTTAAAGATATTTGGCTGGATTTGATGTCAAAATCAAGGATAAAAATCCAATTTTATGACTAATTCAATAAAAAATATGCATATCTATTACAACTGTTAAAATGCAGGTACAAACAGGTAACACAACAGGTAAAATACAAGTAATTATTTTATTACCTCTTAGAAAACTTAGAAAGTTCTCAAAACTTGTTCAATTGACCCTAGATGTACTAGTGAATAATCACAGAAGCAACACAAGTCTTTTTTTCATGGTGTCCATAATATATAAAATTCTATAAAATGAACCAAAATGATCTCCAAGGTGAGATCTCTGCCACATTTGATCGACGCATTTAGGTTCGTTAAAAGGACAATTTTTCCAAAAACTTCATCTGAATAGAATATTTGAAAATAATCTGAAGCTTTCCTGGAGACATCTAACTCTCGGGTGTGCCCAACTCTGTCAGAAAACTGAAGCAAATCTCTTTGGTTTTCCAGCTTCATCCAAAAAAAACACATACAATTCCTCTGGCAAAAAACCTTCAAAGTCATCTTCATTGTCATCACTGTCACCCACAAGTGCATTCCATTGTCTCTCCATACTTCTTCTCTCATTTTGATCCAAATTTACCATGTCGAAATTATTTAAATCGTCTGAAAACTCTCCTGTAAAATTTGTTCAAACGCCACCATTTTAGATACAAATTTCAGCATTCTGAAAACATGTTAAAAGTTCCTACATTGTTCGTTATTTCTAGTTGTATACAAGCTAAACTCACGAGATCATCCAAATATAACATCTACATTACCAGATGGAAGTTATTAGAGGTACTCCGAAAGATATTTAGTCGGGTACTGTAACATTAAAGAACATTACCCCAGACCGAAAAGTCGGTCCATAGTGTTGACAGATGTAGTTCCCCTGTAATGGTTATGCCATCTGCCATGATGAATCCATTTTCTACAAAGCTCCATCTGATTGAATATGGTGGTACCTTAAATCTATGTGAATTCTAGCATTGCCATTGCACAACAGAACACAGCAATATTCTTCATTGTTTTTCCCTTGCCAGTATCATTTGTAGGAGCCTTGGTTGCAATGTAAAATGAAGCTGGTGCCTCACTTAGCGTCGTTTCAAATTCATTGACCCGGGGTAGCATGAATTCATTCTGAGAATGTTGTTGTTGTTCTGGGGCGTAACACCATTTTTCAGCACACGATAGACTATACATGGTGGCCAGTAATAATGGTGGAGGAAGAAACAGGGAAATCCGCGTAAAGAACCACCGACCCAGAAGAAGCTATGGGCAAGCTTTCTCACATCTACATTTGCTGAATTGTAGACTCGAACACATGTAGATAGTGTGTTCCATTGGCTGTGAGTCCTTAATGTCCAGAACCTGGGAAATGGCTCTAAATGAAGGATGGAGTTCAGGAGAGCAGGATACATATTTCATAAAAACCGAGTTCTTGTCCAAGACGGTGTGAAGTTCTCCATCTACCAATATTTCTAAGGTTACTTATTGTCCATAGTAATTCATACCAAAGCGAAAACAGCAATAACCACATACACTCTTTCACATACTTAACTGGAAATTTTGTTCATTGTTTACAATTGGGTGCATATTTTACATAATAAAATAGTGCTACATTTCACTATTTTGGACCATAAATATAAAAATACAATTCTGTGTGAATAACATGGATGTTTTCTGAAAAAAAAATTACTTTCATACTAAAATTAGAAAGGTACATTGACAAAAATTGACAGAATCTGTCCTAGGTTAAGTAGTTCCAACACTCATAATGTGAAATTTCTTCATAATCCAATAAAGTTGCAATACATTAAATTAACTTGACATTAGATGGCTTTCACCTTATTAACAGTAATGTCAAAAGTGCCAGCATCATATAGACACAATGTAATAAATAAAATAATAAATGACATTGGTATTTCATTTCCATTAACATTGTCAATGAATTTAAAGCATTGTACTGATCTTCTCATTTCATTTAGAGCTGTGTTTGTTCCACAGTAGCATGGAGCAATGTTTTTTATTGTAGTTGTTGTAAATTGGGTATGGCAATTAGTCATAAACAAGTCAGAAATGTAATACTTATACATGTATGTTCTTTCTGTCAGTGTGTTAGGAAGTAGTGTGTGTGGTTAGAACATAGGTTAAAATAGCTCAAATTAGGTATAGTATATATGGATGTGTGTGCATGTGTATATACATTTGAAAATTTAAAGCTCTTTGTAACTACTGTAAATTTGCATTAAAATTAGGTTCAGTTAGAAAAGTGTGTGTGTGTGTGTGTATATATATATATATATATATATATATATATATATATATATATATATATATATATATATATATGTGTGTGTGTGTGTGTGTGTGTGTGTGTGTGTGTACAGTAATCCCCCTCCTGAACGGCCCCCTCACCATCGGCCACCCGCTCCTTATGGCCCAGAATCTGAAGGCACCGACAAATTTGTGTTCAAAATTACCCCTCACGGCCACCTGGCTAATGCGACCAGCAGCCAGCATATTTTTGCAAAAACATAAAATTTACCCCTTACAAGTGGCCACATTTTATTTTGTAATATGTATCTAGAATTTTTTTTTTCTAATTGTGTTAAGTAATCTGATTTCTGATGTCAAATTTTTGTTCTTCAAAAAAGTGTTTTACAGGTACCACTAAAGTTAATATTATATCCTTTACACCTCACCAGAAGCCACATTTATTCCTTAAAGCCGAGAAAGACTCATTTTATTCCTTATATAAAGGTAATCTGTATATCCTTACTTTGTGTTATCATAAGATGTCTGGTTTAACCCCTGATAATTATTCAGATTACACTATGTAATAGTAGTAACATCTGAGATGGGGCAATATTGATGGACAAGACCAAAGTCTGCCCTGAAAATGGTTTGATAGCCTTTATGGCTTCCTTTTGCAAGATGTTGAACTTACATAATTAATGGCTATTACTCAACAACTGTAAAGTTTAACAGCAGGCAATGCACTATTGTTCAGATCAAATCAGTGTACTTATCCAAGTGTTTTTCGAACTTAGAGTAAAAAAAAAATATAAAAACAATAGGGTACCAGACTGGGACTAATGAATCACCTGACAATTATTCCCTTTAAAAATATATGGCATCTGTTTAAATGCAGAAGAAAAAAATTGTTTTATCAGTCTTGTAGTTGCAACATTGATGATTATAACTGGACGTAGATCACACATCAGCATTGGCTAAAAAGGAAAACAGGGTACTAGACAAAGACGGAAAAATCACTGACTATACAACTTGTCACTTCTTTACAAGAAAGAATTTCATCTGCTCAACAAATGTGTCATCTGCATAATTAAATAACATACAGTTAGCAACATCAGAATAACTCATTACCAATCATTAACCTGTCATCAACTAACCAATTATTTCAGAACATGTGTATTCTACTGTATCTGGAGAGGTGGGGATTGGGACTGGTCAAACAAATTTAGGTAGAAAAGACTGAATAAAACAATTTTATGTTGAAAAGACTTGAATAAATAACAGATATGTTATTTAGCAGCAGAGGGAAAATGGAGCAAATGGAAAGAGAATTGCTATGTACTTGAATGGTTCTGCAATGTGCATAACAACACCTGCTCTGACACTTACGCCAAGAATAAGAACTATTAATTCATATTCAGTTGAAATAAGTCAACTATTATAGCACAAGAACCATTCAATATTTAATGTTGCTTTTAAAGGAAGATATTAAATGCTTTGAAAAATGAAGCTTTCTTACTACATGTACATACATATACTTCTCAAAAAAATTTAGTCCCCCTCTGGAAAGGCCACCCGCCTTATAAGGCCACTTTCCCCGTGCTTAAGGGGGGGACCACTGTATATAAGGGTATACCAGATAGCCAGTCCAAAAGATAGTGACACATTATTTCAGATGATTGTCAATTACTAAATTCATTGAATGATTTAAAAAGATATTTAGAAAACAGAAATTATCCTACATAAATCAATGATTCTTCGCTGAACAAAACCTGTAATCATACTCAATATGAGGCTTTAAAAGCAGCAAATTGTACAATGGAGAAAAATATAGTTCCTTTTACAATACAGTCTATTCTATCTATATGATGCTGGCACTTTTGACATTACTGTTAATAAGGTGGGAGCCATCTAAGGTCAAGTTAATTTAATCCTTCATTACATAATATAAGCTTTATAATTAACTCATTAACCCCGAATACCTTGTTAGTGAGGCAGAGTTTATCTAGCTTGTATCCCAGTGCTGAGTTTGAAAGGCAGTATTTGGCATGGCTTATTTCTCCACACGAGTTAAGTTATCACAAACCATTGGCTAATTTCAAGCCATTTCCTAATTATGCAGGCTTTTGAACCAATAAAATTTTAGCTTACATAGACAGAGTGAACATGGCTGAACACACAGAAAAAAAATTTGATTTTGATAGTGGCAGAAATAGTAAAGATATTTAGATCCAAAAATGATACAAATTGATGGGAATCAGCCAGTTGGAGCAAACTTTTACTTGACAAACTCTGACAGAATTTTCAGGATTGATAGTGACATCGAAATAGCCATTGATGATAACAGCGAACCGTGATGAGTTCAAATTTTATTGTGTTTTATTAGGTTTTAAATTTTCTCTGAGAATTCTAAGGAAGAAAGGTAATTCAAGAGCAAGGAAAATATTTGCATCTTTAAATGGTATACACAGGAGGTTACATTTACAAAAAAGATGACAAGTGGAATTTCTTTGTACATAAAATATAATTATTTTATGTGTTAATCATTGTGTGTGTATTCCTAATGGATTTTATGGATTATTTATGGCAAGAGAAATAAATTGATAAGTACATCATTTATTTTTATCTTTATGCAAGAGTTTTATTTTTGCATGTAGCATGCAATTTATACTATTATGTACATAATTTTATTGAGAAATGTTATGTGAAATTTCAGCCTAATTAAAGGAATATAAATAAAAAAATAAATTTACTGCAAGTAAATCCCCTGCAAAAATATGCAAGCCAGGTGAGGTATGTCTCAGGGATACAGGCAATGGTAAGATTAACACTGGTCTCTACAAGTATGTTGTAGGGGACTGCCTAGCTATTTGGTTCAGGGGTTAATGAGTTAATAAATATTGGAGTCTCCTAAATTTATCAAATAAAAACAGGGTAAAATCACTTGACAACAATAATTCTATTCATGCTTATAGAAGACCCAAGAATTTGCAGGATTTTCAAATCAGAACTAGATAGCCAGAAATTAAAAAAAGACAATTGTCATTTAAATCTAATAGAAACCTGTGCTCTCAAGGAGCAAACATAAGAAAAGTGTTTTTTTCACTAGGGCTAATACAAAAGAATTTTCTCTACTTTATAATGCTAACATCTATTAACTGACACAGTCTATTTGATAAAAAAAAAATAATATGCAGTATGTTGCACAAACACTTCAACAAGTTTCTAAGAGAATGACTAATTATCGCTTTCATATTAAAAGTTATAGTAATCCTTAGTTATCCTCAAGTATCTCTATAAATTTTAATAACAATAATCACAGTGTACTCGATTTTTCTTTTATGCCAATTGATGATGTGCATGGAGACATGAATAGACTAGTGAAAGAAACTTAATGGTTTCATAACTTAGATACTTTGTATCCTAATGGCCTTAATACCAATGTATAATATAAAATTGTATAATTTTCTTTTAAATTGTTAATTTGTATATCCTTTATAACAATATAATTGTATGTATGACTGTTTGTCAATTTTATTATATATATATATATATATATATATATATATATATATATATATATATATATATATATATATATATATATATATATATATATATATATATATATATATACACAATATTATTATATTATAATAATATATTATGCAATAATTATTTTCTCCAGCCTTAAAATTTGTCTCTTATTAGTTGGAGGTTCATCCATTTTATTAAGGTTCTAGGCATTAAAATTATGAGTGCTCAGTTGTAATATCTAATGTAAAGATGGTTTTGACTGGGCTGTGGGGAAAATATGAAAAATTTATATATGGGCATTGCATATCTAACAATTAATGAAATAAAAAGAAACAATTATCTCATCCAAAAACAGAACCATTTACTCTGAGACAAAAGTCAATGGCTTCATTCAAAGATGACATACAGGGATTAGCTCCATAAGCAGAGTAGGTAACACTACATTGAATAAACAACATCTTTTTGATTGGGATATAATCGCCTAGGTGGGGGAGGGGCAACAAATAAGTCTTGAACACTATCAAATCCAGCAAAGGATTCTCTCTTGATAATAATTACCTTATTCACCCCTGGCAATACAGATTTACTTCTAAAAACAAACAATATATGGGACAACAATGTCAACTGTGGCACTACAATGGCAATTTGTGACCTACATTAGCCTAGTTTATGGACTTGTATCTGTCCATTTTTTAAATATTTCTTTTATCTTTGTTTTTGATATGAACATTCTTTACTAGTCAAGTGGTTATTGTAACAATTCATACAAGCAAGGAACCAGTCTAAGAGATAATCTACATATACATATCTAAAGTAGTCTTGTTGCACTAGAAAATACATTAGTCTGGTTTACCACAGAAACTATAAAACACTTTTTAAAATCTTTTTATAACAGAATCAATGGTCGTTCTTACAGGAATCAAATAAAGGTTGATGAAGTTTATCCTCATTTTTGTGATGCGGTCGTGTTTGTAACAGTGTCAGAATGCATATTTTGCCAAGACATCATGGTCAGTGTATTCTTCAGGAGTGTAAAACTGAGGGTCAAAAAAAACCCTTGGTGTCAAAACTGGGGATCAAATAAAAAATGTGGGGGTCAAAAATATAACGAAAATTTTTCATCTACTCCATACTTTTTCATATGGAATGATATTGCAATTTGTACAATATTTCTCTCTCTCTCTCTCTCTCTCTCTCTCTCTCTCTCTCTCTCTCTCTCTCTCTCTCTCTCTCTCTCTCTCTCTCTCTCCATTTAAATAATACTTTTATTAGTTAATTTTCCTTTTAGTTTACTTTTAAAAGTCTCTTCATAATTTTTGTAGCAATCTTATAGAACAACACATTACATATAAGCCAAAACAAAACTCCATAAATCTTTTTAACAAAACGAGTTAATTTACTGCCTGTCATAAACTGTGTATTATCATCGGTTTCATTGTACTTCGTCCTAAAACACATTTATCCAAAAATCAGAGGCTGATGATTCATCGTCTCTTTTAAAAAGTTACACTTGAACTTTTAGATCTTTCTTTCGTTGCAGCAAAGTTAGAAAAATCTGCAACGACCCCTGAATTTGTAATCCAAATAATGGATTTGTCTCTGCAAGTTTACTTATTTCTTTGTTCTGAAAGAATGTTTTAGGTAATAATGTGTTCAAAAGATATTTTGTGATCAAGGGCAGATTTTAAAAATTCTCAAAGGATGTCACGAAAGGATTATTCACTTGTGTAGTTTTCGCAATCACAAAGTCGCACCGGTAATCCCAATGCCTTGGATGTGCCGTATTCAAGTCAAGGTAATATTTTATTCATTTCTCATTAGTGAGATCCACATTTACTCTTTTGTGTTATGCTTCTTTCACTTTCTTCGCTAATGATTCTTAGTGCACAATGTTTTCATCTCGAGATCACATTTTAATGCAACAAGAAGAATTGAGGTTAAATATTTGGACATCTTGCTGAACTCAATAGAATCGTGTGAGAGCTCGCGAGATCAGGGAAAGCTACTCTGTTATAATATTGCCTAATGGTAGTCTGGTTCTCAGCTTTGTATGCTCAGTATTGCAGTTTACAACACAACAAATGAAACAGGAAAGCATTCATGATGCCATCCCCAATGATGTATAATCGAAGTTTACATGATGCCATCTCTAATGCAACGCGTTGGATATTAAATAAATTCTGATTATAATTTGCAAATCCTTTGCATCATTAAAAGGCACAGCAAAAATTTCTGTGCTCAATTTTCTCCAATCTCAATTTTCTCCAATGTCAATTTTCTCCAGTGTGCGTCCCTGATGTTGTGGGTAAAGGGAAACACTGATCATGGTTGCTGGTTGGGTTTAGCAGGTGGTCACTTATAACAGCATTTATATAATAAAATTGATCAGTGCATTACAGTTATTGTCAGCAATGACAGGTGGTTGCTTATGCAGTTTTTACTATGTGTCTGTGTGTACATACATACATACATACATACATACATACATACATACATACATACATACATACATACATACATACATACATACATACATACATACATACATACATACATACATACATATAACAAAAATTGAAAACACCACAAATTCAAAACAATTTCTCAATGTTTTGGGCTAAACAAGCTCTTTGTCAGAGGAGAAAAACAACTTATATATACCCAACAAACACCACAAAATCTAAAAAAAAAATGTTGTGCAAAAAAATAATAGATGAATGTGTTCTTGTATTCTATCTCCTGGCATTAAGACAATGGAACTTTCAATTTGTCACACATTAGTAGTTTTGGAGCTCTTGAAGGGATTATCTGTCATAGACAAGCCCATGGATAGCCTTGTAATTTATGTGCTTCTTGTTGCAGACTTGCACAGTCTGTCAGCACTCCCATTTGGCACAGCCTTTCTTCATCATTGTTCAGTTTTTTTTTGAGGATACTTATTATTTGTTGAATATTTCCAATCAGTTCATGGGCCACATCAATGCAAAATGACAACTAGTCTCTTGCCCTTTTTATGGGTGGATTATGATCAATATTTGTACTCTCCAGGACAAAGGTGCTCTATAATGTTTTCTCTCAATTTTATCTCTATCTGATGATACCATTGCATGGTTTTATTTTCTTTATTCAGTCTTGTGCTCTGATCTAACCTGTCCATACCTCCCATATATTTGGCATAATCTGTCACTGTATGTGTATATGGAAGCCAAGTTCTTGTTCTATCTTTATTCTCCTTTCCTTGTCTTTTTAGAAATATCCCACTCATGAGCCAGTCTGATGTTCTACACATTGCCACAGCATTTGATTGAGCCATGGCTTTAGGATTTGTTCTCACTGTTCCACACAGATATATTTTCCATTGGTACATGTAATCAGGTAGTGAGGGATCTTATAGAAATTGTCAGTGCATATCCCAGCCCTTCATTTCATTTGGTTTGGTAAGAGCAATTACTCCCTCAGATGACAGACCAAGGTTTCCATTCAGGACTTTTGCATTTTTTCCAACATGAACATCAAAATTATAACAATATGTCATCACTGTGTAAGCCAGAACCCATATCTTTATTCCAAACATAACTGGTTTATCTTTCATATATTGTTTCAAGCTCAGTCTCCCTTAAAAAAGTACCATTGCTTCCTCAACCAAAACTTGTTTGTGAGGGACATATTCAGACTGGAATGCATGTCTTAAATGCATAACAAATATCTAAACTTGAGTAATTTGTCATTTTCAACACACCTGTCATCAGTGAAGTGGGGGTATTATCTTATCTGAAACAAAAATCATCTCTGGAGGTAACTTAGCCAATTTTGGATCCCAAAAGCTGACTAATACAATTCATCCTGTCAAATATCATGGTGTCCATAATAATTAAAATTCCATAAAATGCCTTGATTTTATCCAAGGTGATATCTGTCCACACACCTGTATTGCCTTGGGCATGTTTGATCATCACATTCAAATTCCTTAAACAATGTTTCCAAAAACTTCATCTGAATAGAATATTTGAAAGCTTTCCTGTAACCAATGAACACTCAGGTGGGTCCAACTCTCTCTGAGAACTAACAAATCTCTTGCTTTTCCAACCTTGTGCAAACAAAATCACTTAGAGCATACAATTCTTCTGGTTCAGAACCTTCAAAGTCCTCTTCATCATCATCACTCTCACCCACAAGCACATGCCACATCTTCTCTCATTTTCATCCAACTGTACTAGGTTGAAAATTGGTTTAAATCTTCTGATCTTTCAAAATCAGACACTTCACTCTCATCTAATCTTTCTTCAAACTCCATTTTGGATACCAATTTCACCATTCGGAAAACTCATTAAAAGTACCTACTTTCTTCCATATTTCTAGTTGTATACAAGCTAAACTCACAAGATAATCCAATCATAATATCAACATTACAAGAAGGAACTTATTAGAGGTAACATGAAATTTATCAATGAAATTTATCTAGCTGGGTACTGTAACTTAACAGAAGAACCCTGGTCCAGATCAGTAGAGCAGTCCATAATGTTTACGGACTTAGTTCCCATTGACTGGAAAACCGGTCTATATTGATGAAAGGGTTAATGTTAACATAGATTAATCTACAAAATAAATATGTAGATCATCATCTTCACTGAATTGGACTATGATCCTTGACCAGTCATGAGTAAACCAAAGGGCATTATTGGGCAGTGGATTTCTATTTTTTATGGTTATGTTGTTTACCACTAATGACATGATGGGCCTGTATAACACAATACATTGTTTCTCTTGTATTTTCAGAGGGTATACCCAATGTGTACTATTTCGGGCCATGTGGGAAGTACAATGCCTTGGTACTGGAGTTGCTTGGCCCCAGCCTTGAGGATCTCTTCGATCTCTGTGATAGAAAATTTTCCCTCAAGACAGTGCTTATGATTGCCATACAGTTGGTAAGAATACAGAAAATTGTAGGCTTAGACTACTCATCAGGCACAACATAACCAACCCTTCCCCTTCCCTCATTTGCTCTGTCAGCCTGGCCACTTTGTGTAGGGTAAGGATAATGATCATTGTTTAAAATTGTATCAACAATATGCTGTCAGTTATTTCATCAAAATTTGTATGCCTTTACTGATACTGACTGGTCACTCATTAGTACAGTTGTGGGAAAACACTCAAAGTCCAGTGAACGCTTATTGGTATGTAGGTGGTGATAACCTCATTAAATTTTTGCTTTACACTTTTATAAATTAAAACAAAAAGTGTTCACCAAAACCTTGATAGTACAACTGAGCAATAAAGCAATTTTTCAGGTTTTTTTAATTCTTTTTAACAGATATTTTTAATTAGGACTTGAATTTTTGTTGCATTGAAAGTCATTTCTGCGTGATTAAGCCAATATCACTACACTGAAATAAACTGGACTTTGTATTGGTTTAGTTATTTGACAGGCAGTTGATTGTACTTATACTTCCAGAACATAGTCACCTATTTTGCTTGATCGGTGTTAATTATAACATGGAGGTGCTAACGTCCACTTCTTGATAGTGTTATGTATCAGCTCGTTCAAAGTAACACAAAGAAGACAACAAGCTTTGTAAATTGTAACAAAAATAATTTATTTCCTTAGAAACAGGGAGAAAAGGTAAATATATGAAACAAGACTTATGATTTACAAAAGAGATCCATATTGTTTGTTCAAAAGATATGAAAATATAAAAGTCCTGTGAATAGTTTTAAATAGACTCAGTCTGAAGTACAGTTCCGGTCCAAGATGGCAGATGATGACATCAGACAAAGGCTAACACAAAATAACCAGAATTTTCACAGTGAAGCAGTTTTAATTGTTCATTTCCAATTTAGAAGAATTTCAGAAAATGTCTTTGTCCAAACCAGTATTGTTGTTTCTCCAGAGAAAATAATTATTTAGAAAGTAGACAAAGTACAAAACTCGTGTCGGTCTATGTAGACACACAAACAGACAACTTATTTTATTACAACAATACTTTCTTTTAATGTAATAGAAGCTATGAGACTCTCTAGGATGTTGAAATCGGCTACGACTGACAAATTTTTTTACAGATAACTAAGCATATAAACCAAGTGAATACATCATTTCATGTACACGCACACGGAGGACACATGCAACTTTGCAATGCATCTGGACATTAGGAAAGCCTAACCAAGTATCAGCCAATCATTTACATATCAACTTCTGAATAAAAAGATTAATATAGAATCCATTCCTTAACGCACATAATTCAACTACAGGATCTAACAATAGTACCAGCTTGATTACAGCATTGTAATGGCATTGCACTTGATGAACAATATTCCTGGATAGTCATTTGACACCATATATTACATGGGTCTGTCAAGAAATTTTAATTTAATTTAATGTAAATTAATAGCAAACAAAAAAAAAATCATTATGGAGTCATATTAGGAATACAGAGTTTATAGTACAGTTAAATTCCAGAGAGAAAGGACAAAAAAATGTATTAAAAAAATTATGAACTAGTTAGGAGACAAATGAGAAAGCCCCCCCCATGTGTGTGTGTGTGTGTGTGTATTTTCAAAGGGTTTAAGTGGGGCATGTTAGATATAATCGCTTGTACATCTGACATAGAAACCACATGGGTGTACAAAATTACATTCAATTAACAAGTTTAACAAAAAAGACAGTTTGTTAATATTTTGTTGTACCACAAAGAAATTTTCTGGACCTTACATTTTAGTTGGGTTTACATCCTTCATTTACTCTTTTCTTTACCCCAGCTATAATTGTATTGGGAGTGGGTGTAAAATGCATGCACATGTATTTTTTTTTCGCTGCTAAATTATGTGCCTTTATGGATTTGCTTTGTTCAGAAATAGTACTTATATCAATCTCTAAACTACATTATAATGATATTGGCATCCACAGGTAGCTTTCAGTAGAAATCAGATTCTGTTGACAGCATCAAATGACTGCTATTTTTAATAAAAAGCTGTCTAAAATTTGAATACCTTTGGTAATTGTAGACCAGTCTATTCACAAAAATTATCAGCTGTACAGCAGATCATAGACCAGTCTATTCACAAAAATTAATTATCGGCTATACAGCAAATCATAGACCAGTCTATTCACAAAAATTAATTAATTTGCTGTACAGCAGATCATAGACCAGTCTATTCACAAAAATTAATTATCGGCTATACAGCAAATCATAGACCTGTCTATTCACAAAAATTAATTCTCGGCTATACAGCAGAGTACACAACTTAGCTCAAATCTCAATGGAGATTGTTTTGAATTAAAGTTTTTCAAGAAATGCATTACAAACACACATAAGATCTTCTGTCAATAGCAAATTTCATATTCATTTTTTTATGTTGACAAGAGCTTGTGTGGAAATAGAAGTAGTGTCAATTTTTACCCTTTTCTCAGAATTGGTGTGGAGTTTTCTTGTACCTAGTGAATATGGGCCTTTGAAAAGCTTGTCACAGATCATGATGCATATTTAATGTACACATGTGGTCTGCTGAGAGCCAATTAACAGCAAAATTTCACTTAACTGGATACATTTTATTGATGGATGTAGCACCTAAGCAGAATCAGCCTTAGTCGACCCAAACTGAAAGATGCGCATGATCAATAGACTTGTGTATGCTAATTAAAATTGCTACTCTCTGAACACCCACTATCACATAAAAAGATGTTTGACATTAGATGAATGAAATTTGGTAGGTATCTTGGAATGTCAGTATTACATTTTTAGCTTCACTTGTCACAGACTAGAAGAGCTTATTGGATGGTCATTTGTCAGTCATCCTTTATCAGTCCATTAGCAAAAGTTTTTTTTATCATTACTATTCATAAACTACTTGGAAGATTGTCATGAAATTTTACACATTCATATTGTAGTCTAGTTGGCACTTGGTGCTAATCAGTCATCTTGTATGGCCAGCCTAGTGGATATCATGAAAATCATGTTACTGTTATTTCTTATGAATGAATGGACACATCATGGATGAATGGACATATCAGGGATGAATGGACATATGGATGAATGATCATCTCATGAATAAATTGACATATCAGGGATGAATGGACATATGAATGAATGGACATATCAGGGATGAATGGACATATCAGTGATATGTGGATATGTGAGAAAGCTTGCCAGTAGCTTCTCATGGGTCGGTGGTTCTTTCCGGTGATTTCCCGGTTTCTTCCTCCACCATTAATACTGGCCGACATGAATAACCTACTGTTTGCTGAAAAATGGTGTTTGGACATATGGATGAATGACCATCTCATGGATAAATTGACATATCAGGGATGAATGGACATATAAATGAATGGACATATCAGGGATGAATGGACATATTAAGGATGAATGGATTAATGACCATCTCATGGATGAATGGACATATCAGGGATGAATGGACATATCAGGGATGAATAGACATATCTGGGATGAATGGACATAATGGATGAATGATCATCTCAAGGATAAATTGACATATCAGGGATGAATAGAAATATCAGGGATGAATGGACCTATGGATTAATAACCATCTCATGGATGAATAGACATATTAGGGATGAATGGATTAATGACCATCTTATGGATGAATGGACGTATCAGGTATGAATAGACATATCAGGGATAAATTGACATATCAGTTATGAATGAACATATCAGGGATGAATAGACATATCAGGGATGAATAGACATATCAGGGATAAATTGACATATCAGTTATGAATGGACATATGGATGAATAGACATCAGGGATGAATGGACATATCAGGGATGAATGGACATATCAGGGATAAATTGACATATCAGTTATAAATGGACATATGGATGAATAGACATATCAGAAATGAATGGACATATCAGCATGAGGTTTTCACTATAAAAAAAAAACTTCTTACATTGTCTACTTGGTTCTAAATGAAAATTGTGCTAATATATTATAATGTCCAATATCATTGCCACAGTGGGCATCTTTAAAAATTTTTATTACCATGTTTCCTGAAAGTCATATTGACAATGGACATATCAGGGATAAATTGACATATCAGTTATAAATGGACATATGGATGAATAGACATATCAGAAATGAATGGACATATCAGCATGAGGTTTTCACTATAAAAAAAAAACTTACATTGTCTACTTGGTTCTAAATGAAAATTGTGCTAATATATTATAATGTCCAATATCATTGCCACAGTGGGCATCTTTAAAAATTTTTATTACCATGTTTCCTGAAAGTCATATTGATATGTGATTCCCATCTTAAGACATTTAATGTATGGTTGGTTTTAAATGAAAATGGTGCCAATCATAACGAATATGCTGCCACACGCGTGAGAGTGAAAATCTTGTAGTTGCTACTCCACCTGAGTTGATTGCCATAAAAATGTTTTTTTGCCAAAAGACTTTATTTGTTGCCAAGTTGGTCCTAAACTAAAATGGGTTTGATCTGGTGTCCATCTTTAATCTACTTGTTTTAAATGGAAAAAAAACCCAAAATGAACAGTCATGTCATCATGGAGATTTTACTGACAGACTTCTTGTCTAGTTGAAGATCATCGAAAAAAGAAGCCAATCTTGTATCCAGTTTGAACTTGAAATTATTGCTAGGGCGTTCTGCTTGAATGGTAACTCATATTGAAATGAGGGTTTTCACCAGAGATCTCAAATATGGCCTGCTTGGAAACCGTGTCACTACTTAATGGTCTTGTCACCCTTTCTCTTGAAAATATGACTAATATGCCTTATTGACATTATGCTTTCACTGAGAGATATGTGATGTTGGGTTAGTGCTAGTATAATTATTGACATTATGTTTTCGCTGAGACACGTGATGTCTGGATAGTGATAGTTCGATTATAGACATTATACTTTCGCTGAGAAGTGTGTGATGTTTGGTTAGTGCTAGTCTGATTCTTGACATGCTTTCGCTGAAAGAGTGTGATGTCTGGTTAGTACCAGTCTTATTATTGACTTGTGCTTTCGCTGAGACAGTGAAATCTGGATAGTGCTAGTATGATTATTGACACTTTCGCTGAGAAACGTGTGATGTCTGGTTAGTGCTAGTCTGATTATTGACACTTTTGCTGAGAAACGTGTGATGTCTGGTTAGTGCTAGTCTGATTATTGACACTTTTGCTGAGAAACGTGTGATGTCTGGTTAGTGCTAGTCTGATTATTGACACTTTTGCTGAGAAACGTGTGATGTCTGGTTAGTGCTAGTCTGATTATTGACACTTTCGCTGAGAAACGTGTGATGTCTGGTTAGTGCTAGTCTGATTATTGACACTTTCGCTGAGAAACGTGTGATGTCTGGTTAGTGCTAGTCTGATTATTGACACTTTCGCTGAGAAACGTGTGATGTCTGGTTAGTGCTAGTCTGTTTATTGACACTTTCGCTGAGAAACGTGTGATGTCTGGTTAGTGCTAGTCTGATTATTGACACTTTCGCTGAGAAACGTGTGATGTCTGGTTAGTGCTAGTCTGATTATTGACATTATGCTTTCGCTGAAAATCTAATATTGATTATGGCCACCATGGATGACATCCTCAAAATCTTGTTATCATTGTTCCTCAGAAACAGTTGTATCAGTTTGGGCTTTCAACCAGAAGTGTTCTTATAAATCCAAATGAAAATGGTGCCAGATTTGAAAATCTTGTTATTGCTGAAGAATATCAAAGATGGTTTTAAGACTCTGCAGTTAAATGGAAGATGTCTTATCTTGAATACCAGGAATTTTTTAAAACCAGTACTGAGAAGAGCATCAGTTCCTTTGAGAGACTTGTTTTTAAAGTTTCTAAATTTGATGAATTTATACATTTTTATCTGTAGTAGGGCATGGTTGATTTGCAAACAAAAAAATCTATTGTAATGTCAGATACAGTTATGAATGATACATGTGACTAACCATTTGTACATAATTTTGGTCAAAATCCTGCTTAGTTGATTATATTGTTTTGGGAGAGAAAATGTTTTTGATGCTATCTTTTATGAATGAATATTTTTGAGGGCTTTTTGTATTTTGTTGATTGGAACAAACATTTCAAACTTGATTGAAATTTGGTCATTACAGTCGAACTCAGTTATGTCAATGGCCTAGGGGTTTGCCGAAAAGCAACGTAATAATAATTGATGATCAAGATAAATGAAATCCATTATGGCATTAATATAATAACATGTGCTTGAAATTACATTATGTACATGATGTGCGTAAATAAATGAGAATGTACATGCACATTTTTTTGGATGGTTTTTTACACAACAGCATTGCCGTGAAGAATCTGAATGCCATAAAAATATTCATAGGTGTTTGTTAACAACAAAAGGCATATGTGCACAAAATGCAGAGATTTAGCAGTATACAATACAAACCATCATCATTCTCATACAAACCTTTATTATATTCTCCAACATTGCAAATGCAGGGGCTTAGAAAATCACAACAAAAAAGGGTGTGTGCAGGGTGTAGTTCAGTTTTACAAAAAGCTAACCAGTGTCAAAATGAAATTCAGTCATTTTGCTCTGACAGCTCTGAAAAGTATGTAAAGTGTGAGTGAACTTTCATTGGAGTGACCATATGGATGCGATTACATGCTACACATGCTAGTGAACTAAACATGTAAACTAAGCACATGCCAGTTAACCAAGTAAATCATTTTATTGGTGAGTCCTAAGCTAGCATAAACTAACCAGCCACAAGAAGTAGTGTAAATTAAAAAATCAAGAGACAGTATACAAAATAATATCTCCATTCCCAGCAATGAAACTTACAGGAGTCAACACCTGGCAATATTGGACATATATATTACTGTAGTTAACACCCAATATAGGGAATCTTTCACTCCTATATTTCCAGATATAAATATTTTTAATTATGCAAAAGTTATTTATTTGTTGTTTGCTATTTCTTCTTGTTGAGTTTAAGTGTCTGTAACAACCAACAAACAGAAGGATTAACCATTTCATTAATTTTATCTGTTCCATTAGTCTTCAGAAGTCAGTTGTAGGTATAGTATGGTAGCATAATTGACAGTCAAAACCTACCATACTCTGCCCTCCATCCCCATAAGCAGATTATGATGTAACAATGCACATCTAAGATGGGGTTGACCCCATACAAACAAAGGATGGTTGTATACTGATTGATTCCAATGCATTACTTAGTTAAGTTTGTAGCTTCCTTCCATTGTCCTCTTTATTTATCCAGTCCTCCTTTTTATTTATCCAGTCGAAAGCCACAATTGTTTGTAAAAATTAAATAACCAAAAAGTCTGTCGACAGATGGGACATTTTTGTCGATAATAAGGGAAAAATAATTGACAGCAATTGGTCATGGGGATCGGATGGAGATAAGGTACTCTTTTGTGCTGAGGAATCCAAGAAGAATGATGTCAATGAAAAATGCTAAGACAAAGAGAGAATTTGGTGGTTCCACTTCAAAAAGTTGACTTAACAGGGTTGGATTAAGTCAGCAGGTAAAACCTAGGTGAGAGGGTTCCACTGTACTTTGGACTCCAAAGTGGCTATAAGCAATCACAAACTGATCTATGCATTATGCACAAATAATGGATGCATGCCATACCGTAAGCTTACATGGTCTTTTGACAGGAAGGACCTTTTGATAAGAATTTTGGTAAGTGAAAGCCATGCATATTAATGAAATCTTGCATCAGTGTAGCTGAATTTGGTCCAAAGGATGCCATATTTCAGTTTTCATCAAACTTCAAATTTTAATACTTGAAATTAAGATCTTGTGTGGGTTTCATGATTGAGATCCATGCATATAAATGAGCAGGGTTCATTCAGTCATTAAAGGTCATTGAAAGTCATTGAGAAATGAAGTAATCTTGCAACTGATTAGCAGACTTTGTGATACAGTGTGGCAGCCCAAAAAGTTTGTATAGTTTGTATTGTATGTAATACAAGGGAAGTAAGTCAATGGAGAATCACAGGTTATATCTTGTGAATAGACCTTTTTAAATTATACACATTAGGGATTAAGTTCAGTAATCTAATTTTAGACTGAAAAAAAATTGTTTGAAAAATATACAAGATAATAATAAAAAATGAAAAACTTGCAACATAGTTAATATTTTATATATAATGTCAAGAATGAATTTGCTGTTTTTGTACTGGATATACTTATTTGTAAGTCAAGTCCAACTGCAAACTGCCCAGATCCAAATCGGCTGTACCAGCAGATCTGGTGATCCTGTATCAGTGTGGCTGAGAACCTGTGGTTCTCCATTTACTTACTTCCATTGTATTACAATATAAACTTGTTTTGGCCCCCACACTGTATCAAGGTCTGCTAATTAAAGATGGTGCTTAAGAGCCAGGCAAATATTGTTTTTGCTTTTCTCTAGCACACCAGGATATGTAGTCTACTAGCCACAGATTAGGAAGCCTGATTCAGTCATGGCTACTTTGTTGTGCTGTTTGCTAATTATGGTCAATTCATATTTGCAGCATGCTGCATGAGGCAAATGATAATTATTTCATTATATTGAGTATACATATTTATCATAAAGCTTTGTGTTTTTGAATAGTTTGTGCAGATTGTTTTGTTTTTTTTTTGGAATGAAATTGGATCAGGTAACCCTAGTTCACTTTCATTAAATAGAAGGATGAAAATAATTTTTATTTTCATTTCATTCCAACAAACAATGCTTATTTGAATATGAAAGTGTCCTAACAATAGTAGCTAAGTAAAACTTGATTTAACATTACAGTTTCACTAATTTATGAATTTGCTTCCATAAATGTACAGTTGTCAGTTATTAGCTGTGAGTGATATCTGGCCAACTTGGGACTCTTCTTGTGATTCAGCAATCTGCATGACCTTTAAAGCAGTGTTCTAGGTTGTTCACATTTTAATCCAGTATTCTTGGAAGGTCTACACTGTAGAAATAAATGTGCCCCTGTGAGGTAAAAAAAAAATACCACACCATTGATTTCTGGATTAGTCATGGCTGGTTGTGATCAAATTGCTGTGTAGCAGTTAAAGAAAAGGACTATTCAACCATTGATTGGATTTTACCCCAAAATAGTCATTTATTAGTAAACTTCCTTTGGTGTCAATACTCTTGTCAGTTAGGCAGCAAAAGGTGAAGAATTTATTCCTTGGTATGAAATCTGTTGAAGCCTTGATGAAAGGCCACATAATGCAACAAGAATATAGGGCCAGACTCACTGGCACAGGGCCAGTAGGCTCATCCTCAGTCAAGGTCTACATATTAGTCCAGCAACTAAGTTGGACATGAAACCTATACTTGGTTCTGGTATAGGCCAAATAAAGATAGATATTTGATTTCGGAATTTTTAAGTATTAAACAGTTGAAACATCTATGAAATATGAAAGTAAGATAGGTTAATGCATGGTACTTGCTTCTTGCTACAGCATAAAATTTAAAATGCTTATGACATAATCTTTTTCAAATTGGGGCTGCTGCATTTTTACACACATCTCATTAAAGCTGTCAGAGGGTATGTGGAACCCACCCATTTATAGTTACCCAGGTAATAAAATTACTCATAGGGTACCAGTTTAGCAAATGATACACAGAATTGTGAGTACAGGTTGAGGCTCATGTCATGTAACTATTGGTTGCTGTTACTTTATCTATCATAGACCTCTGTCTACTGATGTTATATTTTTAACTTAATGCAATCATATGGCTACCTATGTCAGACAGGTTCCTTATTTTCTATTTATAGTAACTGTACATGACATGCTTTCAAGAAAACAGGTTTCTTGAATTTGAAACCATGTCTTAGGTTCATTATAGTTTGATACATACTTACATAGCAGACCAGTGTATATTTAAAAAAAACAAGGCACCAAATAGGCATTATTGATGAAACACAAATTTTAAAAGAATAAATCAGTGGTGACATAATATAGTATTTAGCAATTGTGGACTTCACTTTACTACCTTTCAGTGCAAGTTTTACTTGTAGACTAGCAAAAGTAAAAGTTGTATAAATAATTTATCATTTTGTTTCTACTCTGTTTTCTCATACTAATCCACATAGATTTTTAGCTGATTTCTGACAAGAAATTTAGCTAACTGCAGATCAGGTAAGTAGCAAATCCATGTTTTCAGGGATTATGCCATGTAATATATACTTATGATCAGAGTACACTTTTTCTACTTGCATTATTACTAATTATGTTTATACCTCTTGGGGAGTTGACATGTTTGAACTTACAAAAAAAAAGAAAAAACTTTCAGGTTCACATTTAAGATAATTTCACTTTGATTGGATACTAAGGTACCATTCATTATGATCCACAGGTACCCAGTTGACTTTTTCTTACATTTTAACAACATACCTGCCATTAAGTGTTTTTTATTACAATTTCCATTTTTCTCTCCATCTCTTACAAATTTAGTTTTTGTACAAGAACTTTAGTTGCCCACAATCTTCAGTTATCTTGCATATAGTGTGCGCTTGGGGTAATGAAGAACATTTAGCTAAAAATCGTGAAAATCAAGACTAAAATTGGTTTCTGCACAAAACTTGAGTCTTCTACAGTTAAAGATTTTATGGTTAGATTTTACTTGATAATGATGAAATGTAATGACATCCAGGTCAAATGGTCAAAGGTGGTCAACTTGACTGATAGAAGAAAAATTATTTCCACAGAATATTTTAAGTTCTCTTCAATCTTAAGCTCCCAAAGATTGTTGATGGCTTGCTTTTGGGGTAAGGAAAATCATATTCATTTTGGGCTCAAGAGGTAATGGTCACTTTTATTAATAGAAGAAAGCTGGTTGCCATGCAATATCATCAGTTTTACATCACGGACCTGGTTCACACTTTCTGGATAACAGCAAGAAGGCTGTTGATTTGGGAGTCAAAAGTATTGATTTGGCTAATATAATAAAATTAATAGTTTCTGCATAATAACATTGATTCTATATGACATGCATCAAGCAAAATTATTCATGGAAAAGAGATCAATGGTCAAGGTTACTCTAAAAGAAAAGTTGTTGCCATGCAGATTTGTCAGTTATCTATTAAACATGAGTGGAGGCATATAATGTGCTGTTCATGATACTTTTGTTGTGTATTGCATTTAGATTTAATGAAAGACAGTTGTTTGTTGTTCATTGAACTTGAAGTTATAATTGAATTTGTGCTCTCTTTTTCAGATAACAAGAATGGAATATGTGCATTCAAAACACTTGATATACAGAGACGTTAAGCCAGAAAATTTCTTGATAGGAAGAAATTCGACACGGAAACAACATATCATTCACATAATAGACTTTGGTTTGGCAAAGGAATATATAGACCCAGAGACTCATAAACATATTCCATATAGAGAACACAAAAGTCTCACTGGCACAGCTAGGTATATGAGTATAAACACTCACCTTGGAAAGGGTAAGGTCAATTTAAATCTCTCTAAGTACATTTCAGACACTGGGGAGGGACATAAATACCATAAAAATTTCTTTCATGTTTCCATTTTAGTTTCAGGTTTGACTACTTATGAAATAAAATTTCTTTCATAGTCCAAGGTAGAATATAAAATTTTGTCACATATCATACAAAAATATAAAAGTTTGTCACTCCACAAAAAAACAGTCTTCATTTTTAGACAATGTCCGATAGATGTCAGGATGAATCATTTATGATAACTTTGCAACAGTTATTGTGATCAAATATTTTTCTGCCCAATTTCGTAATGGTCCCTTTTGTAAAAATGGCAAGACATAGCTAACATTCATTTTGATGGCAGTGACAGCAGTGGCAAAAGTTTGATCACCAGTTTTTTAATTTTGTTTATTTTAACATTTCTCAGTATAATCTCAAGTCCTCAAACCTATACGTGGCTGCCAGTATATTCAAGCATAAGCTTTGCATCAGAAATGCCAACCATTCCCAATGTTACAGAATTATGAGGATATTTAGTGAAAGTTCATACCAAAGACTTTAAAAAAATGGTACTTACAATTGCCTCGCTTGGCACTCAGCATTAAGAGGTTAGTGTTAGGACTGGTCGGCCTGGTGTCAGGATAATATGACTTGGTGGGACATCATGCTATATGTATGCAGCATGTTGCCCCAGTGCTAAACATCACTAAACTGCCACACTGCAGGCATAGCAATATTACTGAAAAATTGTTAAAGCTGCATTAAAAATCATAAATCATCACATCACAATTTTATTTAATAAATTTTAGATGAGTTTTTTATGTTGACATGTGTAGGAAAAACATACTCCTTTGCCAATATGATGGAATATTTACTGTGAAGCATGTCATTTAGATAATAAGTGGGAAAATGGTGGCAGGGATGAAGTGGAAAGAAGATGCAGATATAATATGTATGGGTTATTGTTTTCACCAAAAACATTGAAGGAATTTAAGGTCCCAAAATTAGATTAATTGATATTTTGCAGATTCTGATTGGACTGTGCTATTTTCTGTATACCTATATGTATAGGGCACAAGTTGATGATTGATGTATAGAAGTTTGTTACTTTTAGCTTACATGTTATCCATTCTGGATGGTTTGTCTTGATTCATAAAAAAAGATTCTGTACTTGGATTCTTCATAAGTATTGTTAAGAGTTGGCATCTCTGAATAGTCTTGTATGCATGCCCCCACCTTCCATAAGTCTTGAGGCAAGGTCACTATTATTTGAAAGCTTTCGGTAAGCATTTCCAAGTCTCATGAAGATTATTTTTATCACCTTCTGCAATTATTAAAACTACATTAGTTATTTCTATGATGCAGTCTGGCAAGCAAAATAATCTTAAATGCAGATTTTGTAAATTTACCCATCTTTTTTTAAAAAAAACATAACTTTTCTTCTTTAGTGTTGTTGGTGGTTAATTACACAAAAGTATGAGAATTAGTGATGGCATAATATCAGAAGTGCTAGAAACATGGGGAGAGAGGGCCTGAAATACTCAAAAGTATGTCACACTGATTTGAATTTTAAGGCATTTTGCTTGTTGTAAGGCCAGGGATTAATGTATAAAAGTTGAGTTTTGTTGGCATACACTGTATAATGTTTAAAATTACTAGATTTTGTTTTAATTTATTAGATTGAAGCCCATGTCTGTGTTTTGCCTTTTTCAGAACAGAGTCGTAGAGATGACTTGGAAGCTTTAGGTCACATGTTTATGTACTTCCTCAGAGGCAGTTTGCCTTGGCAGGGGCTGAAGGCTGACACGCTAAAAGAAAGATACCAAAAAATTGGTGATACAAAGAGAGCAACACCTATTGAAGTGCTATGTGAGAACTTTCCAGGTTAGTCCTTATACAAATCGAGTTTGGATCTTGTATTTAAATTTAATCAATGAATGCTATGATGATTTTTTTATGGTTATGTATAATCAATAAACAAGACATACCTTAACCCTTTTAAAGTACTTGTTGCAGCAGAAGTTTTACCAAATCACAGCATTTGCCATTTTTCAGGAAAGCATCAGTTTACACGTCCAGGTAATTGAACTTGACATGGATAGTTGTGAAACTGAATTTGATTTGCACAATGAACCATGAGGCAAGCCTTCTTTCATGGTTTTACCATGCATTTAGCAAAGAACGCTTAATAAAATTTGGTTAAAACATGTGCTGCCATAAAAACTGGCCACTTCAAGCTTATTTAAGCTTAGTTTCATTCAATAAATATGGGCTGATGATAGTGATGGTGTCAGCAATTTTGAATATTTTGAAGTAGATGAGATTATTAGAGCTGGAAAAGTGTTACTGAAATACTAATGAGTGAATTTGAGTCTGAATAAAATGTTGAATACAGGCCAGATCATGCTCTTTTAAGCCATGCCGAATTAATGGATAAAACCAAGCCATGGCACCTCCTGCTGTATCTTGCCACACCCCTTCTGTACATGATTTTTTTATATGAGGATTTTGTTTATCTTAGATCAAAATGAATCTTGGTGCAGATCAAAGAATGAATTGGACAAGATGTTTGGTTTTAGTCATTTACACCTTTTCTCTCCAGATCTAATCTCTTCGGAATACTCTTGAAATGGGAGGCCATACTAGATTTCATTCACTGTAGATATTAGATAATCTGGATTCAAATATTTCTTGCTTGATCTTAGCCAATACTTTTACAGGCTTCTTATTTCTACAGCTGATTAGATTGATGGATTTGAGTAGCAAATTTAAGAAATCGCTAGTAAAGGAATATTTACAATCTGTCCTTTTAGGTGTCTTTAGCAAAGTATACATAAAACTTGACCATTAAAATGGATAAATAACTTTGAAACAATGTTTTATGGAAATACAACTAAAGTAACAGGTAAAAGTGCTAGTGAACCTGAAAATATAATTGAAATAAATGTGCCAGTGCATGCAGTGAGTGAAAACTCTCTCACCTGTATAAATAGGCATGCTCTCAAATTGTTATAAATGGTTACTGCATTAAAACAGGATACCTGGACATTACATAGTTTGATGAGAAAAATATCTTCACTGATTGAATGTTCAAACTCTTATACTCTGTCAGCAATATAGCTGATGTCAACACTGCCATAGACGTGTTAAAAGATTATAAATTGCTTTAGACAAGCATGCCCCAATTAAAACCATAAAAAATTAACCTAAGTAGATTACCCATGATCACTTAACCTTCATAGATCTGATTGGATGACAAAAAAGCTGTACAGAAGCACGGTCGCAGAACACTTCTCCTCCCCTGGCTAACAACCACAGCTGGAGTTCCGAAAGCAGGAAGGAAAAGGAATCATACTGGATACGCCGCCTTAGAATATTGAAACCAAGCGGTTTAAACCAAGAAGACTAAAAAATGAAAATTATGCACTAGTAGAATTTAACATTTTCTAAATCTTCTTCTTATCATTCAATTTTTACTATAAGAATAAACGGTATAGAATCAAATATCCGGGATATAATCTGCGTTACATATGTACAAAAAGTAAAAATAGATGTCGCTTTGGCTTGTAGACTTTTAGGGAATTATACGTTTTCAGTTTCCGCAACTAGTCTATACAAGCTGGTTGTATTTATAGTTTTAGCACATGTGAAGACAGCCATGTAGAGGTTTACAAACACAACGTTTTTGTGTTTATTTGTTTGTCGTATATATGTTTTGTATTTGCCTTTGAAAAAGACTCATTAAGAGTTGAAAGCACTTAGGCTAGTTAGTTACTAGTTTCGTACCGTTCGTTGTCAGTTTATTGCAATTGCATCTATTTTAATTAATCCCTGACACAGGTGATCCCTTGGTGGATCCAGTACGCTTGAAAGGGTTGTTATTCGCCATATGATTTGTATTATATATATATATATATATATATATATATATATATATATATATATATATATATATATATATATATATATATATATATATATATATATATATATATATATACATACATAGATACATACATACATACATACATACATACATACATACATACATACACACACACACATATGTATGTATGTACCTACATAACATAACATAAAGTCCTATACCTGGTTTCTATAGGAGAATGCTTGATAATAGTATGCAGGATTAATAATTTAATACAAATAATACTATCATACAGATTAGAGAATTTAATTTGTACTTTACAGAGTTTAGAAATCAAGATCTGCGAGTAAACGGCACCCATTGCCTTGTTTGCACACACCAGCATACATCACCAAAAAATGATGGCACTGAATTGGTGTTTTATGAACTCGTGTGTGGCAGACAAACTCGCATGACGACCTAGTAATAATATAACACCAATTCAGTGCCATCACTTTTTGGTGATGTGTGCTTAGTCATGACGGTATGTGGACTGATATATACATATGCACACATACATGCATACACACAGACACACACACATGCATACACACAGACACACAAGTGGGTTTTTTCTTCAGAGAACCAGATCTTTCTGTGCATTGTGTGATAGCGGGTCTTGCTCAGTGTTGCTTGCAAATAAAAACAATGAACATCATAGATTCTTATCTGTATGCACATCCTAACAGCAGGCCTGGATCTATGCTGTTCCCTTAAAATGGCCATTTGTTTCAAATGGTAAATAGAATGAACATCAGGTACCCCAGTCTGATTGTATAATATGTAACAACCAAATGGGACCTGTGCTGTTTGCTTCAAGTTGTAAATAGAATAGACATCATTATAAGGGGGTAGATTGGATTCTCTGCTGACTACAGTTGGAATCAGGTTAAGTATCTTACTAAAAGCTATTTTAAAGAAAATTATTTTAATTTTTTCTTGCAGAGGAGCTTTCTAAGTATCTTCAGTATGTTCGCAGATTAGATTTCTTCGAAACACCAGACTATGACTACCTTCGAAAGCTTTTCACAGATCTTATGGAGAAAATGAGTTACGAAAAAGATGGAGAGTTTGACTGGGTTGGACGTCAGGTATACACATCTAATATCTTCATTTCTAATCCTATTTCCATTCATCTTAAACAGGAATTGAGACAAATATATTTCCCATTTGATGTAGAGAATTGAGAACAATTCATTAATGTTATTGAAGTAATAGGTTGTTAATTTTAACCAAGTTCAGTAGAAAGCAGTTTCCATGTTTCCATTTTAGTTTCAGGTTTGAGCATTTTACTTCTAATTGGCACCACATAGACATTTTTGTGCTGAGTTGTTAAGAACATACATATATATTCAGCTTCAGGTAGCTTATTGGAGATAAGTGTAATTTGTAATATTCAGATCAACTGTAAAATCTGTGTTAACTCTTTCTGCACTGTCATGCCCTTGGACCCACAGGTGGCAAATGTATCCAGGGCTGTTCCAATAAAACATCCCATGGAATCACTTTTTAAGTTAGGTACTCACCCATAGATGCATTTTAGACATTTCTTGTCATTTTGATATGAACTCTGTGAAATGAAAGTACCTTGGCATTTATTTTTTAAAAACTGCCTTTCTTGGATACCTTGTATGTTTAAATGGAACAGCCCTCGAGACAAAGTAATAGATGAAAAAATAATACATCTTTATTCAGTTTTGTTTAAAATTCTTTTTAATGGTTTTTTTCCTCTTATTTTAAGATGCAGTAAAGTGTCTTCTGAGATTTTAAATGTCTGGGAAACTTTACAGGATTCAGTCTGGCAACTTGATCAATAATGTTTTTGGTTTTTTTTACTGACATCCCAGACAATTGAATTACTCATGTCTTGACTTGCTTTTAAGTGTATTGTTATTATTTGAAAAGAAAATTGCTGTATGAATTAATTTTTGCTATGTCTTGTTTATTTTATGATATGGGGTGGGAATGAAGTTAGTGTGTGGTTATAATACATTTTTATCCCTGTGGTTTAATGAGCATCCTTTTTGTAGGAAATGAAATATACTCTCCCTGCTGATAACGAGGTAATTTATTCTTGAGAACTAGTATCCTACTTATAGCTTTCAGTACCAACATACTTATATTTTACTGGCTTTGTTTGCAGACTGGAATTGCTTGCCTCTCACATAGCTAAACAAAAGATGTTTGTTATCCACATGTTATGCCACTTTTTTATGCACGTGATGTCAAAATCTTTAACTCTACTCTCCTCCGACTGAATTGGTTATTTATAATTTTTAGACCAAGGGAGTGAAATGAATGATAATTGCTTTTTGCTTCTTCCTTAGAGTGAAGATGTGTATTTCAACTTGAAGAGCTTGTGAAGCTTATTTCCTATTAAATATATTAGCACCAAGAAAACTAGACTGTCATTATTTTTCTTAATGAGCCCAATAATACTGTGCCTATGATAGGTATTTTATACCTTTTAAATCAATGGTCCTTTTGACATTGACAGTGCATAAGAATACATATTTGGAAATTACAGATTGTACACTTTATGGTGTCGAATCTTCTGAATCAGTTTTAAACTTTTTGGAGTTCTTGATTTTTACTAGACATTTTAGGCAGTAGCCAGTTATGTCAGTTTTTAAATTTCTGTTTGTATTCACAACACGTGTATATCTTTTTGTACAATGTACATAGAAGAGGACTGTTACTTTCATAAAATTATAAAATTAGTAGTCTTTGCTGAACATGGTAATAAAGGTTATTTAAACTACCACTAAAGGGAGGGGGATCTCTAGAAAATTTTTCAACATTATGTTGTGACTATTATTAATATGTGCATGCAGTTCTTTCACCTTCAGCAAAAATTCTTTAACATCTTATTTCATGCACCTAAAATTTATAATTGGACTTGTTAATAATTTTCTTTATAATAAATAATCATGATTATTAATAACTGATAATTCTATAAAAAAAAAAAACTATTCCAAGCTTTTCAAACAAAATGGGATATTTCACTTCTCATTCAGGAGAAGATTGTTCATGTTTTCTAAGAATCTCTATTACCTGTAATATGAAAATTTTTTACAGCCTTTAAATTAATTTGTTTTTAAAAAAATCATTTATCTATTATATAAAAAGAAGATTAAATTCATGTGACTTGATATAACTATGGATCAAATCACCCGGCTTCTGCAGATAGAACATATTCAGACCTGTAATCAAACAATGTACTGACTCAGACCTGTAATCAAATAATGTACAGACTCAGACCTGTAATCAAATAATGTACTGACTCTGTACTGTAATCAAATAATGTACTGACTCTGACCTGTAATCAGATAATGTACTGACTCAGACCTATAATCAAATAATGTACTGACTCAGACCTGTAATAAAATAATGTACAGACTCAGACCTGTAATCAAACAATGTACTGACTCAGTACTGTAATCAAATAATATACTGACTCAGACCTGTAATCAAATAATGTACTGATTCAGACCTGTACTCAAATAATGTACTGACTCAGACCTGTAATCAAATAATGTACTGACTCATTACTGAAATCAAATAATGTACTTATTCAGACCTGTAATCAAATAATGTACTGACTCATTACTGAAATCAAATAATGTACTGACTCAGACATGTAATCAAATAATGTACTCACTCATTACTGTAATCAAATAATGTACTTATTCAGACCTGTAATCAAATAATGCACTGACTCAGACCTGTAATCAAATAATGTACTGACTCAGACCTGTAATCAAATCTACTATTCTCTGCAGACAGAATAGATTCAGATCTGTAATCAAATAATGTACTGACTCAGACCTGTAATCAAACAATGTACTGACTCAGACCTGTAATCAAACAATGTACTGACTCAGACCTATAATCAAATAATGTACTGACTCAGACCTGTAATCAAACAATGTACTGACTCAGTACTGTAATCAAATAATATACTGACTCAGACCTGTAATCAAATAATGTACTGACTCAGACCTGTACTCAAATAATGTACTGTTTTTAAATGAACATCATCAGTCCAGATTTGCTGGTTTATTATGCGACTACAGATTTTAGTTTATGGTATTTGCATTTGTATATGGAATTCCCCCACTACTTATTATTTCTTCTACAAGATGCACTTTCTTTTCATCTTTACAACTTTGATTGACAGTAAAATTACATTTAAAGGTAAGCTAAGGTGAAAATCTTTAATAAGAAAATTTTTCCTACCTTTTTTTAAAAGTTTTGGAAATGAAAAATTGATTTTGGTAGTAAAATTTAATCCTTTTGAATTCTCAGTACTTAACTCAAAAATCTATGGAAAGTTAGATTGTAGGTTGTCTAAAATTACCCAATACATTATCTCCCATGAGTTAGTTTTGTCTTGTTGAGTGATGTCATTTCAGCACATGCCAACCTTCCATTACTGTAGTGGTTTACTGATTGATCAATTGCTTTAATTAAAATAGTGGGATTTTATTCAGATATATGGCCTTGATGTGCCATTCAAAACATACAGCATTAAAACAGCAATAAAAAAGATAATACCTAAATCTACCAATTATAACATGTCCAGCTGGACTGAACTATGTCTACCAATTAAAATTTGTCCACCTGGAAAATTTAATACAGTGACTAATTTGAAATTTTTTTTTGAAGAATATTTTAAGCATTCACAAACCCTGTAAGAAAAAAGGGGAAGGGGGACAGAGTAATTAGTAGCATTGTATCACAATATGGAGGTTTCTCCATCACATTAGTACTTTATGGTGCCAACTAAAGTTTTAAAAATGTACAGTGAACTGCACGGAAATTGAGGAAGATAAACTCATCCAATAAATGTCAAAAATGTATATGAATAAAGGAGGTACGGTAATGTGTAAATTCATTAATAAAATGGTCCATAATTTTTTAGGAAGAGAGTAAAAATTAAATCCTCCCATTTTAATCTTTGCTTTAGTTTGTAACAAAAGAAAAATAATCGCTCTAAATATCAAGTTCAACTTTGCAAAAGATTGTCGGGATATAGAAAGCACAGAATGGGGTGGACAGTACCATGTGCAAGTACTATTGCTTGTTTTGAAAGGTTATTGTGGTTAAAACAAATTTATTAAAGGTATTTTATTATTTTCCTTCTTATTTAGAGTTTAGATAATACATTCCCTTCAAAAAGATAGGTTTGTTCTGCTGTTGACAAGTGAACTTCATATTATTTTTGTAATTATCCCCAACAACTGTTGTTTCTTGATCCCTTGATGATACATTGACTTTTCATGTACACACCAGAGGATGGTAAAACTAACTTTTATGAAATACTGTCTTTTTAATGCAGTAATTTGTATATAATGCGGTAGAGTTTTTAAGAACAATCAAAGTGGAAGGTTTTAAGTTATGGAAGAGTCGGAAGAAAATTTAAACAGAAAAATTCCATACTTGGTTTGAAGGATAAAATTTTGCATTTAGTTATATAAATTTACGTGTTGTAAGTTTGATATTATGCTCACAGGGTGCCTCTTGTCTCATTAGTGAAAGCTGTACATACATACATACATACATACATACATACATACATACATACATACATACATACATACATACATACATACATACATACATACATGTAGTGGTAGAATTGGTGGTTTGGCATTACATTATGATTTGCATTGATAGGTTTTGCTACTGCTCTTCTTACAATAACTTAGGCTTGGCACCAGATTTTAGGATTATTTATTTTCCATCAAGTGATTATCCATCAGATAGAGAGTATGTTTCATTCTCCTTGCATAAATAATAATAAACTTTTTGAAAAGTTACCTGCCTTTTAGCGCATGTTTTTTTTACCAAAAAAATGTCCATAATGGATATCATCGTTATGTTTTGGTGTAAACAGTATGTCTGTGCATCCACTCTATCTGTAGAACCACAATAGCACAATAACTCATTCAAGTTTAGCTACTTTATATTGGTATTAAGGAATTGACCTGATTTTGGGACCATGATAGCAATTTTTCAGTTCTACTGGTCGTAGACCAGATGAGGTTATGGAATGGTCTTTTTGTCCATTGGCACATTTTTTTTATTGCTGCTGCTCCTAAATTATTTGGATAATTGCCATTAAATATTACACAAGCATTCATCCCATGATCTAAATGAAAATGGTGCTTCTCAGCCATCTAATATGGCTGCCATAGTGGCCATATTGAGAATCTTGGTATGGCTACTTGTCTTGAATGGATGGACATGTCACTATTTTGTTTTCACTTAAACACTAGTTATGATGTCTAGTTGGTCAAAGTGAAAAATGTCTGCTTAGACTGCTGATATAACCACTACTATGCCAATTCTAAAATTCTTGTTATCATTGAATGATTATGAGCATGAGGTTTCTGCAGAAAGACTTACTGTGAGGTATGGTTTGTCATAAATGAAAATGGTATCACTTGCATATCCAGTATAAGACTCTTTATGCTATTGATCCTGAATGGATGAGCAAATCAGCACGGGATATTTACAAAATGACTTGTGTTGCTGCTTAGACATTTAACAAAACCACTGCAGTGGCCAAGTTGAAAATATTATCATTACCTATAAATGAATCATTAAATCAGCATTATGTTTTCACTTTTTATGGTCTCTAGCTGGCCATAAATGAAAATGTTACCCACAATATGGCCACCACAATGGCCAGCTACTAGATGGCTGGTCTCCACAAGATGTTTTCTTATTGGTCCAAAATTCAAATGATGCTCATGTGACATCCATTATGACCACCATCAATATAAAAGTCATTGTGAGATGAAGAGTCCATCAGAAGAGTTCTTAAGGTGTTTAGTAGGTCCTAAATTATATTTATGTGAATTGATGTTCAATTGGCTATCCTAGGTGGCCGTTTTGAAAATATTATTTTTACTCCTCACGAGACTGTGTCTGCATGTGGTTGACACCAATAGACATAATGATACAAGGTTGTTCCTAAATGAAAATGGTGCCAGTCATTCACTTGATATTGTTGTCAAGATGGCTGTTTTGAAAATCTTGCTGAATCTCTGAATTAGTAGGAGACTTTTAATGATGTTCTCTTGGTCCTAATTGAAAATTGTGCTTATCTGACATCCAGTATAATTGGAAATTCTTGTTATAATTGGATAATAAAAATGGTTTCAAAGTTCAGCAGTAAAAAGGAAGAAATTGTCATGAATTCCCTGAAATTCTTATTGCCAAGTAGAGCACAAGTTCCTTTGAATGACTTTTTTGTTGTTTTCTACCATCTACATTCACCAAACTTTATTGATGGCTTGCACTTGGGTTATAAATTCACTCTATTGAATTCTGGCTGAAAGTTTAAGGTTTCTATGACTGAAAGGATGAATCTATGTAATTGTTTAAATTGTCAGGCATCTACTAGACTTTGTGTATTTCATGCACATGTGGTGAAGAACCCTCTTATTTTCAAGGTCAAATGGTCAAATATTATGGTCACTGACAGAAGGCAGAAAAATAGGTTGCAGCGCAATAACTCAAGTTCTCTACCATCTAGTTACCATACTTTGTAAATGTCTTGCACTTTTGTAGGATAAGGAACAAGCCTATAGATTTTAGGCTCATAAAGTCTAATGATAAGGACACTGGCTAAAAAAGGAAAAATTATTTCTTCATATTTACCAGAGTTCTCCATCATCTATGGTTACCAGAGTTTGTAGATGGCTTGCACTTTTTGTAATGTAGAAACCTATTGAATGTGGAGTCTAGAGGTTGACTGCAATGTAGAAACCTATTGATTGTGGAGTCTAGAGGTTGACTGTAATGTAGAAACCTATTGATTGTGGAGTCTAGAGGTTGACTGTAATGTAGAAACCTATTAATTGTAGACTCTAGAGGTTGACTAATGGAGAAACCTATTGATTGTGGAGTCTAGAGGTTGACTATAATGCAGAAACCTATTGATTGTGGATTCTAGAGGTTAACTAATATAGAAACCTATTGATAGTGGAATCTAGAGTTTGACTGTAACATACATTATAAAATAAAATTATGCACAATAACATTGTTATATTTCAACAATATTAAAAACCATATTATATCACTGATTCCAACAAAAATAAAATGGGAAGGGTATGGGTAGGGACCTTCTATGGATTTCTTTGGAATTCTGCATGGCCTGTAGAATGCCAGTGCCTCCATGGGTCTCACTTTTTCATGCTTCACAGTAGTATCAACATTGGTTGTCTTTAATATGCAGCTTCTTGAAAAACAGTTACATAATCTGATGCACTTTCTAAATAAAAGACATTACTTGAGTAGTGTTATATGATTAGGTTAGTCATGGAAGCTGGGTGACTTGTGGTTACTGCAGGATATGTAATGTATGTTTACTGGCACCACACTTAGCTCTAGCACATTACCATGTTCTTTGTGGATAATGCATGCTCAACTTGGTCAATAACTCATGGTGACTAGAGATCATAAAACTTGTTTAAGATTTGTTCTCCTCTCCAAGACAATCATGTAAAATCCTGTGTAATTCCTTAACACAAAATCTCTAGTTCAGAAAATTGTATGATCTTCGGGTGTGATGAATGGATTGTGAAAGTTTTTTTCTTAGGCTTTATTTATATAGCCTATATTCATCATATAATGCTTTCAAATTATTTTCCTTAGCCAGATTTGCAGTTCATATCGTATTCTTCCATGTTAACAGAGAGACCAAAAAATGAGAAACTTAAGTAGTGACTTCAGAGTTTCTTTTGAATTGGGTTTGAAAGTTTGTGCAAAACAGTTATATCCAATCTAACATATTCATGTGGTAGGTGCTTCTGTTCATTCCAGCTAAATATTAAAATGGAGTTTTAAAAAATAATTTATAGTACTAGTAATATATGTTTGGAAAAAAATATTTTATTCTTTTTGTCTTATATACTGAGTTTGCAAAAAGAAATGTCTGCAATTTTAAAGGTTTTGTTTAGCTATATTGCAGCATATGTTTCTTCCAACCACCAATATAACAAGAGAACATGTATAATGGTCTCTTCATAAGCTGTTTAAATGCAGTCTCATATTTAAATATCTGTTCATTTTTTATTTTTGTTTAAATCTTTCATTGGTATGTTTATGATGGATTGTCTCAACAGTCTGTTACAAAGATCTGTAATAATTATATGTTGTAACCTTCAGCCAACTCCAGTGTCTATATCTGCACCAGAGAATGCAGTATCTCCCAACAGGGATGCTATAAAAGACAAGCATAATCCAGGAAAGGTAGGTCCATCGACTGCAGAAGAAAAAAGAATAAGCAGATTAATACATCTTCATTGTAAAATTTTGAAAAGCATGAATCCTACTTCATAGCACTTATTGTAGAGGTGACCTTGTTCTGTGAACTCATGGGAGGGGCTTTAAGGGATCTTTTTACTCTTAATCTCATGTGACTTTTTCAGGTTGTAAAATCTTAAGTGTTAACTTAACTACATGAATAACAAGAGAGCTTATGCTATATATATATCAAGAGGTCTTGCTAGGATTTTAAAAGTAAGAGTCCAGGACTCCTAATTTGGTAAAAATAGAAGTCCCACCAGCAAAAGTTGCAGTCCCACCAGCAAAAGTTGCAGTCTGAACTAAGCCAAAAATCACGTACTTTCTTACACTTGGCTACGGTAAACAGCATTCTGTCCAAGTCTGCAACACAATACAGCAACAACCAGAAATGAAATAAATAACTGATTGCGCTGGGATTTGCCAATATCACAAATTGCAATTGTTTTACATTTGGCAACAAAAATATACCTTCTGGCCATATTTTTGGCTACAACATTTTTGGCAGATAAAAATGGTACAGTCTTGTGTTCGAAGGCACCATGACAGGAAGCTGCAATCTTGGATTTATAAATGCACTGGAATCAATTGTTACTTAAAAAATTCTTATTTCATATTGACAAACCACCCTAACAGTTAATTGTTATGTCATAATCTGCTTATGCTGATATCTGGCCTTAATACTTGTTTGCTGTAATATAATCAAACTAGTCATGCAACTGACTAGCTACAATTGACCGACTCTGAGGGAAGAAATGACTACAGTCGACTACACAACAGCAGAAAAACCCAGAAAAAGTTGTTTTGCTGAAACTTCAATGAAAACTGATTACCTCTGAAACACTGATATATACTAAGAAATTTTTTTAAAAATGTGTCAATGTTCTACAATTCATTTGATGTTGCCATAAATGGGTGTTTTTTTTGTAGGTCAAAGGGAGCCTTTAGCAGCACCTTCAATAACACATGCACCTTCATCAAAGAAGTTGGCAAAAAAAATGTGCATATGGAGGACTCCAGTGTCAGCAATTTTATGTGCCCCAAATCAAAAGTTTGCATACAAACACATGTAATTAAGCTTTTCCGAGATTTCTGTATAAATATCCCCACCCTGTTGCAAATTGTAGGCATTTTAAGCAGTTGGTTCAATAATATACTTCTTTGGTTATGCTGCCACTTCTGCTGGCTTAATTAATTATTTTGTAATAGAACTTAATTAGGGTGTTCTGAAATGGCTTTTTGGGGAAATGGGTCACAGTATAAAGTTCTGTCATTTAGGCAAATGTCAGATATAGGAATAGAATCTTCATTCCAGACTTTTCCTTGTATCAGTCTGAAACATTCAGGGTGTTTGTGTAACTTGCTACGGGTATTCCATGCATTATTCCTACCCAATTGAAAATTGTCACAGTGACCTGTTTGTCTTTCACTAATAGGTTAACCCCAATTTAAAGTTTTGACCTCAAGGAAAGTTTCCAGCTTTAGGCATGGCATCTGAACAGAATGTTGATTTTAAGATGTGCAGATTGCATGATTCCCAACAATATTCGAAAATGACACACGCTTGTCTTGTGTTTAGAATGGCACAAAAAATTCCTTTGTATAAATTCTGCATGAGTTTTCCTGTTATATACAGAAGTTAATGCTGAATCAGTCTGGAAAAATTATTTGATCATTTTGTGATGTTAATTTTGATGTGCAGCTCTGATTGTCTGTCTTGTCATTGCATGCCTCATGTGTTAGACCTGCCATCTAACAGAATTTGAGAAACAATCCACACTTTGTACGTGCTATATCATTTTCATTTGAGAAAGATGATATCAATGGAAGAACTGAAAGTGTTGTGGATGAATAATGCAAAAAGCATGGACATGAAGATACTTTTGAATGCTTTTTATAATAACCAACCTGAGTTTCTTGGGCCCATTTCCTGATGACTGACAAGTTGATGCACTTTTCCATTTGAGTAGAAGGAAAAAAGGAAGAAAATAAACATTTGAAAATCAGATGGTTGATTTTTTTTTCTCCACGCCAGTTATGTTGCTCTATTCAACATGTTGTTGTGATTGGTAAGATACCTTGAGAGCTGTAACTGAAAAACTTTGCAAAAAGTAATAAATTCAGTATTCATTCGCTTTTTTTGAATTTATTAAAAGAAAATTTGAACTATGCTAATAAAATCTGATAATATGTTCCCAAAAATCTTAGAAAAGAAAACGAAATAAAGCTATGAATTTATATGGATGATGTGTTGAATGTATACATTTAAAGTAAATTGATAATATAACATGTTAAGATGATGCAAGTATTAATTGTGAGAGAAGATAAAAGGGCACAAGTTCCTTTACATGTTGATAGCAATTGCAAACAAAATAGACCTTGATCTGCCATCACCTTCTGTGTCAGCATATCTTTTTCCTCTAATTACTCATTGAAAGTTTTTGTCAGCATATTCTGCAATGGCAGATCTGGATCTGTGCAGTTTACAGTTGGAATCTATTAACAGTTATATTCATATTTTTTGTTGTTGAACAATAACAGCTCATTATTAAAACACCTGTTAGAGATTTGCAGCAAAATCTTGTTTTTTATCATTATTGCAGTTTCATGTCATAGTAAAAATTGATGTATACTATGTGTATAAAGTATCCATTGAAGTTTGTGTTTTAATATAACAGTGTTACTTTGAAACTAAAGTTGCATAAATGTTTTATAGACATAAATTTTACTTATGAAGATTGAAACTGTTCCCATAAATACAGCTCTGTGCAGGTGATGTGGATACTCACTGCAAGTATTCATGTTTATGCTTCAAAAATAATGTTGACCTAGACATCCAGTGTGCTCATAAGATTTATTTCTTTATTCAAGTATTTTGAGGGAGAAGACAAATAATAGGCAGTTTATAAGTTTGATGAAAATTAAAATATGTTTGGTTTTCAGTTGTGCATTAACACAGCTTAGAAGTAGTTGTATTTGCAACCAGTGTGGCAGTCTAATCACTTATTACAGCAAGATTTTTATAAAGAACCTCACTCAGCTGCAATCAGTTTATTTTCCTTGCATAATTCCGAATCGCTCTAGAGGAATGGGTGACTTGCTTTTCTTACACTTATGACTTTGTTGTTTATGGGTTATCCTGAGTGTAAAAGTATTGTTATCACAGCAGATTTTGCTTAGAATGTTCTTTGTATACATCAAAATAACCACACAGTAGTCCAATTTTGTACACCAGTAGTTTACTTGAAGATTAACCAAGTGTAAAAGTCTTGTCCACTCAGCAAAAGTAGAATTAGATGTTTTCAATGTATGGAACTTGGTCAGGCTCCTCCTTGCAGTATTGTGTGTCTTCCCCAAGGCAAAGTTGGTAACCGTAACTTGCTTTTCATAGCCTGTATGCAACAAATAACTACTAGTTTTTCATGCCAGTGCATACAACAAACTAATAACTGCTAGTTTTTCATGCCAGTGCATACAACAAATAACTGCTAGTTTTTCATGCCAGTGCTGTGTACTGTGGAGAGGGCTTATAGTGTTTAACATGTTCATTTGTGCATATTATGTCTGCTCGGTAACTTTTGCAGCACCTAGTGGATTTGAAAGCAAATATTTTAGTTGGTTTTCTATGAAGACATAGGTAAAGTTTTATTTTCAACAATTTCCATCAATAATTAACTGAGTTATGGCCCCTGTTAGACAGTTCTTTTTGCCTTGCATTTTTATTCACCTTAAATCTTATGAAAGTTTATGTAGATTGAAACAAAATTATGTATCAAGAGTTGTTCACCTTTATTGTCCTCTACAACAAAAATATTGATAGGGCATATAGTGTTTGTCTTTCCTTCATGAGTAGTTTAAGTTTATTGATGGAGTCTATTTTTGTAATCCAAGCTCCATGAAAACCTTACTAGCTTGAAAAAATTGTGCTTGGTTTTTACTCATTTTACTAGGAACATTGCCCATGCATATTAAACCTTGGTCATATTAGTCAGGGGAATCACGGTCTTCTGGAGACATTTCTTGCTTTTGCCTCACCCAATCTTTCCATTTGCTACAACAAAGCTAGCTCTCAGTTGGACTAACTTTTCCAAAAATAGGTCTTTAATCTATTTCAGCTTTTTCAGAATAATTATTCACTGTCGAACTTGCTTTCTTTTTGATTCCCTAGATTTATACTTTTATTTTCATAAATGTTACATGTATTATGTTGCATCATGATACAACACCAGAGCTCTGGATAAGAATTGAAATCAGATATTTTACTGCCTTGGTTTTGGAAATAATTGATTTTTTAAAAATAATTCATGGGGTATTTTGTGAAAATCTTTGTGATTGAGCATTCTCACAGTCAAGTTCTGTCATTTCAAACATCCTTAACTTTATAGCATCTTATAGTCTACTTTGTATTCATTGAATACGCTATTATTAAGTTCACTGTGCTTAGACAGAAGCAATAAGCTAGCAACTTTGGACTGAATTCTTTAATTTGTTTTACATTAATTCCAGGGTTTTTTTTTTTCAATTTCTTTGCTTATATGCTACCTTTCTATAGCTCTGTATAGTCTCCTTTACTTCATACAATTGAAGATATTTCAGCTGGACTTAAAATTGCATGGCTTTGCTATGTTGCCTGCATACAACCTGATTGTGTTGTCTTTATTGAGATTTCCTGCTTCTTTTGTTATCTTGATTTATTCTGTCAATGTTGGATTTTCATTTATGATAACAGAAGGGGGCATGTAACTTTGCTGCTTTCCATCTGTATGACCAAAATTCCTACTTAATTGAACATAAATCATGGTAATGACTGGATGACTTCATTAGAGTAAAAGCCATAATAGCCAATTTGATATATTCTTTTTTTTTAATTGAGCCTTTTAGACTATTTTAACAAATTAAGCACAATTAAACCAGATCCACTTAAAATAGACAATTGAAATTTATTAGGCACATTATTATTGACACACATAAGTATGGGAAATTATTTATACACATTTTTATTTTATGCATTTGAACATGTCATGATTAGAGTTTAGGTTATTACTACATTTTTTGGTTGGTTTTTATAACAATTTTCCAATTTTAATACTTCATTTAAGACAGATATAACAAACACAATTTAATATGCATATTTGTGTGCATAATCAGATGACCTGATAGATTTTAATTATATTACATTAATGTTTCTGGTATTTTGTTTGTTTTGAATTTTTGGGAAATTAGACTTTTATTCTGCAGGAAAAGGATATATTTATTTTTAAATAAATAATTTTGTTAATTTGAAATGATCAAATATATTGTGTCATTTTGATGAGCATATTTTAGTTTTAGTAATAATATTTTTCATTTTATGTGCATTTCTGTTTAATTACATGACCAGCCATACTGCAGGCCAATTTTTCTATATATTCTTTTTGCACTTAACAGAATGCTGGCTTCATGATTGTGTTGCTGATCAGTTCGTGTTTCAGTTCAGAAATCTTGAGTATTCATTATTTGACAGTTATGAAGCTAGTGAGCCATATTACAAGCTGTATTAAAAGCTGTAGATGCGTTTATATTTCATTAAAAATGTCTATTTTCCAGTGTAACCCTGTAAATGTAAGTTATGGTCGAGGCAAAGCAGTGTTATTAGATACAACTGTCCCATATATTTTTGTAAAATTATGCATTGAATGCACCATGTATGGTAATAATATGAAATAATTGTATCATTCACAAATAGGCTTTTAAACTTGTAATCATAGTTCTGAAAGCAGTGTTAGTGTATTTATTAAGAATAACATGTGTCAAATAGATCTAGTCAGAAGCATTATTTTTCATAATGTGCCAGCAGATTAGTCTTTGCAGTGTTAACTAAAGTAATATAAGTGCAATTTATGAACAATAATTACAGTTACACGCATCAATGTTTTCATTTTCTGGCACAAGAGCCCACACAGCAAATGATAATTTGATAAAACAAGGTGCAATGTCCTTATTACAATCTTGGCTAAAAATATTTTCTTTGTTAAAAGATTAAAATTTAATTTTCATGACCAAATTCCTAGTTATTTAAATCTACACCATTCACAATTTATGTGCATCATACATGAATAAATTCTGCAATTTTCAAGGCATTCCTTTACTCTAATTTTTTAATGGCTGTTCAAAGCTGTAATGTCTATTGCAGTTTTGTTTACTCTGTATATTTTTACAATCTTAAATGGACTATACACAAAATGCATATTGTATTCACAACACATTTATTAGATACATAATATGCATAATATATACATAAGAAATTGTATACACAATAAATGCTGTATACAAAAAAACAGTATAAATGATATATATTTTTTACAGTTACATATGGTTTACATGAATATGCATGCTATATACACAGTACTTTGATCAAAGATACTACAACTGTTTACATATATTGTATGCACAAGAAAAGATTATATATATATACACACACACACACACACACACGAAACATTGTTTGCATGAATAGGTTTTATACGCATATATACGGTATACAGAAATTGCATACTGTATACACAATAACCTACATGAAGATACTTTACACAAGATGAAGACTGTATAAACAAGGATACTATATACACAGGATATTGTATGCACAAAGATACTATAGCTTTCCCTCATTGTAATTCACCTTGTTATAATGCAATTCCTGATGTAATGAAGTACTACCTAGCCCCATGACCAAAATCACACCGGTGTATCACAATATCTATTGAAAGAAAAAAAAATTGTATTTTATCATTATTAGCATCATAAATTAACAAATTTTGATTGTGCATGCCATATTTTGATTGTACTTACCATATTTTGATTGTTATGGACTGCCATGTTATAATGAGGGAAGACTACAAGATACTGATTACACAAAGTTACTGTACACACTTCTGTATAATGCATATCCCACTGTGAACAGCATAGACCCAGATCTGCCATCATCCAGCTGACAGGATCTGTGCTGTTTTTATGAAATCATAGCATCAAAAGATGCGCATTACACATGAACAAATACAGTATTTGAAGATGATATCCCACATCTAGTACCCCATTGTTTTAGATATTAGCTTGTAGTACTAATATTTTACAATATGTAATATGATCCCATCTAATGCATTAATTTTACTTTGTGACCTTTGTATTTATTTGCTTGTATGCATACATTTATACTAATTCTCAAACGTGTTCATTCTTTGTATTGATACAGGCTTTTGTCCTGCACTATTTAATTTTCTACATGCTTTTTTGGTTAATGAGACATGCTTTTTCAAACAACTATCTGTTCTTATGTCTATTTGTTTTTGTTTGTTTTGTGTTTGTCTGTTGTCTTTTATGTTGTATGGGTGATGATGGTGTGCCTCATTAGTTGGTTTGGGCATGCTTTTATACTAGCCTGCCTCCAAATCCTCCTACCCTCTCTCCTCTGCATGATCTCTTGTTCATTATTGTTGCCCACAACACCCACCCCACTTAAGCACGGAAACTTTCATTTTAATTGTTGTTTGTTACTTATGTCCACCAAACATCTGTATAGCTTGATTTAGTGTGATTTTTAACGTAGCTTTAATAATTTTTCAGACATATCGCTACAATGTCTGCAGTGTGACAGTTTATAGTGATGTCTAGCACTGGGGCATCAAGCTGCAGACATGTAGCATGATGTCCCACCCAGTCACATTATCCTGACACCAGGTTGACCAGTCCTGTATAAAAATAAACTATTTCATAAAATATCTTAAAAGTGTATTCACTTCTTAATGTTAGGTAATAAATATTATTACACAATCAAATGCAGCAACTTTTATCAAGACAGGCAAATTTTGTGTAAAAAATCAATAAATTCCAAACAAAAAAGCAAAAAGGTTCTGGTACACAAGAGATCAAATATTTGAAGACCAGAAATAGAAAATGCATGTTCACACAGTGTATATGTAATAAATACTAGTTTAGATTCTCTATCAAAGGAATAAAATAGTCTTCCAATTTATTTGTATATATTGATATTATAAATGAGAGAAATGAGGTTAGTCTGATTCATGTTTATCTTTTCTAGCCCCCCATCATTTTGAGAAAAGTAATGGTCATAGTATTTACATTTCCAACCATCTCTCTATCCATCACATTTTTTTTCCAGTTTTTAACATTTGTGATTAACCCTTTCATCACTAAGTAACTTTGTAGGCATAGAGTCCTTAACACTAAGTAACTTTGTTATTGTAAAGAAAAATGACTTGTGGACTTTGAAACAACATATCTTTGCCAATGTTAAAGATATCTGGCTGGATTAGGTGTCAAAATCAAGGTTAAAAATAAAATTTTATGACTAATTCAATAAAATGTGCATATCTATTACAACTGTTAAAATGCAGGTACAAACAGGTAACACAACAGGTAAAATACAAGTAATTATTTTATTACCGCTTAGAAAACTTAGAATGTTCTCAAAACTTGTTCAATTGACCCTAGATGTACTAGTGAATAATCACAGTAGCAACACATCTTTCTTTCGTGGTGTCCATAATATATAAGATTCTATAAAATGAACCAAAATGATCTCCAAGGTGAGATCTGTCCACACATGTAAGTGACCTATATCGCCTCTGCCTCGTTTGATCGTCGCATTGAAGTTTGTTAAACAGATAATTTTCCAAAAACTTCATCTGAATAGAATATTTGAAAATATTCCGAAGCTTTCCTGGAGCCATCTAACACTCAGGTGTGCCCAACCCTGTCAGAAAACTGGAGAAAAAAATCTCTTTGGTTTTCCGTCTTCGTCCAGACAAAACCACGTGGAGCGTACAATTCCACTGTTTCAAAACCTTCAAAGTCCTCTTCATCATCATCGCTGTCACCCACAAGTGAATTCCATTGTCTCTCCATTGTCTTCTCTCATTTTCATCCAACTTTACCAGGTTGAAATTATTCAAAAAATCCAATAACTCCATTGAAGTTTCTTCAAATGCCGCCATTTTGGATACAAATTTCAACATTCTGAAAACACATTGAAAGTTCCCTCCTTTTTCGATATTTCTAGTTGTATACAAGCTAAACTCACGAGATCATCCAAATATAACATCTACATTACAAGTTGGAAGTTATTAGAGGTACTCCGAAAGTTATTTAGTCTGGTACTATAATGTTAAAAAAGAACACTGCCCCAGACCGAAAAGTTGGTCCAACGTGTTTACGGACTTACTTTTTTTGACCGGTTTTGTGGTCTGCTGTGATGAAAGGGTTATGGAATTATATTTGGTATGCTTGTACATATTCATTATAAGGTGTATCTTCAAGGTCAAGGTTAAAGTTTTCTCTTCTGCTCTATAGCCAATGCAGTTATGAATGAAACTTTTTTATATATTTACAATATTTTCAGTCATACTTTTCTTTCAACTCAATAACTTTAGGGCTGTTTAAAATCAAGAAATGCAGCTTAGTGTACCTATATGCGATCATTAGCAGGCAATGCATATCAGATTGGAGGTTTGTATCTTCAAAATAATTGTGTAATGTTTTCAGTTTTTCATGACTTTTGTTTCCACTCTATAATTGTAGAATAAATGGAGATAAAGGGATAAAGTTTAGATGTAATGCATGTCACATTGGGTGTTCTATCTTTAAGGTCCAGGTCACATGATAGTATTTTCTTTTCAGTTACATTTTCCTGTATTTCTTAATTTTAAGATAACTGGATAAAAACTTGATATGTTTATATATTGTCATAAGATGTGTTGCATTCCACATTTTGGGTCTTGTTTATGATTAGGTCACAGGCCAGTATTCTAAGGTTTTTGTTCATCTGCATTATTTTACAGAAGTTGTTCAAGTTATAGGGATTAATTGTGGTTCTCTTGTGTTTCACATGTTGATGATATCTTATGTATCACAGTCAGGGGTTTTACCTTTAGATATGGTCATGAAACTTTATCCAGTCCAGTAACTTTACAGTCAGTCAGATTTCATTTATATGAATTTTTATGGCTTTACCATGGTAAGCAAACGACTGAATCCTGACTTTGCTGATTTGCTTTCTTAAATAGATCAATGCATCCTATATTTTTTTTTTTACCCAAAGAAAGCTACAGTAATGTTATTAACACCTTTCATGGTAATAGAGATGCTGCTAATTACTCCAATCACAATATCAACAACAACAAAAAAGCTGTCTCTATTGGCGCTCATCATTAAGAGGTTAGTGTTAGGACTGGTTGGCCTGGTGTCAGGATAATGTGACTGGGTGAGACATCATGCCACATGTCTGCAGTATGATACCCCAGTGCTAGATATCACTATAAACTATCACACAGCAGACATTGTAGCGCTATGACGGAATTGTTTTTAAAGCTATGTTAAAAATCTAAATCACACACACACATACAAATTGTCAACACTCAATACTTTTAAAACTTTATTGATATTTAATCATTCCAGTTGCTTGTGTGTGATAATGATATATTTCTCAATGAAATTTTGGCATGCCCTTTTTGTGTTCTTTATTTTAAAAAAGTTTTAAGTTACAGAAGCCAAAACACTGCAATACAGGTTAATGCATGTATACAGAAAACTGATTCATTATGTTCAAAACACTTGTTTTGTAATTTATTGCAAATACCTCTGCTATTGAACTAAAAGGAAAAATTGATAGAATACAGTAGATTTTTATCATGAGATCTTACATAACAAAACATAAAATATTACAAAATGCATGTCAAGTATATATTTCCTTCATTATAAAAAATTTTGGATAACTATGATTTTTTGGAGTTCTTCAGGCTTTGTTATACCAGAAGTTTACTGGATTTGGTTTTATTATTTGAATCATTTCTGTATAAGAAAAAAATAGATTAAAAATGCAATAGTTGACTGCAGAATCTGGATGTGATAAATGATTGTATGGCTGGAACTTTTATGCTGTAATCACTGAAATTTCAGAGCTATGAGGACTATGCATTCATTTTCTTCCAATTGACATTTTCATCTGAAAAAAATTGAATTTATTATTAATGAGATATTTTTATTCATGATTGAAAATTTCATGAAAATTGGATGAACAGTATTGAAGTTACCAGAATTTGAATATATACATTTAATATATAATGAAATCTACCTCAATGACTAAGAGATAGCAAATTGTTATACAGGAGTCGGACTGTTTTGCACACTAAGTGTAAATCATCCACATGTATGCACATTTAATTGAATATAAACTCTTGTCTCAATTCTTTTAAATTTTTGGTGAATAAGTGAAAAATTAACATCTGAAATTTCTTGATTTAAGTTAGATGTAAATTGGAATTCAAGACCATGTGAACAGTTTCATCTCCATTCTTAGGCTTCAGAAGCTGGCTGAAAGAATCCAATCATCATATAGACATTGAACCACACTCTTCACTCACCCAATTTGCTTTTCAGGGAAATCAGAGGGGTCATGCGTGGGGAGAAGCCCCATCCAGGCTCCCTGGTAACTACTTGGGGGCCAACTTAGCTGCAGATAGACTTGGGGGATCAGTGCAGGTAATCCCCATTTCCATTCATTCATTTTGAGGGTTGCCTCTAGTGTCACTTTACTATCATACTTTTTGTCCTTTTGATGCTTTGGTAATATTCTCTGGAGTTGATCCATTTAATTTCATGGGATTTTTTTTAATTCTGTTTTCATTTATATGTCAACCAATAATGACTTTCAGAACATTTTTGTACATTTGCCAAAAAGTATGAAAAAGATAGAGGAATCACTTTTCCAGCAGCTTCATTAGAGGTTGTGTAAAGGTAATTTTTGTTTTATTTAGTTCAAGTTCTCTAACATTATTTTATGTAAAATGTATAGTCATAACAATTAATATGTGTATTCATCTTGGAGGGTACCACCAGTGACTTTCCATGCTCATTGGTTTGCATTTAGCTCAGTTTGCATTAAAGAGTTTTTTTGTACAGTCATAACATTGCATGAGTACTTATCTTGCATGGTACAAATCACCAGAGACAAAAGCAGGTCACAGTGACCTAAATTTCTTCTACCAATTATGTGCAGGTTTTTTATTGCAGAGCAGGTGATGCATAGTTTTGTGGTGCTGGGTGGGTGGGGGATAGTGATAATTTTTTTTCTCATTTGAGTTAGAGTGTATAGTGAAGATTGATTTTCAAGGATGAAATTTTTTGGTGTTAGAAAAACCAATGTCTCAAATACAGTTGACTTGAACTACCAGTACTTATATTTTCTAAACATTTTCAAGGATGAAAATTTTTGGTGTTAGAAAAACCAATGTCTCAAATACAGTTGACTTGAACTACCAGTACTTATATTTTCTAAACATTACACTCAAACTGAAAACAAAGCTGTAAATAATGCTTGCATCAATTTGGTCACGCTGACCTCGTGTAAAAAAGATTTTATCACCAACAAACTTTCAGTAAAATGAACTTTCCTTGCAAAATTAAAAAAGAATTTTCCAAAAGTGATATTGTTTGAGCACAAATCAAAACTGAATCTGGTAATCACAGAAAAACTGCATGAAATTTCATTCTCTCCATCAAGTTCAATGGGGCTTTTTTTTTCATTAAAGTTGTATCATTGTGACCTTCTTTCCTTTTATTTCACACTTTTCATCATCATCATCATCATGAGTATCATTAGTCCATATCTGTTTCTTCATCATTTTTTATAGATTGCTCATTGCAAAATAGATTAAATTTATTTTCCATTTTATTCCTTGGTGAACTTTGGTACTTTTTATCATATTTTAACAGAAGACATATTTGAGTGCCTTTTTAATACTAAATTATCAGCTGTATAAATTCATGTCATACCCCTGAATGATAATTTCACATACCCCTTACATCTATCTTTCACTTCAGTAATAATTGTCCTTCCCATGCCTTTGTGACATTGGTTGATAGGATGATTGTTGGTAGTATTGGTTGATGATCATAATTACTGTATGTACTCATTAACCCCTGGTGCCTCGTTAATGCATCAGGAGGTTGTAGCTTAGTTGTGAGCTCTGTAACATCAAGCTCTGTAACATCAAGTCCAGCTGCCAACAACAGCTCCTTATCTGCCTTTGCATAAGGTGCCAGAAGATCAGGGTCTGTGTTGTTCTACAAATTAGCATTAATAAATTGCAACGAACCAGATGTGAGGATCCATAATGCAACAGCAGATCTGGGTCATTGTAGTTTGTAGTTGGACTCAAAAGTGAGTATATATAGTATTTAGATGTGTATTCATTGTAGTATCTTGGAGTGTTTGAGAGAATGGAAGTACGTGCATTGTTTCTGTGGAATGTTTATTGTTTACTGTTTTCAAAGGAATCCAGGATGCTAATTTTTGGCAGTTTAATTTTGAATTATTTATGTACACTTTTATTTCTGTTCTGGCAGGCAGTGATGGTTGTATTCATTTTATTGACTTGAAAGATTTTCCTAACAACATTTTGTATGTAGAATATCAAGCTATAAAAATACAGAATTTATATCACCATTGGTGTTTTTCAGCACAATGTAGAATAGCTGTTTTATAATGTGATATAATTGATAAATTGTAAATAACTTGCTGTGTTATAACCCCATGACTCTATCAAAGTTCGACCTAGTACAGAGGAAGAGTTTTGAGAAAAACTGGTTCCAATTTCAACTTTTATGTACACTTCTCAATTGAATTACTATGCAGGCATTAACTCATTAACCCCTGGTGCCTCGTTAATGCATCAGGAGGTTGTAGCTTAGTTGTGAGCTCTGTAACATCAAGGTCATTTAAGAGGCACTAAAGTGGGTGGTATTATAGAAAGGTAGACAGCTGTAGCTCTACAGTGATACCAAATTGTCTGGACTTTTTCTATGCACTATAAAATACAGAGGGGAAAACATTAATTTTTGGATACATTTTATTTTTCCACCAAAAATTGCCTGTTGTTTTTGTCTGAATTTTAGACCATTTGGCCTCGGATCTAATGCTGACTGGTCTGAACCATACACAGACAGGTGAACCTTTGCAAAAAGTAGGATAACATGGACATTTGGAATAAAAAGTGGTCTGAATAAGAAATCTATGGGTCCATTAAGCAAATTAAAATAGAACTTTTACCCTTCTACTCATGCACAAGCAAAATAGCCAATGAAAAATAATATTTCTAATTAACTGGAAATCTCTTGGAAGTTGATGTGTTAGGATGTATTCAGAAATAGCCCATAAAATGTGTTTCCTACTTGCATTTCATTTGAAAATGACTAAAACCTCCAGAGTTTAATAGTTAATAGTTATACTGAACTTCCAAATGAATTAGACATTTATTTCATTCAGTGACTTGATATACAGTGTGGATTTTAAGCTTTGTTCATGCTTTGTAATTTCTTTGAAAATAAAATAAGATGAAAATTCTTTTTTTGAGACTGCATAGACCATAGATCTAAATTAAAATAGAACAGATATTTAAAATAGCTCAAATATAGGCCAAGCTCTAAGTATACAAGTGAAGATAGTGAAAACCTATGATGGTAATCTGCTGAATCTTTGTGTCAGAACAGGGTTCCCACATGTTAGTGAAAGTCAAATTCCCAGACTAAAAATTTTCCCATGTTAAACACACTTTCCATATTTAACCATATCAAACAAACGAATTAACCATTGTTGCCTAATGTTATTCCTATGGTTGATGATAAGATTTTAGCTAATCTTTATATGAGGAAAACAAAGCTCGATGATAAGCATACTCCGTTTTTTGGGTGAATAATTGCCAAGAAGTGGTTGCCTGTCATGACTTAACAGCAAATTTGCCCAGACAGTCCATTTCATGTCCAAAATCCACATCCACTTTCTACATTAAACATATAAAATGAAGGAATTGACCATGTTTCCCCAGCTATAAGTGCATTAATGATGACAACAATAAAACCACCTTAATACTTTGCTTTACTTGCCATAGAACTTATCGAATGGCCTGCTGCCTGTTGTCCATCTGTCAGTGAGCACAAGTTTGTTATCTAGTGATAAAATACTCAAGAGGATTGCCATGACACATTCATCCCATGGTCTAGTTGGTCCAAAAAGAAAATGGTGCTGCATACATTCAATATGGCTACCATAGTAGCTATTTCAAAAGTGATGTTATGGCTATTTTTCTGAATTGATGGTCATATCACCATGGGATTTTCACTGAAAGATTTGTTTTTTAGTTAGGTCAGCATCATTTGCATTTAGAACTGATATCCATTATAGCAGCTATTGAAGCCATCTTGAAAATTATTGTATTTTACATCTCAACAGAAAGTCATATCAAAATGTGGTTTTACCAGAATTGTTTTGCAGTATTGTTTGTCCTAAATGAACAGTGTGACTATGAAATGGATTATGGCCACCACAGAATCAATCTTTAAAATCTTGTTTAGCTATTCCCCAGGAACAGAAAGTACTTTCAGTATTGGTTGTTCGCTGGATGAATTCTTATGATGTTTAGTTTGACCTAAATGTAAATGATGCCAAGTGGACATCAGATATGGCCACATCTGACTCCATCTTGAAAATCTTTTATATAGCTACTTCCTCTAAGCTGAAAAGTTGTATAAACATTAAAGAAAATGGTACTAGTCTGATATCTAGTATGGCCATCATGAAAATGTTGTTATCACTAATTGCCATAAATGGAAAATCATATTGATGTGGGGCCCCGAGTGGCCTAGTGGTCTAAAACACTGTCCGTTATGGATCACTGCCATCTCGCCTCTGTCTGTGTATGTTAGAGTCTAGGATTTGGATATGTGAGAAAGCTTGCCAGTAGCTTCTTGTGGGTCGGTGGTTCAGGTGATTTCCCAGTTTCTTCCTCCACCATTATTACCGGCCACCATGAATAGCCTATCGTGTGCTGAAAAATGGAGTTAAGCACAACAACAACAACATCATATTGATGTAGAGTTTTTACCAGAAGACTAATTATGATTTTTAGTAGGTTCTGAATGAAATAGATGCTGTTTTGACCCCAAATATGGCTGCCATAGCAGCTTATCTGGAAAATCCTGCTATCACTACTCCAACAAAATGGAGATGGGATATTTCAACAGAAGACTTCCTGTTATGTCAAGGTGGTTGTATACAGAAATGATCTGACATCCAGTATGGTGACATGCTTTAGAGCTGATGGCCATATCAACATAAGGTTTCACTTAAATACTTCCTGTCACATCTAGTTGGTCCTAAATGCAAACATTTTCCATGTTTTATCAAATATTGCAGCAATAATGGCTATGTTGAATCTTTTCATCACTACTCTTGAATGGATGGTAATATTTGAATGGGATTTCACCAAATATTTCTTAGTGATGTCTATTTGTCTGATCATGCATACAATTTGTCTGTTACAATGGCTGATTTGAAAATCTTGTCACTCAAGCATATCACAAATAGTTTGACACTAGTTAAAAGGAAGCAGTGGTCTTATTTGAAACTTCTAAAATTTTTTTGGACATTAAAGCATCATTCCTTTGATGGACTTTTGTTCACTGCTTTGATTTGTGGGCTTATCATGGGAGAAATCATCATTGAAGATAACTTCCACATTCAGTGTTTCCCTTTACCCTCATTTGTGCTTCCAAGACCCCCAAACTTTTTAAATTGACCTCCAGTTTTGACACCAAAGTTTGAATTTTTCTCAGTCTGACCCCCAGTTTTGACACAGAGATTTTTTTTACTTCCAGTCTGGTACCCCTGATGATTAATCAGATATTGGATTTAAACTAAGTAGATATATAGTCTTCTAACTACCATATGTACTTGATTATATTTTAACACCCCATCCCTTTTAAAGCTACAAAATCTCCATTTCTCATTGACCTGCCTGGAAGTAGTGGTGTATTTTGCAAGTCGGATCTGTCTTAACAGGTGACTTGCCATCAGAGTCAGAGTTGCACTTTCAAAACATCAAACTGGATAGATAGAAAGAAAGGCAAAATAAATACAAAGCTAACATAAAATACAATTATATTAGTGAGTGAAACATGTCACAAATAAATTCACAACTTACAATTTGTCCTAATTAAAATCATTAAAATCCATAATGTTTGATATATGGTATCCATTTATATTATAAATTCATAAATTCAGTTATAGGTCACATACCATTATGAAAATAGTAGTTCAGAATGATCCAATTCACAAATTCTTGTTATATATTAATTCAGCACATTTTATTAAAAAAAAAGCACTGGAAGTTGAGTCCACATATTTGGGATTCACAGTATCCTATAAAAATGATCTGGTACACAAGAATTGTTTGATAATGTTCTGAAATCTTCCATTATCTAGTCAATGTTAATATCCTACTCAGCTTCATAGGCAGGTGCTTAGAGAATGAGTTTTAGCTCAGTAACTAACACTTTGATCATGCAGTCAGTGAAACCTATTAAGGACTGCAACAGAACCCTGTGTCAATTGTGTGACATGAATGCATGGAGTTCAGATAACCACCCTGTTTCTTGGCAAAGAGCAAGTATCAAATTTCAGTTCCATCAAAAGGATGTCATGTGGGAAAGACAGATGGTACTGCTTGTACAAGGAAGGTGATTAAGGTCAGACATGAACAGGATGTTATAGAATTGAACAAGCACATATATTAAAATTTATCAGCTCTGACATGAATGCATGGAGTTCAGATAACCACCCTGTTTCTTGGCAAAGAGCAAGTATCAAACTTGCAGTTCCATCAAAAGGATGTCATGTGGGAAAGACAGATGGTACTGCTTGTACAAGGAAGGTGATTAAGGTCAGACATGAACAGGATGTTGTAGAATTGAACAAGCACATATATTAAAATTTACAGCTCTTTCAAGAGGATTGTCAACTTGAAAACAGGCTTATCAGGCTATGCATTGGTAGAAAACTTGGGAAATAACACTTGGGAATTAAATCTGACTTCTGGAAATGGAAATTACAAATTAAATCAAAACTTTTATTTCATCAAATATAGTTTTTATACAACAAAAGACAAATACATGTTGTTGCAAATATAAATGAAATAAAAATAAAAATGGAAGCAATATACTTGCAAGTAAAAACCCATGGTAAATAACATTGACAAACTCATCACTTGGTTGTAGATAATATTTAATTTGCTCCCAGTAATTTGCAATTACTAAAATCCAAACAACTTGTGATACCAGTATATGTAAATAGAACTGTCATGAAACAGATGGACATGTTGCATATCATATACACATTTCTGAACTTAGTGGCATGAAAACTAATAAAAACATTTCAATTGACAGTATTTTGTGTACTGCAAACAGTTTCCAACATTGGCTCTAGATTTAGCAACTTATATTATTTGTAGGTTAAACTTTGAAGACAACACCTACTCTGCATAAAATTTTTCAGTAACAAATATTATTTCCAAAGCATTTTCAATTAAGAAAAGTTTTCTCATGGCTAAGTTACCTTCTGATCAATTATATCTACTTACATATCAACTATGCAGGAATCCTGTACATTTAATAAAACGTTATAAAAATAATAGTACCACAAATGCTGCTGAAATAAACAACTTCAAAGAGCAAACTAATAATAATACAGCAAAGAATAACTTAATTATTTTGACCAAATAACCAATCAGCTTTTGCTTTCTCTGCCTTTATATTTAAGCATGTTGTAATATGATTTAGTTTCTTGAGAAAATGTAGCCATGAATTAAGTGCAGGTAACCAAAAGTCTACTATAGATATTCAAAAACAGCAAATATGACATTGCACAGCACATTTCATCACATGATTGTCAGTACTGAAATTTGCATGAAGATTTCCATGACTTTATACTGAAATTTGACAACAAAAAATTAGTTTTCCCTAAATTAAGCCACACATTTCATTGACCTTTTTCTGACTTGACTTTACCTTGTGAAAACCCAGTAGAACTGTTATTTGAATCCAGGACCACAAATTTGCAATGTTTATGTGATCATTTTGAGCTATTTAGATTATGTGTTCTGTTTAGTTAAAAAGATTGCTGTTTCAATAAAACCTGTTCTAGTGTTCACCTGTTCACAATGGCCATTCTAATTCCCCTTCTCCACTATACCTCGCATCCAAAGCAGATTTCCAATAGAAATGTCCTGTATGTAACTGTCACCTGCCTTCTTAATCATTGGTCAAGTGTTTCCTAACCAGACAATGATTTCTTTCTGTCACTTTTTGCTCATAACTCCAGTCCATTTGACAGTGTAACTCAAAGGTGTCAATATGTCAGATTTAAAAGTGAGTTTTTATTATTAAGTTGTCGGGTTGATCCAGTTCATTTCCTGGATGGTGGGAAAAGTAGTTATCACAAAAGAAATGGAAGTCACTTTTTGTGCTAGTGTGACAGATTTAGTCAGATATCTTCACCTATTTTCCTGTGAGGCAAAAAGTTGTCTCTGAACAAAAGATTGTCTTTGAGAAGAGATATGAACTGCATCCGGTTTCATTAGTGTCATGGGTCATTCATCATTGATAAACTCACTGTAAAGGCATGGGAAGTGTCTGTTCATGGATATCAATAAATGGCCATATCCTGCTTTTGTTCTTCTGGGGCTTAATGCCATTTTTCAGCACACGATAGGCTATACTTGGCGGCCAGTATTAATGGTGGAGGAAGAAACCGGGAAAACCGCAGAAAGAACCACCGACCTATGAGAAGCTACTGGCAAGCTTTCTCACATATCCACATTAGCCAAATCTTAGACTGGAACCCACACAGAGGTGAGATGGCAGTGATCCATACCGGAGAGCACTTTAGACCACTTGGACACTCTAGGGCCCCATTTTTCTGTTGTCTTTTCACATAAGCCAATTGTCTTTTGATCTTGGTGAGATGAGTAAATAATCTATCCAGATATTGTTTTTATAGCTTGGACAAACAAAGCTTGGTGTATATTTTTAAGTTGATCATTTTATTTCTTAGATGGAATAAATTATCAGTATAGTAAGTAAAGTAAGCTTGTATGGAACAATAATTTGGGAGAACAACATATAACTATCATTATGATTTTATTGTACAGTACATATAAAACAATCTTGTTATATTAATAATAATCAGAGCACAGTATTTGTTCACAAACCAATTTTTAAAGGTGATTCTGTGTACAGTGGTCACCATTGTGCAATGACCAGTTTTGCCTTTTCCAATGAGTGGCTGCTAGTAACAGGCTTACCAGAATATTTCTGTATTGCATTTATGCAGTTAAGACCCTGCATTCACAAACTGGTTCATCTTGTTTCCTTGATTCCTTTGAGTTACATGTGTGTGTGTGTTGTTCAAGTCTTACTAATTTTTGTTTCTGTAATAACCTTCTGTTTTCAGAAAAATGTTAAATAACAATTCAGTAGCAAAGTTTGAATACTAGAAATTCACCCACTCGTAGAAGCAAAGGCATTTGTATATATATCCTTTGACTCTGTAGGACTTGGCTTTAGTTGCACTGCATTTCTAGTTTACTTGCTGGACAGTGAGCATCATGTTTTAGTACAGATGTTGATAACATTAACATAAAAATGAGATTGTGAAGATTTTGTATAAGCCTCTGAAAGTAAGGTACAGGGCAGGAATCTGAATTATTTTTGTGGGTATGAAATTTCATGGTTTTGTAAAGATGCATTTTTGTGCATAATTGTATGATTGAGGTGGGAATTGTTTTTGTTTTTTTTTAACAAAGGGTTATGGTTCATTGGGTCTTGAAATTCATGTTAGTTACTTGTGAAACATTTATTTCCTTACAAATCAGATGTTTTGATAAACAAAGATCTGCTCTAAGAAATTTTTATTTAAGGTATTGTTATTAAATTTTTTTGAACCTTCTTTTACAGGTGGTCAGTTCAACAAATGGTGAATTTGCACCAGATGACCCCACTGCAGGCCATTCCAATACACCCATTACAGCTCAACCGGAAGTGGAGGTTGTCGATGAAACTAAGTATGTATTGTATGACATGGTAGAGCAAATAAAAAACCAAACTTTTTATAATCTATATGAGGCAACTACAGTTTTGTTGATTTAATCTGCCTATCCTGCAGCTGCCTTAGTACTTCATTATAAAAGTTCCATTTTAATACATGTCCAGTTACCAGCAGTCTTATCCCAGATCTGCTGGTGCATTTTGTGCTGGTAGATTTGACTTACAATCATGGATAGGACAAGCAGCATGAACAGTGATTTTCTGCCAATACCTTATGCAACAGCACATCTAGGTCTACACTGTTTTGCAGTTGGGTTGGTATCCTTCACTCTCACCCAGTGTTACAAGCATGTCTTTTTGATGGTAGCTTTATGCATCAACTTGTTGCATAAAATGATTAAAGTGTTTGAAGAAATCCAAGCTGTTCAGACAAGAAAACCATCTGAAGTAAATAACTCGTACTTCAGTGTCTTTGGTGTTTTGAATCATTTTCATGCAATGCTTATTAAAGGTAAGTTTTTCCCATTAATTTTGCTGTCAACAGGGTTTTGTGAAAATGATGTAGTGCAACAAAGACACTAAAGTAGCTTTTCTTCATCTCAGCTGGTTTTTCTTGTTGGTATGGCCCAGATTATTCTCCAAATTGTTTCAGTCAGTCAAGATTTAAAGATAACACTCTAAATCCCAGAGACTGATTAATAAGATTGAATATCAACCTTATCATTATCTTCGGAAGTAACCAAATTGAATTTTCAAAAAAGTCAATGCTGGATCGATGCAACAGTAGCAAAAATGTTACTCATAAAATTAGAATGCTGCATTGGTAAAGTTTTTGAAGAAGGTTTTAAAGTCAGTTGCCTTCTGATAATGAGAACACAATTTATATCTGGGTAAATGAAATTTATTTTGCATTTAGAATGACTTCAGTATAAGTTGGATTAATGAGACTTGACTGTTCTTGCCCAGGAAGAACGTGACTGATCATGGATTCTTATCCAGATTTCATTTTTTAAATCCTTACAGTCATTGTTGTAAGGAATCATGTTGCTACTTGATGCTTATTGTTAAGCTTGAATAATGACGAGGAAAGGCAAGGTAAGAAAATAATGTTTCTAAGAGGTTTTCAAACCGTTAGAGTGATTTTACATTTGAAAAGGGATCAATGCTTTTGGAGTTCAAATATGTTTATTAAAAAAGTCAAGATTAATGTAACTGCGTGAATTTGAATTTTTGCAGAGGACCATTTAAATGTGCAGTGTGAGAGATCATTTATCATTACATACACAATTTTCTTGTCATCTGTAAATGAAATTTGCAGTAATATAATAATTTAATAAAAAGCAGTGTGGTTTGTGGGATGATTCATTTCATTTTAGTGACTTGCTGTGGGCAGTGCCTAGCTATGAGAGCAGCAGCAGTTATGGCTTCTCTTTACTGGATTCTTATGTGTGATCTTTTAGCTGACTTCACTTGTGGGGTCTGGGGATTTTTTGTGTTTTTGTTTGCTATTTAGAGCTCTTGGATCTAAATTGAATGTTTTCTATTTACTCTTTACAAGGCTCACTAGTTTGAACATAATGTTTAACTTAGGTCAGGGACAAATGCTGAACAAAGTAGAAAAACAAATTTTAGCTTACTGTATCAAAACATATTCTTACCAATCTTTAATTGAATTCAATGCAATAAGTTATTCCTTTAGTGGTAATTTTTATGGATAGTTAATGCAACTATGCAAAATGAATGAATTTTAAACTTTTAAAAGCATGAAATCAGTTTCAGTATATTTTCTATATACTGTAGTATCAAAGTAAATGATACTTTTCAGTTTTTGTTAAAAATATAGAATACTGTAAACTCATACATGTAGCTAGAACTCATGTTTTTATTTTACCATATTTATTGTTTTCAGTGTCATATAATCCAAGTTAAAATTAATAGGAATTATTTTATTGAAGAGCCTTTTAAAGAGTGGCTTTTCAAATCCAGCTATAATCAATCCAATGTTTAGACGAGAGAAAAAAAAAGAAAGGAACGAGAAATATGTTAATGAAACACAGATGTTCATTATTTTGCCTGAAAACTGACCCTAATGCAAAGCCAAATAAAAGTGTGACTGCTAGATGGATGAATTGACAGACAGTAGTAACACTTTTACCCTAAAAACTGTAATGGGCAGCAAAATTAATTGCAATGCAGACTTAGATATATGTACCAGGATGGATTTTCCAGTTATATTTCATTCACTATAAAGTTCACTCTAGAAAAAGGTTTAATAGGATCAATATCTTTACCATATTTGCTAGTGTGTAGTACACATTTAATTGTAAACAGATTGGACCCTGATCTGCCACTGCATGGTGCAGTATAATATAATCAAGATTAGCCAGTATTGGCATTTTTCTGAAATAATTTCATTTGTATGGTTATATTTGATACAGATCTTTCCCTATATCTTCAGTCATTATTTTCTATTCTTAAAGTAAGAATGATTTATTATGACTGACTCTTTGATGGTCTCATTGAAGGTTACATTAGCACTTGGTCACCATTTTGTTTCATAACAGACTAGTTCTTTAATCACTTTATAATCAAATTCAGAACTTAGTTTAAGTCCAATAGTATGAATCTAACCAGTCTAAAAGAGAACACCCTGCAAAAATATGATATTGTCATATTAAAACCATTTACAAAGTATCAAATTCTGCTTTAGTAGCACTAAATTTAGCATTTATAGTTTATTTGAGAATAAATAATGGTAACTTTTTAGATTGATGTATGTCTTGTTTAAAATGCATACATTGCCATATGAATGAAACTGTGATAGATAAAGACTGATTTTATGGTTTCTCAACTTAAGCAGCTCATTGTTGGATCTATATTGGAATTGCAAGAGCGGTGTTAGCCATTTGTAATGGTTGCATCATTTCTCATTTTCAATCTGATTCATGCTTACACAGGTGTTTATAGATCACTGAAATGCTGGTCATGTTTAATTTTAATTCTATTAGAAAGTATTGTTCAGAAATTATGCAAGTTTAAAGCTCTGAGAAAGTTTGACAGGAAGAGGTAGAAATGAAATCAGCCAATGAGGATTATGTATGTACCATATAAACTCGTATATAGGATGAGTCCAACTGCAAACTACAGAGACCAAAATTTGCTGCCAAATAATGTGCTGTCAGATCAGGGTCTCTGCAGTTTGTTAGAAGTAATCAGTAGAAACAAACTGCAGTTGGTACATTATGTTACAGCTGATAATGATCTTTGTTCTCTGCAATTTGACTAGGCTTAAAAGTGAATATATATGGTACCTCAGTAACAAAATGACAGCTACTTCAGAATTTCACAATGGATTATGCAGGCCCATAACATTGGACAGATAGCATGCATTTAGTTTTTATGTTTATGCAATTGCCATTGATCTGAGCACAAGTTTGTCAGCACAACTTCTAAACTAGTGATAAGATAGCCTTAAAACTTGACAATGATGGGGGGGTCTAGTAGGTTCACTTGCATGATGGAATTATTGACACAGGTTTCATGTGGTCACTTCTTGAAATATTGAAATGGTTTCCAAATGAAAATGATGCATCTCTGTCTACTCATTTGTAAAGGCGGTTTGAGAATTGGCTCAATTTGACATTTAGGTTGAGTCAAAATATCATTGCTTAAACTGCTTTACTTTGCTGTGCATAGGAATACAGAGTGACTTATACAATTGAAATTGATCCATACTTTGCAATTAGTTCCTTTGCAACACTGATTTTAAGGTCAAAGTTTTTGACTTATTGTTATACCTGTGCTGGCTTGTAGGCATTACAACATAAACGAGTATTAATGGATTTTTTATCATGTAGCCAGTTTAAGGATATATATATGAAAAACACCTGAATGTTCTTGAAAAATATTACTTATTGATTTAATGATATCATCACATTGTCTAATACAAACAAGTTCAGCAAACTTGTAGCCATGATGTAAGTTTCAAGTCAAACTCTTCTATCCACAATAACAGGTTTGTAGTGGGGGGGGGTAAATTTATTTACTGCTCTAGAGATATATTGTGAATTTGCTAATTCAAACATAAGAAAATGGGAGTAGTTTATTTTACCAAATTTTGTGTGCAGAATTTTCTCAAGAGCATTATAGTTCATCTGGAAAATTCTTTTGGCCAATATTAGTTCCATCAACAGACTCTTGTTTCTAGATGGATTCATGTACGTTACACAGCAGAAAAAGATTAAAAGAAGCACCTTTCAACAAATTGTTGGATAAACTTTGAAATGTGCCTGTTTTTATGTTAAGATTCCATTTTTTTAAAGCCAACATTTTATTTAACTTTTAACGCCTAAAGTTACAATATAAGGCACACCAATGGTGTACGTCTTGTAGTGCTTGTCAGAACATGTATCTTGTTTTAGGTTGGTAGCCATTTACACATCTGTGTACTTCGGCTTGTTATAAATGGTTGTTAAACTAAATTTGATTGGTACATAGAGTCCTGAAACAAGCATTTTTCAAAACTAGTTTTAGCCTTGCCTTTATTATTTGTTTAAAATATGAACTACCTAGAAATGCAAGATGGATGACGTATTAGAGAAAATGATGCCAAGTTCAGTGTGCACCTGCATGCTTGATGGATAGAAACAGATGGTATACTGGTCAACTCTATTCAGAGGTGTTTTGAAATGTAAAAATGGCAGTGTACCAAGCCTAATTGAAACAGGCAATTTAAATTAATTTTTAGTCAAACAATTCATCCCAGAAAGATCTTGTGCTGCAAATTATACAGCACTCAAAAGAGTTAAGAATAACTGAATAAATAAGAATATAAAAAGAAATTAAAACATATGTTTGTTTGTTTTTTACTTGATCAAAATTTCTGTCAAACCCTAATACACCATTATGAAATAAATAAGAAATTTGGCATTGTAGGAATCATGGTACTAATTCAGTTCCCATACTAGTAAACATATGCAAATACAATAATATTAAAAACTGAATAACCTAAAATTTTTGAGTGCTTATGACAAAACCTGTATTTATCGGTATAGATGAAACCTGGAAGTCACCTGTGCAGAGAAAAGGATATGAGTTGCATATTTGTAACAAGTGCTTTCAATTCCGTACCAAAGAGTCAGGTGCTAATTTTAGTAATGAGTGTTCCAAACTCAAGACTATTTTTATTCTCTTTAAACTAGGGTAAAGTCTCAAAAGATTCTTTTTCCTTGAACATAACTTGCATTATTCACCAATCCTGGTCAGCCAAACCCATATATACTCTTATTTAATGTTCACCCTTTTCTAGGCTGTTTAGCCATTTTTCAGTGCAATTAGTACCACGTGTCCTGTAGTCAGTAAAACACTGATTCAAGAATGTTAAACTTTGCCAGAGATCATGTCAGTGAAAAATCTTATTTTGATGTAGAGAGATCCAGTAGACAATATGGGCTACCATAAAAAACAGCTTCCCAATTTGTTGAAGCAAGCTGTGGATATGTACCTTAAGATTGTCTTTCTATAAAGGGGTATCTCAACACAGAGCAGTGTTCATACATATATCAGATTAAGCTTATGAGTATCAGCAGATTAATACTTGTCCAGTTAGAAAAGAACGCTTTTGAGGGCTTTGATTTTAGCATAGTTTTAACAGAGATGAGCAGGAAGAGAGAGAGATGGATATTTAAAGTGGTAAACACCCCTTTTTTATCTATTCCTTAATTTGGTGACAAAGAGGAGCTCCCCCATTCAGATAAATTATGGCAGCATCTCTGCTTCAGTTTACTTGGTAATCAAAAATTGCTAGCTGAAAACTTGCTATAATGCTTGTTTTGTTATTGTAAATGGAAATTTGGAACCATCATTAAAGTCAGAGACTTGTTTGAATAATGCATGACAACTTGACAGTGGAAAATACTTACTTATGGCAACAATATGAAATAAATATAAATAAATGCAGCTTTGTTTAGTCCAAGTTGTTTTCATTTTGTCTTTAATTTGGTTTCAGTATAATCATGAATGTGATATGCTGTTGTTTGTTCATACATAAAGATAGTCTGGTATCACATGGATACCCTTTGGCATTTCTATGGGAATATGATTAGGTGCTAAATCAGTGGCTAAGCAGGCTTTATTTTGGCAACTGTTGAGAAATTAATGCTCCTATAAAACAGGCAAATTAACATATTAGTTGTCTCCAGTTAGTTACAATATATTAACAGTGACAACATCAAAGTAACAACTGTGTGTAGCTCAGCATTGTCTTATTAAAAGTATGCACGATACACAACTCCTTCATTTTTGCTTTTGGCTAACCTTTAAGGATCTTTAAACTTAAAAGACAAACATTCAGAAATGACTCCCAAACTGTAATAAAAAGTACATATGTTTCTAATTATTCCCTTTGTTATGAATTCATACTGTTTACAATATTTTAAAAATCCAGATATAGTGTTTGGGGATATTACAACTGCTATATTTGGCTCAGTTTGTTAGTATAAGCGATTTGGACTTGCATCCATCATTACCATGTGCTGTCAACACATGTAGTAACATTTAAAATCACTAGCATGGGGATATGAGCTCCATCAGCTTGTTAGTGCAATACTTGCTGTGAAGCTTTACTACACTAGCTCTTCATTTTGTAAATGGAATGTTGTCCTTAAAAGTCATTTGGGTGAAAATTCATTAAAACTGAATTTCCCAATAATTTAGAGGGAGTAATTAGAATTGGATGTCCTGAAATAATACATATATAAATAATTAAAGGGAGTTAAATCTGTAGTACACATTTATGTAATTGTTTATTATAATGAAAAGTAATTTGAAATGAACAGTACTAATTAAAACAAACATATAGTATCAAAAAAATGAAAGTGGTTGCCTTCATTTTGTTTTTTACTGTTGAGAATGGTACACATACTTGAAGGTGCAAGATGTAGGCTGAGTGCTGTTGCCATGAAGCATTCACCCATTCACCATTTTTATGCCTTCTCACAATGGCTAGCTTCATATCAAGGCTTGTAGACTGTCTGGATTTCTGCTTGTAGTGCTTGTAGGTGATGTGCAAGATATTTTTATATAAAATTCACAAAATAGCTTATCACTACTACAGTACCCATCAAAAGATAAAGTACATGTGCAAAGAAGGTAACCAGATGCATGAAGGAAAGTGGGCAAAGCTGGCTTTTTACGAATATCTGGCTCAGGGTGCTTTTGTTCTAGTAAATAATTCATCATTGATGATGAAAAAGGGTTAATAATTTTTCAGATGTGGGAAATTGAAAATTTGTTAATTGAACATTTGTTAAGCAAAGTCATTATATTTACTTACAATAAGAGAGGGATGCAATTCAGACTTTATGGTTGCTAGAATTTGTAAATAATATAATGCATGTCATCCAGATGTAAAAGTCTGTTAATGAATTTTTTAACTGTATTTGACTTAAAGCTACATCCATTAATATTACAAATCATAAGAAAATTGGTGTAGAAAATAGGATATTATAATTCCCATTAGAAAACTGTTGGCTTGGCCTTCCCATTCCCACTGCAGTCTGTTTAAAATTCACCAAAATTGTTTCCTTTAATATCTGGTCCAATCAATTGTGTGTTTATGGACCGTTGTCAGGAGCTATTGATGCTTACTTGGAATATCTTTATGATTGAGCACTTGACATATTTATGATTGAGCACTTGACGTATTTATGATTGAGCACTTGACGTAATACCAAATGGCAGTTTTCAGCACAGATAAAGAAACCACTGTGTTGCCAAGTCTGTCTTGTAAATCATTTAAAGTGAGATTTTTGTCTGATCAGTATTATGAAATAGCAATTGCATTTTATTCGCTATGGAAATTTTAGAATTACCTGAAACAGTTCATTAATTCAGAGAGCAGACATCCTTCTTGCACTGAGCTGGATTTAAAAAGTTTTTTTTTTTTCAGATATATATTTACATATATATCAGGTTTTGGATTGAAAACACCAAAAGTGTGTTGTAAGTGGATTCTCCCATGCAATCCTCATTTCATTTTAGCTCACTTGTGCAAATGCATGGGAGAATGTACTCTATACCAAGGCGAGGGAAAGCATCAGGTCCAATACACCCACCCCAACCAGTGTCTGGGGGCAGCTCCAGCTTGAGGTTGTCAAATTGATTCCACCTTGTCTATCTGTCTATCTGTCTGTCTGCTTACCTGCCAACCAACTCATGCTGTTATTCTATAACATGCTAATTTTGCTAGGCTTGTATTTGGCTAACTACACTTGGGTAACTTCTTTTCTCTAGAAAAATAAAAGTGAGAGAGAATTGGGGTGGATATCATTGTGATATTTCCATTGTTTGTGCAGTATTTGTTTCCTTGATCCCCAAACTTTAATTTTTGAAGTGAGACCTCTACATTCTGCCTGAGGCAGAATAATAAATCTGTGTAATGGTAATTTCATCACTTGCTAATTAATTTAGTACCAACCTTTAATATATTTCTAATTTCAGTTTGCATATTTACATGTACTACTTCATAATTAAAAATACACAAAATTTGCTGAGGCTTTTCTGGTTGTGGGTTCTATGGCTTCAGAAAAAGAAATATAGATAATCCAATCATTTTAACTTCATTTGAATAAATTATTTTTGAAAATAAAAACTTTTTTATTTCTTAAGAACAAAACATTCTAGTAACAGTATTCATTTCTCTGGTGATAAGGGAAGGACACAATTTTTAGTGAGTGGGGGATGGGCTTGTCATAAGCGAGTCACATCATCAGAAATTAGATGTATGCTGTTCAAAAATGATAAAAAAGCATGAGCAATTTCTTTAACTCACATTATTTACATTTTAAATGAAATATCTTTATCATAGAAACATTCAGAGAGCATATCACATTTTTATATCTAGAAAAACCATTTAAAATCCCATCAAATTCCTAATTGAAAGCATTTGAATCTCATTTGTGGTTATTAACAAAGACTTTTTATTAGGGCAAAAATTTTATTACTTAGCTAGTTGCCTATAATTCATTAACCAAATAATAACTAGTTAATTGCAGTTGATATTACCTCTTGTACAGAGTGTAAACTGTAAAGAATTACAGCACAAGAAAAGCTTACAGTTTGTAAAATCTAGTGAAATTTACATGAACACTTGCTAAACAAAGATATTTCCTGTTTACTTTTGCATGAGCTTCAGATATATGCTCCACTTTTAATTATCTTCATATTCTCTGCCATTTCTTGCATAGATAAGTACCAACCAGGTCATTAGTCATGATCACTCAAAACACAAAGTGCAAAAATATTTCAACTCAGAACAAGATGACATGTTAATGCTGAAAACATTGTTTTCAAAGCCATTACACTTAGCAGTTCTGGTTATTATTTTGTCATTTGGGATATGAAGAAAGGACATTTTTTGTGATTGTTAGAATTAGTAAACATGTAGTGTAATGCCTGTTGGCATTGGAAATGATTGGCAATATTTGTGGACAGTCTGAGTACTTTTCACATTTAAGACATTTGTAGCAGCTGATAGGTTTTAATATGATTTTTTTTTTCATGAACTGATTTTAATAGAGTGACCAAATGCTGCTTTAACCAAAAGATGTCTAGAACTTGATTTTGACTGAAGATTCTGGTAATGCCAAAGACTTGTACAAATGGTTCTAACAGTTGCTTCACTAGGTGCTCAGCATTAAGAGTTTAATGTTAAGACTGGTTAGCCTGGTGTTGAGATAATGTAACTGAGTGGGACATCATGCTACATGTCTGCAACATGCCCCAGTGCTAGATAGCACTGTGAACTGCCACACAGCAGACATCCTTGCAATATGATTGAAAAATTGTTAAAGTATATTAAAAATAAAAAAATCACAAACATGTAAGAGACCACTGTATTTCTTGGTCTTTCATATGTTAATTTTCATGTCATAAATTAAAAGTTACTGATTTTAAAAAAATAAAACATTTACAGCTTTTATATTCTTTATGGTTATGGGGGTTTCTTTTAAATTAAAGATTACTTTTTTTAAACACATCACATTCTCTTTCCTTGTTAGATTTTAATGTCTTGCTTCACATTTTGAAAATTGTAATATAATTGTTAATCTTGCATTTGAAATTTTTAGGCATCTTGATGGTCTTGTACCATCCCGCTAATAGATGAGTTTCACAATACCTAATAGTATCAAACACTAGATATCGCAATATCTCATTAATCGAAAGTGGTGCTTAGGGTCTGGGATAGTTTTTCAGCAACAAAGACAGTGATTGACTATCATATATGGAGACAGTGATTGACTATCATATATGGTACAGCAATTTGTTTAAACGAGAGGAAACATTTAAACTAAATGAAAAAATGAAATATAATAAGGTTCCACAAGAATAAATGTTTTCTAATTGCTTCTTGATTCCTTCCCAGAAACCATATGTACGATATGAATAACTGAAACAAATGCACCCACTATGCCAGTTGAATCATATAAAAAAATAGATTATAATACAACCTTATTTGACAGCAGAGCTCTCTAATTACATGATCACCGTCAGTTATTTCATCAGTGTAACTTTCATCAGCTGTTGACTGGGTTAGGACATCAGTGTTCAGGAAAAATAAATGTTGTTTTGTACAAATACTTATTAGGACAGATAGTGTTTTCTACAAGATTTCTGTAAACTAATGGAATAAAAAAAAAAGGATTGTAAAGATAAAATATTGTGAAATGAAGGTAATTGCCACAGGAGAACATGTGAATTTTATAGCAATCATTGTCTTTGATATAACTGGCTATACTTGTATTGGCATGGTATGGACTCACCTACCTTTTAATCGATTCTTAAGCAGGTCTTTCATGTGGTTAGTGACAATATAAAATATACTGCGTAGTTTCTAACTGCTTATCCTTGGTATAAATAAAATCCTACTTTGAATAAACAACTACTGTAAGTAACTCCAGTGGAATCCATAGGATACAACGATCACTGATAGGAGGCTGGAGAACAAAGAACAAATGTTGTATAAAATAAATTCCACCCCCCTTCCCCCCCAAAAAAACCTAGAACTGGTACTAAACTAAAGGAGTCATCATTTCAAGTTTAATACATTCAGAAGACCAACTTCTGTCCACTTGTATCAGGCTGTAACTCTACACCTGTAGCCTCATTCTCACAACACATTACATATGCAGGAGACAACTTGTCAAATGAATCTGTTCTCCTATAATACAGTCTTTAATACTGTCATAATTACATATCTTAACAAAGTGCAAGATTTTCTCATTCATACAATCAAGAATATTTGGTGATCGAGGAGTGTGGTCCAATGAAATAATGTAAAAATGAATTAAATGAGTGTTACAGCTCAGAATAATTATCTGTTAATTTATTTCTTGCTGATAAATTAAGATTAAAAATGGAAAGGAAGAAAATTCATATTTAGAAGTTTTCAAGGAAACTGCATCCCGTCTTCTTCCTTTGATTGGTTGTCAAATTTCTTGTACCTTTTAAGTTTTAAAATACTGTTTCCTTTCTTTGTAATTTTGAAGTCAAATAATTTACAACATTACAAAGAATAATGGAAGAAGCACTCCAAACAGTGTTGCACCTCAATGATAAAACCACGCTGAAGGATGGCACTGTGCATTGTTTTTAGCATAAACTTCATTCTTTTCCATTTTGAAAAGGTCCACAGCTACAAGTACATAATTAGTGGTAGAAAATTAAACTTCCAGACTTTCCTTATCAAACTTTGATTTCCACTAGAAACAATTCAGCAATAGCCAAAATTATTTAAATAATAAAAGCTTTGCAGTTAAAATATTTCTTATCTTGACAATAAAACAACAAAAAAGGAACCTTGTTTTGGCTACCATGTATGCTAATAGTTATGCATACTGATGTAGAATATCATTGCTGGAGTATATGCTAATGCAGGAGGAAACATATAAATTGCAAGTATAAAATTTAGACTGGAGGGTAGAAAATACAACTGTGTCCCAGTTTATAAGATTTATTTTTAAATTCTTTAACTTCTTCCATTGCTGGTTTCTATACAGCCTATACATTGGTACCGTAATGCATTGTGTCATGAGTTGGTCAAAATTAGAGTAGATATACTATAGACAAATAAAAACAGAATCACCACCATATTATGCAGACAGCTAACAATTCACTTATTGATAAAGATTGTTTCTCCTCTTGTAAGGTCACCTATTTTGCAGTAAAACATGGCTGTGTAGAGGGGTGGTTGGAGGGAAGAAATAAATGGCAAAAATAACTGGCATTGTGGCTTGTGCTCAGAGGATGGTCTTGTTTGTGAGAAGCCTTGCAGGAGGGGACACTATATTAAATAATTAATGCAAATATATCCCCAAAAGTATATCCTTGTAATGTTAAACTTAAATTTTTTTAAAAAGTTAAAAAGTCAGCACATATCAGACTGGGATTTAATTAGAAATTGGAACAATTTGGTGTTCATCAGACATTGCTTGTTGGCATCAGTGCTACACTGTCTTCTGGCATCTTTGTCTAGATTAAGCTCAATTTTAATTTTTTTTTTTTCATTCTGGCAAATTTAAAAAAAAAAACGCCAAAATATTTTTACTGTGCATTTATAGAGGGGGGTTCATGTCCATCAATGGAAAGTAATGCAAAAGTCAAGGAAAAATCTCCAAAAATTTCACATCTCTTTTTACTTGCTGGTCAGTTTGTAGTGTTTTCAAGAGAGCTGATCATTTGATTATCTTTCCTATCATGTTACTCAAAATTATTATTATTTCCTGTGTACAGATCCAACTTCTTGTTGTACAGAATTTAGTCATGAAAAATCAGAAATTTATCATGGAAAAGTCATGTGAGAACAAGAAATCAAATCTGTACCTAGCCAACAGTTTTTAGGGATGGTTTGTTTATCAGGAGGTATTTCATCACTATTCTTTATCATCTGCTTAGAAGATTGCTATGAAACTTTACAGGTCATATTGGTCCTAAATATAAATGGTGCAGCTTCAACATCAGATTTTGTCTTCAGCAGATTCATATGCATAGGATGATGCATAGTTTGATCTTAATGAAAACGGTGCCAATCTGACATCCAGTATGGCCACTATGCATCCATCTTTATAATCTTGTTATTATTACTCCTCTCCTGGATGTAGTCATATCAGCATGAAGTTTTCACCGAAAGCCTTACTATGTTTGCAACTATAATGAAAATCTTGTTAGTGCCATTTCATCTAAATGGAAAGTCATACAGACATGGATCTGTCACTTGAAACTTGGTTCTAAATGAGAATTGTGCCAATCTTACCACCAGTATGGTTGCCATGGCAGACATCATGAAAATCATGTCTCCACTTTTGCTCATTGGATGGTCATACTGACATAGGGTTTTCATCTAATAGCACCTTACATTCTCCTGAATGAAAATGGTATTACCTCAGTATCCAGTAAATCTTACTAAAGTCCTAATCACATAAAGGAGATTTGTCTCATTGAGTCTGGAAAATGATGCCAATCGAAAAACCAGTATTGACACTATGGTAGCCATTCTAAACAACTTTGAATTACTACTCCTCTTAAACTGATGGTCATATATACTTGAAGTTTTGATGAAAATGTTAATACTAAATATAAATTGTGTAAATCTTTAATGAATAATGGCCATCTTAATTTTACTTCAAAACATCAGACAGGACTTACACACACATCAGTTGAAAAGAAAAAAATGTTCATTTCTTAGATTTCTGGAAATTCTTTTAAGGCCAATAGAGCATCAGTTCATCCAAGAACTATGTTATTGATTTGCATGAAACTTGATAAATATTTGTGACCTTCACCTGAAGATGCTCATATCATTGACTTTGCCCTCTTTTGTCTTGCATCATGGGGTAACACAATTTCATTGGCACAGCTAGCTGCAGTTTATAATGGAATGTCAGGACACTTTATAAATTTATTGTCATCACCTGAATATATACAGATCAATCTGTTTGCTTCTGCGATTATTTTGCTTTTTGTCTTAATGTAAGACAATCTTGCGTCCTGCTGTTTTTGATTGTTTGCCATGAAACTTGATTTAATCATCTGAAGATATAAAAAATTTGCTGTGTTCCTTTTGTTTGCAATTACTAATTACCGTTTCATTTTGAGCCTGATGCATTGTATGACAGAAATTTGTGAACCCAGGTCATCTCAAAGTTTTCAGTATCATTTAAAGAAAACTATTGACAAATCTCTTTGCTCCCACAGTGTTATTGCACTTTATGACCTACAGCTGATTGTGCAAGACAAACAGTTTAATGCATATTGACTTGTGGTTTTTATGGATGTTTTTTAAAATATGTACATTCTGTGGCTATCATTAAATGATGCACATAGCGACAAATCTTTGTACTCCCATTTTGACTTGCACTTGAATGCAGAATATGTTTGTGCAGATTTGGGTGGATTGTTTTGGTCATCATCAGAAAATACTCAAAATTTTGGTGGATTGTTTTGGAACTTGGTCATCATCAAAAAATACTCAAAAATTTTTCATAGAAATGTCCTTTTCGTTTCTTAAATTAAGACTTACTTTGATCTTTAGTGTATAATATGGAGTAGTTGAGGATATATTTACGTTAGCAAATTGCTCACTATTCTGCACCTTATATACTGGTACTGCATGGAATACAGCTTTCAAGTTGACTTAAATCACCAAATCAGATATAACCACACAGTATAGTTGATGAATAACCAAGTCTGAGATAACCATTCTTACTCATCAACAGTGCATTTTCTTTTAAATTAAAGATTTTCTTTTGAAAACTCTAATGTTTGTAAGAGAGTGAGTTTGTTGTAAAAAAAATTGGATGAATTTATAACAGTTTGAATTGATACTTGTTTCATTAGAAAATTGTCCAGGGTGATAGACCATTAGTTCATCTGAATGCTTCATGGTCAGACAAGCTTAGCATTTCAGATATGGCTGTGTAATAAACAGCATGGCTTGTTAAGTGGTCATATGTCTGGAATGATGTAATTAACAGTGTTTAAACAACATCATCTGGTGGTAGTTATGTAGAACTTGGGAATTTGTCAATTAAATTAGTTTTTTTCTATCAGCAGATGCCATCATTTTGTGTATTTTTTTCTTCTTTTCTGATGCCAGCAAGATGAAAAAGTTGTTAATCTGTTGCTAAAAGGTTTCACCAAAGAAATGTACTGCAAATTGCATGCAGAATGTAAGTACATGTCTTTAAATGCTTATGGAAGATAATTCCATGAGATTTTATTGCTTTTATATCTTGTTGAGTTTATACTTTGAATAATTAGATAGCAGTGTTTATTTATCAAAATATTTGTCCTTGATTTCCTGAACTAACACTTTATTAGCACCAAATAACATGCACACCCCTCCATTGGCTAGCTTACATGTTTAGATGGAACAAATTTGGTAACTGTGGCAAATTGGTCTTTACAGGTGCTGCTTTTTCCGAAGACGCAAGAAAAAGAGAACACGACAGACTTAATACTGATAGCTGTAATAGTAGTACTAAACTGACCAGCCATGTATTTTTAAAACGAATGGGAATTTTTGGTGTCCACTGTCCATTCTTCTTGCTTCCTATGTTGACCTCTACATGTATTTATCATCTGATGACTGCTGAATTCTCTGCCATCTTGATAAAACTGGACCTTGCCCATGGACCTACCACTTCTTGTTTGAGCTCTGCTTTGATTCTTGTTCGCATGTTGGAAAATAAATGAATCAAGTTTTCTTGTGTGATCAGAAGTGAAATAAAGTAGCATGTTACTTAGAGAGAACTGACTCTCTAGCAGTATTGCTCAATGATGAAAAATGTAATACAAGTCAGCATATGGACTTGCAAAGCCATACTGTGGGCCATTTCATGAGCAAGAGTGAGTGTTAAATATGTTGGAATTGTTTTCCTCTTATTGCTTTATGAATTTTCATGGGATTTAATGATGTTATTTGTATTGTATTACAAAGGAAGTAGCATATTGTGCACACATTGTTCCCTTTTTAATTGATACAGGTGCTGCTGTTTCCGTCGAAAGGCACCACAGAAAAAAAGACATCGAGATAAGAGGAAGAAATGACAAAAGGAGTTTGACCAAAGTAGAGATACTGCTCTTCTGAATGATTCCCCAGATGATGACACAGCTGCTTTGAACTTAGGATTGCAATTCTTACAGTTATCACAAATCAGCTCTTCAAATCAAACATTCCTTTGAGAAGGAGTGCTGTGCTTTCAAACGATACAGTGTCATGGATTATGATGTGATGGGTCCTTGCAGCCATTATTTATTTCATTATACAGGAAAATCTATGTATACATTGTCATGACCATTAGCAGTAGGTATTGAAATGTTAAGTCATTTTGGGGGTGGGGTTTTTTCCATTGCAAGCATTGACATACATTATTTCTGACACAGTTAAAGATGAAATGGCTTTTTATTGCCATTGAAAGCATCATTTGGGTAAATTAAATTACCTTTGCACTTGAGGGTTGTTTTTAAAAAAAATGTATTGACACTTATTTACTTCTAACTGTATGTGGTTATTATCACACACTGTACACATTTTTAGATAAAAATGCCTTTTCTCATTTTATAAATTAACAGCTGCACTGCAAAAAATTCCAGAACTGGAGTTGAAATCTAAGTAAATAAAACTTAACATCATAACTAACATTTTTATGAGATAGTTTTGCTTTGAATATCCAGCATGACCTGTAAGTAACATAGAATGTTTCATTCTGAAACTTGTAATGGTGTTAAGAAATTAGTGGAAGTTGTGGTATAATTGTTTCAATCCATCATGCTTTTTATTTCTATTTTTGAAATAATACATTTAAAAAAGTATTTAGCATACTTGCCAAGTTAATTTCATGGTGAATTGATATACTTTAAAAAGAAAACCCAGGAAATCACAAAAGTGCTAACGGTTGAGTCAAAATCAACATGATGTTGATGAATATAAATATATTTATATGCTATTTTGCATAACGGCTTTAATAAATAAAACAGCTTTGTTTCATTTGAATTGAGTAAAACAAAAATTCATTTTTAAATACTTAACCATTAGTCAGAGAAACAAAATGATCACATTTCTGTTCATATTGTCTTTTATTATTGAAAATTAGATCTCGAGTTTAGTAAGCTTAGCATTGCATTTTCTGTATCATGAAAATTTTACAAAATATTATATATTAAACTAATGATGCATTTGAAGAAATTGCAGCATTTGTTGGGGATTTTCTTAGTGTAGTGTGACTGATGGGAATAATACAACAAATTTATTGGTTTTACTTTCCTGGGATAAATTAACAAAGTCATCCAGTGATGATCTTCTTAAGACCACAGTTTCACCAAAAAAAAGTTTCAAACTCACTCTTACACATATAATGCTGTTGATCTGCATACACCTGCTGGAACGTGTAAATAGCACCAATTAGTGTTTACAAATTTGTCATGTTGAATACATGCACACCACACTGGTGTAATAGAAAATGTAAGGTAGGATAATTGCATAATAGCAGCAATTGATTTTTCACAACACTTTTGACACATGTGTTCGATTCTTAAGTTTGTGCTACCAGCTTGTATTAGGGGAGGTAACTGCAGTTTATGACAGTATTCAACATAAAATGGTGCAAGTATAGTATGACCATACTCACTATATACAGCTGTAAATATTTCAATGTTTGTCTTAATGAATACCATTCTGTGAGGATTAAAAACCTCACTTGTGTTTTTAGACTTTTAGATGAATATGAATACAGTACAAATTTGTCATTGTTATTATATTTTGTGAACTCTTGTGAGCCGCTGTGTCAGGAGTCCTATCTCCACTTGGTCAAACACTCTGTGTCCATTGTCTTATTTATAGCATTTTTGTTATCATCACAGCCTGTAAATACAATTTTTTTTTTATGACAAAGTCATTATCTAATGTCTATAATGCATCAAATGATGTTTTTTCATTTCCATGATTATTCAAACCTTTGTCCATGTTAATGTGGAACATCAATAACTAGAGTCAGTGATTAGACAAGTCAGATAATTTGCACAAGTCATAAATATGATAAGTCTTCAACTGTTCTTAAACAAAGAACAATTTACTTGTAAGCTGTTTGTAGCTCTACTGTTCATAGACCAAGAAAGCAAAGTGGAATGGACCATTGTCTGTCATTTGGCTATCTGTTAGCACAAGTTTAATTTCAATGAAACTTTACACACATTCATCCCATGGTCTTAAATGAATGTGATAACACTACAACATCCACTCACTAAAATCTTGTCACTACACCTCCAGAATGGAAGGTCGTGTCATTAAATGATTTCTTACTATGTCTGGTTTTTCCTATACGAAAATGGTGCTGTTCATACATCCAGTCTGTCCACCATATTGGTCATCTTGAAAACCTTATCACTACTTCTCTTGAATGAAGGATCATGGTGTTTTCACAGAAAAATGTTTTAGGGTATATTGTTGCTTGCAAGTCCAACTGGTGTGAATCTGACTTCATAGATGGCAGGTCAAAGTGATATTGTGATTTCAAGATGTCAAGTTGGTCATTAGTGGACATTCCTATATGGTCAGCATATCAGCCAGCTGGAAACTCTTGTTATATATTGGAATATCCAAGATGGCTTCAGCACTCAACAGTTGAAAGGAAATGATCTTGTCATGAATTCTTGGAGATTCTTTTCTGCCAGTAGAGCATTAATGACTTTGAGGGATGCTTGTTAAATTTACATTATTATTATGATCTTTGAAGCGTGTTAATAGTCTAAATCTAAACTTGTTGACTATAGTTAGTAACTGTGACATGCTGAACATTGGCAAGTGTGTTTAAATGATCTTTGCAGTCTCAGTAGTACTTTTTCCCTTTGCTTATATGCTGTCTATACATGCTTTTAAGTCGTCAGACTGCAATTAGCAAAGATACTGATCTGCTGTTGCATAATGTTTGTCTGATTACACTTAATGAACTGTAGACCCAGATCTGCTGGCACTTAATGATCAGCAGATCTGGGTCTGTGCATTTTGCATTTTGACTCATAAGCATGTATGTACAGTACCCCATTACTTTTCAATGTGAAAATGATGTTTCTGTAGACAAGGTTACCTGGGTTCAATTTATGATGGAAAGTCTGTACTGTATTTTTTAATTAAATATCATAATTGACAAATCAATTTTGAAAGTTAGATATATGCTGATGTATTTATTCCTATCATGGTATTAGATGTTCATGCTTACAAGTCAGGTCCATTTGAAAAGAAGAAAAAAACCAAAACCCTCATCAGCTATCACATAATATACCAGCAGATTAGGGTCTGTATAATTTGTTCTATTTTCTCCTAACAAACTGCATTGACCCAGATCTGATAGCACATGATGTGACAGCAGATCAGGTCAGTACAGTCTGTATTTGGGTTTTACTTGTAAGTAGGTACATATGGTATTTAATGTATTACAGCATCAATATAATGTATTATTGTAATTATTGTTCCAAATAGGCATGTAGTTTCAGCTTCTAAACAGTGTCAACATCTACTGCAAGGAAAATAGTAAAATTATTTTGAAACATTTTGTATGATAATTTCAGCTATTTCCAATGAATATATTTCATTTCATATCTTTTAAAAAGATGTGCAAGGCTGATTTTTGATCTTACCAGATTTTGATTGCTGGTACTCGTTATATTTTACCATCTGAAACTGAAACGTCAGCATGAAATGTATGACTTTTTAAAATGTGTGCGTTGAACTGCTTTCATAAAATAAAGAAAAAAACTGTACATTAAGTGTTTGTTTTTGTTAAAAAGTTTAATTTTCCTGCCTGAAAATGACTGAAGCAGTAAAAAAACTTCTCACCACAATATAGCAGGCAGTTACCTTTGAAAGATGTTTTGTTCACTTTAGAAGATGGTGGATTGTTTGGTAATAGCTTTTAATCTGCTATACTGACATGTTTGTATTTTATTTTTATCAGTAGAGTGCAACAGTAGTAACTTCACTTGTTTGTAGATGGGGGGAAAAGACTAAAAGAGGTATGTAATATATGAATACTTGTTCCAATACCAGAGCATCATATATATATATATATATATATATATATATATATATATATATATATATATATATATATATATATATATATATATACACACACACACACAAACACACATTGCCAATATCTGATTGCAGTAGTAGTAGTTGATTCTTATGGTGAAGCAAGTTGATACAGCCCTTTATCTACCATTTGTTTTTCATTTTTCTTTACTATTTTTGTTTGTTACGATAATTCTAATGGAGAAAGAATAGATGGAAAGTTGATTGCAATAATCATTTATCTGTTATTGAATTATGTGGTGCATATAAATTTAGATTCCTAATAGTTTCTTTTGTTTCACTTCAGTTTTTTAAAAAGCAATTTATGTTTTATATGGTGATTTATTATTTGTCTTGGAGTTATTTTGCAAGAATAGTGCTGCAGCCAATAAGAAAAATGTTTTTTGAATGTGCCATTGTTAGAACTGAAGATTTTTTTTTGTTCATTTGAAAGAAATTCTTTGATTAGATTTGTTGAAAATGTCATGTAGCAATATCAACCATTACTTGACAGTGCAGAACTTGTAATATTATTGAACTATTTACTGACTTGGAAATATAAATAAACCCCATATAACACTGAGAACTTCCAGTCAGTTATTATTTCAAATTAATAAGTTTTATAGAATTAGATCTATCAACAAGTATTACTCATTTAACCTTATCATGCCAAGTCACCAGTAAATTAGCTACTTCCCATGTCATAGCTTTACCTTCATTTGCCACAAATAGCTGATACAATTGAGCTAGCACCCAAATATTTCAAATTTGCCACCTGAACTTTTCATTATTAACTGCAACTTAGATGCATCTTTTAACTGATGCTTTTCCAACAGCATTGGTTTTTTGTGTCCATTAAACAAATGTCTTGAACCATTACATATTGTATGAATGTGAAATTTGGTTGCATCTGTCTTTCATTTTGTGATAAATAATTAGAAATGTATTCTAAGAAAGAATGATATTTTATGGATTGTGGATTAATGTAGATAGGAGTTGTTATTTCTAGCCCTTGAATGTACATATAGTCATTTAATTTCAGCATTTTGTAAAATGCACCAACAAAAATGGATAACACAGGTGTAATGTTGCAAAATTATCTCTTTAAAATAGCTCTCTAAAAGACAATTTTTATTATTTCTAACAGCAAGTCATTAGACTTTAATCCTTACAAATAAGAGAGTAGAAAGCTATAAATGTTTTCATGGAACTTTTGATGCTCTTCACACTTCTGGACATGAAAGTCATTAGACTTTAATCCTTACAAATAAAGAGTAGAAAGCTATAAATGTTTTCATGGAACTTTTGATGCTCTTCACACTTCTGGACATGACCTAAATGCAAACCAAAGTGACATGGACAGATGGAGATGGATAATGTTGCTCTTAAGAAAGTAAGTGAGATCTATAATTTAAAAAAAAAAAAAAACTATGTTGGTATTGATGAGAGATGTCAGATTTTAAAGCAGTCCTGATGGGGATAAACTGGGATATGGCACTGGTTGATGAGAATTTTAACATTTTAAAATAGTACTGGTTGGGTCTAAAATAAATGGGATATGTTAGTATTGAGAGATTTAATCCACCACATTCCTGGTGGAGTCTAAAAAACCAAGATAATAGTATTAAAGAGAGACATAACATTTTAAAACATTCCTAGAGCTGAGATATGTTAAACTAAGTATTGATGTCCAACAAAACCAGGGGTATAGTATTAATGAAAATTTTACATTTTAAAGCATACCTGATGAGGTCTTTAAAAAAATGGAATAAACTAGTGTTGATGAGAAATGCAACATTTTAAACCAGTCTTGTGTGATCTTAACAAATGGGATATTTTAGTATTGATGAGAGATTAATGTGGTGAGGTACTATTAATTATATTTTCTGCTTGAAGTGTTTTCTTTTTGTCTTCCTGATGCCAAATATACATAAAATGAGTCAACTATTTGACATGACACAAAGAATCATACTAGACATAAATTGTGCAAGGGGATTTGAAAATTCTTTATATTTAATATTTTGAAACAAGGTGGTATGAAGATCTGTTCTAACAACATTTCCACAAGGTTATATTTTCACAACTGTCCTCCCTGCCCTTAAGGTCATGAAAATAAATCCACTTGAAAATTTCAACTTGCATGGTAATTTTTCCATTGAAGTTTTTGAGACAAATTCCTATCAGTATTCAGTTACAAGTCTAATCCAACTGCATGTAACATATACCCTGATCTGCCATTGTTTAATTCACTGGCAGATGAGGGTTTGTGTTGTTTGTTCTACTGATTACCCAAACTAGAGAGACCCAGATCTGCTGGCATATTAAGTGAAGGCAGATTTGTGTCTGCAGTTGAATATGACATAGTTAAATGGTATTGGTTTGCCATGATCTTGTGTATGTAAGCATGATTCTTTGAGATATTGAATACCCCTTTGCTATATTGCTGATGACGGGAGCCATACAAGTGTATAATAAAAAGGTCCACTTTATAAAGTATTTAATAAGAATTGGGTTTTATTATTAGTCAGGAGCTAAATTAAATGCAGTAAGAAAGTTAAACTATTGCTAGCAATGATGACATGCCATTCATTTATTTTGATATCAACTGCAGGCTTGAGGCATGTAAAGGAAAGAGCTGAGGACATTTCAGATGGGGCTCTATTGGCAAGGATTAATGTTGATTGGCATTTGTAAAACCCATATAAGGATCTTGTCACCTTGACCCACTTTTATAAACAGCAAACTCAACTTGTTCAATGGCATTTTAATTGGTTTCTGCACAATTAACATCAAGTTGTACATCTTATATCAAGTGGTGTCTGACTTAAGTATCATGTCTCACTGTCTGCACAAGATTGAGTTTTAGCTCAACTAGTTATATCCAAACCAAATGTATCATCAAACCCCACAAAACTAAAACAACAATAAAAACTGTCACATACCTTGACAATTTTGTTCATGACTTGCACTGGATAAAGATGACTGAACTTTTCTGTCAAAGAGTCACTAACTCATAGGAAAAGAATGGTTTCCACACTGTAACATTAGTTTTACATCACAGACCTAGACCAAACATTGTGGAGGACTTCCACTTGGATTCAGGAAAGAAACCTATTAATTTGGAGGTACAAAAATCAAGCTTATTATGACCTGAAAAGGAATAAAAGGGGGTTTCCACACAATTACTTACACATCTCGCACCAGGACCATTCTTTATAGATGGTTTCTTCCACTTAGATCATCGGTCAGTCTTCTAGGTAATTTTGTTTGACATCCAGATCATTGAGATCCATTAGTAGTAATATTTTTAGTCAAGCCCCACTAGGACTGTTAATCATGGGGTAGGGTATATTGTGCACATGCTCCAGATTATTTTAAACATGGCTGTAACTTGGGCTTAAAAGTTAAATCAGAATCAAAGACATTTTTTTATGTACCTGTTAAAAAAAACCCATTTAATATTTTTCATCCCATACGACTGCAACACTTTATGACATTTTTTGTAAAGGAGTCCCGTTTCCTTAGAAGATTTATGCAGTAATAAATATTTTAATAATCTTGTTTATGTGTTTTGGGAAGAGACCAATACAGGAGTTAGTTTCTGATCAAACTGTTAATGTTAATATTCTCTGCCAGAAAATTCCATGATCTAAGGAAATTTGCTTGCATTTTGAGAGTAATGGTTGAATTTCATTTATGATAAGTATGATTTTGAAATTTCAATGAATTTGAATTCTTTGTACTAATGTTTTGTGTACTTTTATGTGTGGACTGGTCTACTCATAATTTTGTCTTCATGTATAAATGACCATTTCATTATATATATATATATATATACATATATATAATAATTGTACAGTCAGCCATAAGTTTAGTTATTTTGGAGTACCATAGTCAGAGAAGGCCATTGAAAATAGAATTATTACGTAACACCACCACATCCAAAATTGCCTGTTTCACAAAATTTTTCAAGTAAAGATCTTGAATATTATAATTTTAGAGAATTATAATATTTACTTTGAGATACAAACAGAAGATGTGAACCCTATCCTAAAATAACATAGGAAGTAGCCCTTCTTATTTTATCTAGTAGATTTCCTTATAATTTTTGAAAATGTTAAAAAATCTGCATGGAATACAATTTTTATCAGATATGTAACATGACCTTCAGGTATGCATAAATTGTAGCTTTTTATCATTGCAGACAGTGTGTGTTAATGAAACAAGGGTCTTTGTGTCCACCTTTAATCATGGCTGACTGATATTCCTATTATGTAATTAATTGATGATTTAATTAATGATCTTCATATGAAGTGTAAATCAGGACTCTTTACTATGCTTCAGAAGTCAAGCTTTTCTTTAACATCCAATATGAAGACATTAATGTCATTAAAGACAACTGAAAAAGAATTGTTCTTTGTGTTTTGTTTTTAATTCAAAAGTTCTGGTATACATAAAATAAAAATAAATACAGTGATCACAACTAGTATGATGAGGGCAAAATGATTTTGTTTTACCTGCAATGCATGAACAAGAAATGTGTATAACTTTTCTGACAACATAGTGTCATTTCTCATACTATTGCATATAGACATGAAACTTGAGGTGTTTATTCATTTTGAAGTGTACTGCTCATCACAAACGAAAAGAAAATAACAGATTTTGTGTGCTTCACCATCTTTGCTGGGTAAATGGAATATGCCTCACTGGAACATGTGAGACAAGAGTTTTGTGCAGAACACTTAACCCATCATTAAATCTCAACTCCCACACAGCAGTGTCCAGAAATTCCATTTCATTTCTCCCTAAAGTTCCACATCTGAGTTGTCAACCTTCTGCATGATTTAATGGTTCTTGATTGTCAGACTGACCCACTTTTGTTTTTGCATAAATACTTTCTTTTGTATAACTGGAGTTCAAATTAAATTTGTACCTCAATATTGATGAGATCCATAACAAGCTTGATTGTCAGTGTTGCCAAATTCAGGTGTGGCTCCTAATTATCAAAATCAAACTTCTGTTCCAAATAACAATTCATACTGGAGTTAACAAAATTTGGTATGCAGCTTTCTCCTTAATGTAGTGATACAACAATTGCTCTGATCAACATTTGATAATGACATTCTTTAGTTTAATGTGGATGTGGACTTCCATAATGGAAACATATTTGTAATTGTTTCTTCTCACATGTCATGTCTGCAACATCCCACTCTCCTTACAGAGATCATGTCGTGCAACACTACCTTATTGGTAAGTTGGATTCAACTGTAAACTGCATAGATTCAGATAAGCAGTTGCCCAATACAATCACAGATCTGGGTTTTTTTCAATTTGTTCGAAGTAATAGTAAAACAAACAAAATAAATCTTTCTCTGCTAACAGCAAAAGATGGCAGGTCAAAGGCTTTGTTGTTTGCAGTATTGACTTTACACTAACTTAAAAATTTTGCATTCCTACTTTATCTTCAAATTTTTTGCCAATACATTTTTGGAAATGAGCTTTTAAGAAGTACCTTTGAGCCAGTGTTGTGTAAACGTCGTACATGTAAAACCATACATAAATCTACATTCTATTACATCATACCTTTGGTTTCCATTCAGTAACCTTGGAAGGAACTCAATGGATTCAAACCACTTTATTAAGAAGTTTCACATCTGAAAACCCAAATAAAATTTGATACTCAACTTTTTTCCAACAGAACTGACCGGAGTTATGGCTCCTATTTTAATTAGCAATTGATCCCTGTATTACATTTTGTGTTCCCTTGAAATTGCATTATATTAGTAAAGGCATTCATGTGACTGACACATTTCTTTGCTGTTTTTTTTTAAAAAACAACCTTTATATTTTATTATAGTATTTTCTCAAAAGTTCATCATGGAAATACAGCTTAAAGATGTATTTTTGGCCTAATTTCAGCCTGCAAAGCTCCTATATAATCGTTTGTTTTATGGGTTTTTTTCTTAATTTTTTTTCATTTTTTATGATGCTAGGACTTCAATTTTTTTGTAGAACAAAAATTCAGTGAGATCAGGGTGGCCTGAAACAACCAGTTAAATCATATTCAAAACTGTGCTTTTCCTTTGCCTGATAATGAAACAAGTTCAATTTCATGATTCAACTGTGTGTGAAGATCTTGTCGTTTATCGCTCTGAAATATGACGCTCACTCAGATTTCTAATATTAACCAACTACCTTGTAGTAAGTATGTTTTCTTTTTTTTATATATTAATATTTTTTTATTTATACTTACTATAAAATGCATACAGTTGACATCAGTTTTCATACTTTACCTAGTGTGTCAGTCATGGTGGTATAACCGTAATTAATCCGACTTTTCTGTGTGGAGATAGTCGATTTATTAGCAAATCTTAACAATATACTAATTAATAATAAATAGTCTGCTGAATTTAGAACAGATTTTATCGTGTTGTCTAATATTTGAAATAAGTTGACATAATGCAGACAGGAACATGCTTTGCCATAATTACAAAGTAGTACAGCTACAGAGTGCCATCATTCTCAGGGCTCGAAAATATGTAACACTGCCAATTTATATCAAGTGTTTGGTTAAATCAGCAACCATATAGCAAATTCACAACTTTTCAAACACCAGATATGCAATTAATAGAAACGATCAACAGCTTACGAGGTACAAACTTATGAACTGCTACTTTGTTGATTTTTTTTATATTTAGATTTCAATTTTTTGATAGCTCCTGTCATTATATCTTGGTATTTATGGGGGAAAAATATAAATTCATAACACATTTGTGATGGGGAGATCTTCCACTATCACATATCAAATCTAAATTTTTAAATAATTTTTTTTTATACTTCTTTCATCTAGAAATATTGCATCCATCAAATAGCTGATCCTAACTCGAAGAAACTCAAGCTTGAAGACACTGACCAAGGTCATAGCAGGTTTCAGGCTTATTAGATAAAAGTATTTCCTGACATTATAGATGTATCAAAGTTAGGATCTTCCCATAGTTTTTGTAAAATATGCAGTAAAGACATTAAAGTGGTGGTGTCGGGCATATAAGATCTGAAGGAACACTGCAAGCAGATATTTTTCTCAATGATGATGAGAATACATACAGAATGTAGGAAGTCTGAATTCAGACACAGTAGCATCATTTGTACAATGTAAAATAAACATCTGCTGCAGAAACTTTAAAACCCTAGAATACATTTTGAAAGGTGCATGTGTTGCATTAATGCAACACACAAGTAAAAAGAATGAAATAAAGTTTCAGAAATGTAAATAATTATGTAAATATGTGTATAGCATTTGCTGTTTTAAAACTGTTGATCTTATATAAAAAATAAATACATTTTTTCATGTGAGGTTTTTTGATCTTTGTAAGCTTTTTATTGGTCTAGCATACAGGTTTTCATCTCAAATGGTATACACCTATTGGATGGCTTAATGTGTACCTTTTTTATCAGTTCAACAAGCCCCATGGGCAAGTGACTGTTAAAACATGTCTCTAGTGAGACCTAGACCAGTGGTTGGCAACCTATTTTTGGAGGGATTAATTACAAAATGAACAAGCATGTGTGGCCAGTAAGAGAGTAGCACTATTAAAATCAAGATTTTTGGCTGCCTTCAGATGCCACACAAACTGCTTGACATGCCACCTTGTGGGTTGCCAACCCCTGACATAGACATAAGGTATTCAGCTATCCCAATTTTGAAGCACTATTTTTAATTCAGCAATCTCCTAGTGGTTTCTGGGTACTCTTGAGAACCTGCTCAATAAGAGGCTCATGTTACATGTAAGGGAAGAATCATTTTCTTCATCACAGATATCTTAGTGGTCAAATGTGTCATAAAGCAGATTTTAAAAAAAAAAACAGTTGTGTCACCTGAAAATGTCAAACATCAGTTAGAATAGCACCTTTATTGCAAATCTAATTCATCCTTTAGGATCAAAAGTACCAATCACATATGTTAGATACCAGTACATAAACCTTCATAATTATCAATAACTAGAAGAAGACAACACTAAATGATAACTTAAACTGATGCCTTGGATGTATTTAATGAGTTTCTTGATAATTAATTTGATCTTGATTCATCATAAATTATCTTTTCTTCCACAATAATCTTCTCCACAGTTTTAGGTATGTACTCTTTACAGTCAACTGGCAGTGGCTTGCCTTTTGGAAGATAAGGTCTCAAGTCCACACCTCGGTCAACTGGTTTCAATGATACAAATTTTAAAAGAGTTTTGAAAACATCATCATTGAATCCTTTTACTTTGCCATTCTCAACTTTGTCATACAATTTGTTATCCAAACTGGCCCAACACAGGTTACGTCGTGGATTTGCCTCATCACTCTTCCACAGGTGCAATGTGTTCAGCTGATATGCAAAGAATGAGAAGTTCTGCCCATCTGCTGCTATGGTTTGTGTAGTGAATGGGTAGGTAAGCTCTAGAAAAGTGTTGAAACCTAGATGAAAAAATGGAAGAAAAGTACATGTGAGTAATGAAGATAACAGTGTAAGAAGCTATCCTGGGAATTAAGACAGACACTACTACCTTTCATAGGTTCTAAAACTGAATATTTAGTGGGGAATTTCCCCATCACTTTGATTTTAAAACAATAAATAAAATTTACTGAATGATGGGTTTAATGACAAAATAAAGCAGGGTTTGAAAATACAATCCAAACTTCTCCCACCTGATTGATTTTAAGAGTGATTTCTTTTAGGAATCAATATGAATTTTGCAATTGCACAAGAAGAATTTGATTTGCCCAATTTAAGAAGCAAACTGTCCAAAACACGAAGCTATGTGATTTAATTAGTGCTGAAGCTGATCATTTTCTGACAAATTTTCCTGGACACCAAAAACAAATGACCCATGATTATTGATAAGAAAGTATGGAAGGTTCATGACAGGAGAGAGTGGAAAGGATCTCAGCTGCTTAGGTCCAAACTGTATTTCTGGAATAAATGTGAATTTTTCCAGCATTATATGCTTTGAATTAGTCATTGCTAAGTCAGCCTAAAGCACAATTTGCTACAAGTACCTGTCAACTAAACTAACAAACAGTGAACATGGTTATTTTAGATGACAAAGAAATTTTACACCACAGTACTGGTGTTTTACTCTACAATGACCTAATAACACTGCAAAAGTGATTACTGACTCCACTTTTTGACCTGGAAAAGTGAATATTGTCTCCACTCTTTGGCCATCAGGCCCCTGGTTTTCCATTTATGGAATGAACACTGTGTCAGGAGATAAACATAAAAAACATGACAAAACCCTGTGAATGATTATATATAGGTCATCATGACCTGATTTCATTGTAAGAGTGTGATACCTGTTGTTCTAACAAAGATATACATCACTATTAATTAATGATTATTGCATGAACAATATCTAAGAAGTGAACATCAAATACAAAATTTAGATGAAGTCACTGATGCAAATAATATGGGTCACAATGACCTCCTTCTGCATTAATGGAGTAGTCTTCAACATGATGCATCCCTGCACAGTTTGATGATTCTGGACAGGATATTATGTACATAACATGCAACAAACTAATGTGGTCATGAGCTAAATGCAATCACTGTAAACCACCAAAATGTGAGATACATCACAGTAACCTAGTTTTGTTGTAAAAGTGTGCTGCTATAATTAGAGATGCTGACAATCTTCTAATTTAATGATTCTAGCATGAACTTCACTTGTGACAAAAAGCACAAAAATGTAACCAAAGTATGACATTTTGTATATCTCATAGTGACCTATATTTGTGATGTACTCCTTATCAAATAGAATCTCCTCACCAGATTTTGATTCTAGATATAACAGTATGTATATGGGGTGCATAAAACCAAAGGTAAAGTAAAAAAAGCAGCAAGAATGTAGCAATAATATGTACAGATTCAACCCCTATCAGTCTACTGAAAAGGGGGGTAGGTGCTATGCAACTACTCAAACTGTTGCCTTGGGGCCCAAGGAAGAAATATGGGTTTAGATGCAGTTAGGCTGAATACATGTACCATTATATGCTTTTTAAACTTACAGTGATAACAACAGTACAATAGCACTGATCAATTTGATATGGGTAAGCTAAAAAAGATCTGACTTTAAGGACAACAGATTTAAACACAATGTTTTCTTATCTTCGCAAAACAATTAAAATAAATGAATACATACTAATAAAAGAAAATCTTTTACATGAAGAACACAAACCAATCATACTACAGCAAATATATGATCTGTAAATGCATTGGTCATTGGAGCTTAATTTTCAAAAAGTAAAATGACCAATAACTCATTTTACTATTATCTATGAGATTGTTCTCATAACTATATAGTATTAAAGCCCCCTTAGTACAAAACTATTGCCCTCATAATAGCTTACTATATATAGGCTGGTATGGACATTAATACCTTTAAATTGTGTTTTGTTTTATAATTGCTTCTAGTACTTCAATTATTCAGCTTATAACAAAACCTATTAAATATGGATGCATTAGAATGGACCCTGCTCATTACAACTGACCTAATACAGCTTTAAACAGAAGAAATTCTGTTGGAAAACCAATGTTAGGAGATGGTTATTAAGGAACCATTAGTCCTCTAAATCATGATGTCTGAAACACAATTCATTCAAGGTCTCATCAATACAAGCAATGACAAGTGTCATTAATTTAGTCCAAGATTAAGCAGATCTGACAAAATCCATAAAAGACACATCTGGGTCTAAAAACAATTTACATCAAACTTGTATAAGAATATGCTGAATGGTCCTGACCTGTGCTGATTACTAGCAATATCCCAGTAAAAACGATTGACAAGGGACATAACTCTGTCCAAAATGTAGTACATGAAACCCATAAAAAGCACATCAGGATTTAGAAATATTTATGACAAAATCTTCTTCCTGAAATTCCATCAGAAGATGTTGAACGGTTCTGCAACTCTGACAACTATAAGCAAAATTTCAAGCTTCCAAATGAAGACAAGAATTTTTTAAACAAAGGGCACAGCTCGATTCAAAATGGAGCAGATGAGACTAAACTCATAAAAACAATATCCATACAAAATTACATCAGAATATATTTATTCATTATTGACCTATACCAGTTATAAATAACATCTCATGTGAAGATATGATGTAGTCAAGGCACACAATTCTGTCCAAAATGGAGTTTACAAAACATACCCCATAACAGCACATTCAAGTCTGTGTAAAGTCTTCATACCAAATAGGATCAGCATAAGTTTAATTTTTCTTGACCTGTGGCAGTTACTGGCAACATATAATGTGATGTCAGTTTTCAAGGGTCATAATTCTACTCAAAGAGGAACTAACAAAACAAAGCCCCAAATTTAGTTCAATGCACACTTTAAGATAAATTAGAATACATTGAATGGTAACAATGCTGGTTAGAAGGATCAATTCAACATCTAAAAGGCACCTACAAAATAACTCTAAATTAGGTATAACAGTTGCAGAGTTTTGCTGGTCACAAGAAATTGGACAAAATGATTTATAGAGGAAAAAGGTGATTATTGGTCTTTTGTATTTTATTCAAATTAAACAACATTCAAGAACATTTTTTGCATTTTATTTGTGTCTTTTATGGATTTTGTCTGATTTGCTTAATCTTGGACTAAATTAATGACACTTGTCATTGCATGTATTGATGAGACCTTGCTGGAAGTTCAGTATTAAGTTTCTCACTTATAAAATGGGTGTGGCTCCTATGAACAGTGTTATAAAGTGGGAATATTCTGTCTATGGCACTTTGGTGTCAACTTTCTGTATGATTGTTTATGAATTTTACTGCTGCAATCAATCATACCGAAAAATTCATGTGACTCATTGAATTCGGATCATTGATTTTTATACATTTAACTGTAATATTTGGTATTTTAGTGACATCCTAAATGTTTTGAAAGATGTGGAATTTTTTGTTCCCTGTCATTTCTCAAAATATTAGGGAGATATATGCAGGATAAATATTTGGAAGTGGTGCATATATAAAAATATATCATGCAAGTTTTCTTCCATTGTTTGAGACACATTTTAAATTTTCAGTTATGATGGATAACAAACTGTTTATGTACAGTGTAAAAACTAAGGTATTGCCAGAATGGATATCAACTCAAATAATATTCATACTGCAAAACCAATGTGCTTTTTGGGGGGAAATTTTTTCATTTTATTGACAGACACCTTCACTGAGATAATTAATGAAGTTTTTTTTTACAAAATCATTTACACATGGTATATAGTAGAACTAAGTGTCCAACCATAAAAATGCCACATTATCTACTAGTCACCCAAGTTTTATTTGTATGCAATGATGTAAAATGACTAGCATGCAGACCATTCAAATTTAAAACATGCTGACATCTTTAATCAATAGGTGGAACATGGGGATTCTAAATTATATTACCTACCCAGGTAAACTATTGGCAAGAAGGATATGTTGCTCTGTTGCTTATTTCTAGATTTTCTACATATCAATTAGCATCATAATATCTTTTATTAAGTTAATATGGTATGTTTGCCAAATTCAATTTTAGAGCAATATGGAAAGACCAGAGTCATAAATATGAACTTGAAATGTGTTCATAAGCCTTAAATAACCTGCAAAACAATTTCTAAACAACTATACCAAAAACACATGAATGAAATACATGCCTCATTGATTTATTTACTTGATGAAAAAGGGTCTTGAACTCTTTAAGGTGTCCTGTTAAAAGTATGACATTCCAGATCTAAATGGAAGCTTAACCAAAGTGTGGCAGATGAACAGACAGACAAGGGAAACATTATAAGTATTTTCATCATTTGTGTCAAGACAAATTTGATGGCAAATTCAGCATCATTGCTAAAATAATAAAACTGTTATTTAGGTACAAACTTAGTAAGTTACAGTACCTTGATAGTGTGCTTGAGACACAGTCCAAATAAAACTTGTCATTAGTCCATAAGCTATCAAAGCCTCTTTGTATTGCAGGTCTCCATAACACTTCTTCAAATACATCAGTGCTGAATCATTTGAAAACAAGATGGAAAGCAGGCCAAACTCACATGGGTCACCCAGATTAAAACCTACAAATGGATACAAGATTAATCTCAATAAAAAAGAAAATGTATAAAATGTACTAAAATACACTTATCAATCAGTAATTAAAACTGTGGTCACATGTTGTATAATACCATAATATAAATGCATATATTACAATGTGGATATTGTTTTTGGTTCTATTAAATTGGTTAAGTTTTGTTTTATAATTACAACTTGAGTCACTTTTTTAATTCTTTAATCATAAAAATCATTTATAATGTGGTTTCATATCACTGTATTTGGTTTTTTAAAAGCCGTTACAAGCATTGCTTTGAAATTTTTACCATGTACCCTCACTTAAATCACATGCTAGCAACCGGTTAGTATTTGGCTGATATCAAGATGTTTATTATAACACACACACTCTTTCTCTCTCTCATTGGAAGTGGGTGAATCTTCAACAAATCTTTTCCATAAAGGATTATCAATTTATTACAATATGCATTAGTTATATTAGTAGTATTAGGAAACCAGGTTTTCAACTCACTTTGTTTTTTTACCCTCCAAACAAGTATAAATTATCCCCCACCCCACCCCCTTTTCTTCCAAAATAAACCAGGTTTTCAACTCACCCTATTAGAAAACCAGGTTTTCAACTCACTTTGTTTTTTTACCCTCCAAACAAGTATAAATTATAGTCCTAAATTATCCCCCACCCCACCCCCTTTTTTTTCCAAAATAAAACAGGGTTTTGACTCACCCTCCCCCACCTCTTTTTTTCCCCCTACTACTACCTGTAAACAGGTATTTTGTAACCAAACAAAACAACAGGTGTTGGAATGCGATAAGCTCTTTACACAGAGGTGACTAATTTGTTAGAACAGCGCATGTGTGGAATACAATTATTCTAAAGACGGCAAACGAGTTTTACCACAAGATAACAGGATGAAAATTAAACTGTGTGTTAGAACGTTTCAGTTAACAAGGTGGAAATTAAACTAGCATTAGAATGAAAATGATATTATTTTAGTTATATTATATCTTAAGTTTAGATAAAATTTTATGTTACTCATATTTTTTATGATATTTTTTTTCATACTTGCTAACCCTCATTGGTAGAATGTCTGTTAACATATTGTCAATAATACGAAATTCACGTAATAAATCATCCATATTATATTTAACTCCTCGTAGGTAAGACCGGATGTGATCAAGTAGTTTCTTGTAAGTTTTAATTGATGTTAAACAACCGTGCTTCTTTATCAAAAGTCTTGGTTCTACTTTTTTACACGCCGCTGTAAGTGAAACACCAATACCAGATATAATTAACAAAAAGGGATTTAACGATATCCCACTTGAAATTATACCAGAACTAGTCATTAACAAGGGTAGATAAGATATTACTCGAAGGATCTTGTTGTAGTATTTGTAACATTTTTTCACACACCAAAGTTTTCTATGATAATATTTATAATATTGTATTAATGCGTCTACATCTTGTTTTGGAATATCTTTTGAAATATGATTGAAATCAACTATACTTCTTTTCATTATAATATTAGTTCACATAGTCCTATGTTTGGTTAATCCATAATAAGAGCTGGTTGTTCAGCTATAAATTCCAAACACCAGAGAAAAATTGCTAATTGTAAAGTTTTATCAACTGGTTCAAGTACAAATTCTTCTTCAGAATTTTTGTTTATTATTACAGATAATACTCCAGATGAGTCATCATTTGGATGACGAAATAGATATTTGGTAGATATTTTAAACTTTGCACTGCTAAGCACTGACAATCTATACACACCGGTAACTTCTGCAATATATTTGATAGAATTATTTTTTGGTGTCCACCCAGTATAACCAGTATCAACAGTATACACAATATTTTTAATCTGTTTGTGAGGAATTTTAACCATACTCGTTTTCTCAACAATATTCGGAATTCCACTAATAATATCATTGAGTTCTGTGTTAATATCATTAAATTTTGTTTTGATATTAGCGAGTGTAATGCCAACATTTGATGGATTTCCAAAAAATTCATCTCTAATTTTGTTTATGCTTCTGCGAAAACTTAAAAATGTGTTCACGTGACTGGTAAAATCATTTTTGAGTGCTGTGATTTCATTAGTAATTAAAGCGTCCCAATCATTGACATATTTTTTAGTGACAGCATCCCCATCCTCAGTTGGGTTTCCAAGATCTGTAATCTTATTTTGTTTCATAACAATATTCCCACTAAATACATCACCATCTTTTTTAACAAAATCATTAACTGACCTACCAGAATCTTGTATATTACCTAGATTGTTAAAAGTAACGATATTATTAGCAATCGCAGCAGTATTTCGTACAACTACATCTGACAGTTTTACATTACTCGTCTTTAATCGTCCTTCTTTGTCTTGGAAAATGACAACTTCATCTGGATCTACGCTGGTAAGATTTAGTAAATTATTGATTTCATTTTTGAGCCGATCAAGAGTTGCATATTTGGATAAGTCACCTTTAAAACTTTTTGTGGATAAATCTCCTAATAATGTTCCAAATTTTGTATAATAACTCATTATTTACTATCCTAGATAAAATTATCAACACTAGTTTAATATTATACAAAAATGGCAAAATCGTTGATATTAAACTTTGATACAGAGAGACTAGTGAAGCATAAACATAACAATGAACTTCCTGATTGTCATTATCTTATTGTTGGGCGAACTGGATCGGGGAAAACAAATTTGCTTATGAATTTGCTTCTTGGTGATAATTTTAACTACGACAGAGTTTATATTTACACAATCAATCCACAGCAAGATAAGTATGAGTTATTAAGTGAGTATAATAACAAGCTTCGTGATGATCTTAAAGCTGGTGAAGATTTTTTTATAATTAGGCAGCCAGAAGATCTTATTCCAGTTAATCAACTTGATGCAGATGAACATAAGATAGTAGTTTTTGATGATATTCCGCTAAACAACATGGAGATGAACAAAATAAGATCATATTTTTCACTATCCCGTAACAAACAGTGTAATTCTGTTTATCTCGCTCAAGGATTTTATAATGTTGATAGGTTTATTAGGCGAAATACGGGTTGTTTTATTTTATTTCCAGGATTGGATAATGTTGACGTTAGAAATATTGCAAGCGAGCAATGCGGTGGCGTGACAAAAGATAAGTTTATTGAACTTTACCGTAATGCTACAAAAGATAAATTTAACTTTTTCTTATTTGATAAACTTACAAATGATCCAACTAAAATGTTTCGCTGTTGTATTAACACTTACTTACAATAAAGCGTTTCAATTTTATAAAATTTATAATTATAATAATGGACAAACGAGCAAGATACAGACAACACATAGAAGATCTAAAAAAACTTGCTCAATCTCAGGCATCACTTAAGCAAAAAGTACAAGAAGCGCGACGTGGGCAAGTAACTGCTACAGAAACAACAGCTACAATTTTCAAGCCGGTTACTGAAGCATTATTAGGTAAACAACCTGAAACTAAACCACTGTCAGAAGAAGAACTTAAGCAACTACAGGAAAAAGGTTTGGTTGGAATTGTTAGAGAACAACAGGAAGCAGCTGCTGCAAAACTTGTTACTAGATCTGATGAAGAAAAGAGAAAACTGATTGAGGCACTTACAGCAAATATAGCTGATCCTGCGGCTAGACAAGCAGAAACAGATCGATTGATAAACAATCCGCTGGAACTTGAGCGAAGATTAGCAGAGTTAACAACGCAAGGAATAACAAATATTATAACAAATTTATCAGGAGACATAAAAGATATCAGAGAGGAGCAACAAAGAGTCGGTGATCTTACTGTAAAGTTTATGGAAGTTGGAGATCAAAGATTTTATTTTACAAAAAAAGCAAATGATGAGATAAAAGTTAGTGAATATAATGATTTTTTAAACAAAGAAAATATAAGGGGTATTGATGATATAAGCAAGTGGACTGATGCAGAATATCAAGCATTAATCGATAAATTTGATGTAATATTTAATGACGGAGCTGCTGCTAAAGATGAATTAAACACGGTTACAGAGATTAATAATATGATTCCACTTTATGAAAGAATGAGAAAGGGTGTCATTGCTCTCACGTTTAAAAAAACAGCAGAAAATAGCAGAGCAAAACCTTTTGGTAAAGGGTGGAGTTTTAAAAGAAAATTTGATAAACTCGATAAATCTCGTGTAGAAAAATATAGAAAAGAAAAAACAGGAACTGGTGTAAAAGTATTTACTTCAACTACTGAAATGATAGGTAGATTAATGTTATTAATATCATCAAAGGAAGCTGGGAATGTTAGTGTTGAACTTGATAATGAAATCATTGACATACTTGATCATCTAAGATCGAGTGAATTATTAACATCTGACGAATATGAAACTTTACACCGCGACTTAATCGCGGCGACTTAATTTTGTAAAATGATATAATATTAAAGGAATGCAAACAACATTATTACTAAACTCTAGCGAGTCTACAGAAGATAGCGCAAATTTTTCAGTAAATTATATTCCACCTATAGAACTAGATCCTACAAAACAATATGAAATTGGATTAATTTCTTGTACTTGCTGGAATGCTATACCTAACGTGAAAAATGATGTTAACGATGAAATGTATTTTACTATGATTACAACATCTCCAATATCTACAACAAAAAAAATAAAAATTCCGCAAGGAGCTTATAATATTGAAGATCTAAACAAGACAATCAAAGAGCTCATAACAGAAGCTAACGGTGTGGCTGATAATTTTGAATTAGAAGCAAATTATAACACATTGCGAACTAGGATAACTTTGAAAAATATAGCAATCAATCTTGAACCAAGAGAAAGAAGTATTGCACAACTGTTAGGATTTACTGAAAAAACTTACACTGCACTTGATCAGCCTATTACATATGACAGTGAACTGCCAGCAAATATAACGGAAGTAAATACAATATTAGTAAATTGCTCTACTGCTTCTGGCTCTTATACATCAAAAGGTAGCAAAGGTCAAACGATTTACAGTTTCTCACCAGAAGTCCCGCCAGGTTCTCTCATGCAAATAACTCCACAACATATTATATATTATCCTTTAAACGTTGAAGATCAAATATCAAGTATAAGGATGCAGTTGACAGATCAATCAGGAAAACAGTTACATGTTAGTAATGAAGTTGTAACTTATTATTTACATCTACGTGAGCAAAAGTAAAAATTATGCAACATCAAATATAATGAAACAAAGAAAAAAAGTTTATCGAAGAAAAATAGTAGGAGGATTTTTTGGAAATATATTCACTAAAGTTATTGAAAATATTCCAGGACTAGCACGTAAAGTTGCACCAATTGCTATTGACGCTGGTAAAGCTTTTGCAACTGGGGCTGCATCTGCCGCTGGGACTGCGGTGGGACAAAAAATAGCTAATAAAATAAAAGGAGATCCACCGACTGCATCTGAAATAAAACAAGCTATCTCAGAAATCGCTCCAACAAAAGAAACTCAAAAAGCTATGATAACAACAACAAAAAAATTATTATCACCAAAGGGCGAGCAGATCATACAAAAATTAATATCTAAAGTAACAATGCCGCAATAAAATTTTATATAATCTAATAAAATAAAATGTCTACTAAAAATTATCTCGAGTTAACAGAAACTTATGACATCGACAACGATGTGACAGAATTCGAGTTTGTTGAGTACCTTGATGAAAATTCTAACGAACCAAATAAAACTGGTATTAGAACCTTTAACACCAGAGACGAAGATGTATTTCTACTGCCACATAAGGCTATGTTAGAAGTTCGTGGTCAGATTATGACAGTAGCTAATCCACCTGCTGCAATTGCAGTTGGAGCAGAAGTAGCTCTTATAAATAACGGTTGGAGTCTATTCAAAAGTGCTAGATATCAACTGGCCAATCAAACTGTAGAAGATATTTCGAGTCACCTACAAGTTGCAAGTACAATTTTCAATATTATTTCATTTTCCGACGATTACTCGAGATCAACTGCAACTAATATGATGTGGTTTAAAGATACTGGACGGGGTATAGCTGAATCAACAGAATTTTTAAAGAGAGGCGCTATAGTACATGGAGCTAATGCTGATGAAAATACTGTAATTGTGAGAAATTTTCTCATTGCTAATGCTGCTGCACTAGATATTGTCGCACCTGCTGCAGATGCTAATGCAAACGCTACAAGAGTTTCTCTTACAGCAGCTTTCAATAATCTAAATATAACACCACCAGCTGCAGCTGCAGACGGTACTGCGATGTTAAATTTACTTCTTAACACACTTGATGTGAGAAATCCACGCTATAACGAAGGTTTTGCTAGGCGAAGAAAACTTGCAGCAGGATCACGTCAAATTACAATGATGCTTCCGCTAAGCATGATTTTCGGCTTTTGTCGCGATTATGATAAAGTATTTCGCGGAGTAAAACATACTCTTATTTTAGATCGAGCAGACCAAAACGATTGCTTGTTTAGATCTGGAGGGGCTGATGTACAGTTTATCATAAACAAACTTTCTTTGTGGATGCCACGTATAACACCATCAATCACTAAAATGTCAGAACTAAATAACACGCTTGATAAGCATACAAACAGAATTTACTTTAAGCAGCATAAGGTATATCAGACAGCGGTTCCAAATACTACTGACTACACATGGAGGGTCACAACAACATCAAGCGAACAACTGCCGAGAAATATCTTTGTCGTATTTCAACAACAAGCTCGACGAGGTAACCAACAACAAAATAATGCAGTATTTGATCACTCTGATGTCAGACGAATATACGCTAGATTAAATTCAAAGCAATATCCAGAACGAGCTATCGAGTGTAATTTTGCTGATGATGTTAATAAAAATATTTCTCGACCGTACATGTACCTGCTTGACGCAATACAAAAATATCAAGATGTTGAAGATGGAACTCAAATATCAGTAGAAGAATTTCGTACGCTTTATCCTATATTTCATTTTGATGTTAGTAAACATAACGAGCGAGCTGTAGACAGCACAGCGGATATTGAAATTACCTGGACACTTGGGGCGGTTCCAGTAGCGCCGTTATACGTATACGCATTAGTGATTAGTGATAGATTTATCACGGTAGATTCTATTGGAGGTAAAATGACAGTTCAAGTTTAATCTACAGTTGTTATATAAAATGGCAAAGTATATTGTAAAAGAAGTGTATTTGACTGATGGCCAAGTTAAAAAATTAGTAGCTGCTACTGCAAAGCGAGAACAGGTATCATTAAAAATCAATCCTAATATTTCTGATGGTGTTTTAACAAAATTAATGCTAACAAAAAATCAAGTAAAAAAGTATGATCGTAAAAAAACTTTTGTTTTAAATTTGAGTGCTGCACAAATGACAGCGATGGCAAAAGAAGGTGGTTTTCTTGGTCCGGCATTATCAGTATTAACTAGTACAATAATACCTAAACTTTTGCCGGTGTTGGGAACATTAGGACTAGCAGCAGCGTCTGGAGCAATATCTGGCGCAACGAAGAAAGCAGTCGAAGGTAATGGTATCATTCGTGGAAGTGGAATAAAAAAATTGTAAATTTTATGTAAATAATATATTATAATGCCACAAAAGAAAAAGAAATCACCAACAACAAAAAAAAAGAAAGTAATAAAAACAAAATCACCAACACCAAAGTGCAAATGCATATGCAATCAAACAAAACAAGGAGGAATTATTCCGTTCGCTCCACTTTTGGCGGGACTAGCGGGAAGTCTGCTGCCAAATCTTTTAGGAATCGGACGTGGTCTAACATTACCAGGAACTCGTCGACCCCGTTGAGTAATTTTGATATCATTGATAAGTTAAAAGCAGTTCCTGGATTTCACGGAGTTTATTCTAAAGATGAGCTCTCAGCAATAAAATCACCATCTGCTGTAAGTTCATGTGTTATTAATATACAAGATTTCAATGACGGATCCGGCACACATTGGGTAGCAGTTTATAATAATAATTATTTTGACTCGTTTGGACTTCCTCCAAGCGATGTAATAAAAAAGTATATGAAAAAAAAATTTACAAAAGTATATTATTCGTCAAATCAACTCCAACCTGTTGGAACGTCTGCTTGCGGATATTATTGTATTATGTTTATCCGACAGATGAGCAGAAATCTTAATTTTTTAAAATTTATTTTACAGTTTGATAAGCAACCTTCTCACGCTAATGATGAGATCGCAATTAATTTTATCTAAACTTATAAGTATAATAATGTCAACATACTGTCTCAAGTGTAAAACTAAAACAGAAGGTATTAATGAAACAACAGAAAAAACAAAAAACAACAGGATAATATTAAAAAGTATTTGTGCAATCTGTGGAAAAAGAAAAAATACATTTTTAAAGAAAACGTCCCCAGCGATAGTATCTCCAGCGACGTCGCTAGGATCTGGTTATCCTAATATTATTTTAGTCGACGACTAAAAATATAGAATGATATGCAACTGTGATTCTGACAGAGATTTGTGTATTGAGCAAAATAAAATTGTCGCATACTGTCAATGTTGTAACAACAGAGAAATAATAGGGTCAGGTATAGATATACATAAACTAATTGGAAAATTACCAAAACCAAAAGGCGGTTGGACATTGCCAGGGCATCGGTATACTGGTCCATGGAATCCGCTACATCAACAACTAGATGAAAACGACAATCCATTGCCAGGACAAGAGCCTTACAATCAAGTGGATGCAATAGCAATGCGTCATGATATCTGTTATCGTGATCATGAAAACTCAAAATTAGATTGTGATAAAGTAATGTTAGACGAATTACGTGATATGAAGCCAACAAATCTACGAGAACGTTTTGATAGAAAATTTGTTCAGGGAATAATTGGAGCAAAATATAAACTTGGACTCGGAGAGTCTCGTCAATCACCTCACGATCGGGGAAATAAAGTATACGATGATCTTGCAGTCGAACTACACAGACCTAAAAAAAAAAGTTCCAACGACGTAAAGTTGTCGCTAATGGTGTAGATGATATCTGGGCAATAGATTTGGTGGATGTATCCAATCTAGCTCAGTTTAACGTTGGCGCTGATGGCGCTCCAAAAAGGTATTTGTTTAATGTTATAGATGTTTTTAGCAAATACGCTTTCAGTATACCTGTTTCAGATAAGACAGGAACTTCAATGACCGATGCGCTAAAGCAGATAATAACAAGCACAGAAAGAAAACCAAACAAAATCTGGACTGATCATGGATCTGAGTTTTTTAACAAAAAGTTTGAACAGTTTCTAGAACAAAATAATATAAAAAGGTATGTTACAGGAAATGAGGGTAAAAGCGTTGTTGTTGAGAGATTTAATCGCACGCTAAACGAGAAAATACACAAACATATGACAGCTAAAAACACCAACAGGTACATCGATGACCTTTCTCAAATCGTAAGCGAATATAATAACACGAAACATCGAACCATCAAAATGACACCTAAAAAAGCTGTTAAAAATCCAATATTAGCAAATGAAAACATGTACCGCAGACATAAATTTAAGGTTGGTGATAAAGTTAGAATTTCTTTGATGAAAAAGGTGTTTGCAAAAGGATTTACTCCGAACTGGAGCGAAGAAGTATTTGTGGTTGATAAGGTACTTTTAACATTACCTGTAACATATGTTTTAAAAGATCTGGCAGGGGAACCGATTGTAGGTAGTTTTTATGAACAAGAACTACAGAAAACTGAGCAGGATGTTTTTGTTATCGAGAAAGTAATTAGAAAAAAAGGGGATAAAAGTTTAGTCAAATGGCGTGGGTATAGTGATAAATTTAACAGTTGGATCCCAACCAAGCAGATTATGATATAATGCTATTATAAATTAACTCATACTTTTGTTTGACAGATTTACATTTTACTGGTTTACATAATGATATTAGATACTGCTTACGATCGTTAGAGATCGTCATTAGATTAAAAATCTTGACAAATATGAAATCAAATTTAATATTTTTCTGTCGGCCTGGAATCTTGATATTTAAAAAAGGTTTGATTAACTGCCAGAACAGTTGTTGTTCGGCAACGGTAAAATTAAATTTAATTAGCTGCTTAGCAATGTGATACTTGACATTATACCGTTTAGTTGTTGATCTGCTGTAATTAGATCTGTCAGCAACAGTGACTATTTCACCATCATCAGATTCATTGTTATATAAAATATCATCTTCGCTATAACCAACAGATTTGTCTATAAAATCTTTGGAAAATGTAATACTATGTATGACATCATCACTGACGACCTTATCACTGACGACCTTATCACTAGTATCTTCTTCGTAGAGTTCAGCGAGTCGTTTCATCAAGTCCATTATTATAATATATTTTTATCTAATTTATTATTATAAGATGACCGATGAGATAAAATATCACCAAAAAGTTAATATAGTAAATTATAATGAACTAGCTGAAGCGGTAAGAAAATGTTTGTTGGGTTATAGTGTTGATGTTATTGTAATGCAAGGTGATTCTCATAAAATATTACTAACAGAAGCAGAAAAAAATAAAATTAATGAAAGTGCAGTAACGACGCTAAAATTTAATCACGATGATATCATAGCATTTGCTCATCATTGCTTGACTAAAACCGAATTACAAAATATTATTGATCATCATATCTAAAACCAATCCTAGCATCGTATTCTCTTGAAAAAGTTGATTTTGTTGCTCCATCAGCTATAATTTTTACGACTGCGGGATTTATCTTATAATATTTCGCCGCAGCTGAAATCGATTTGAATTCGATCTCCTCATCCGTTTCGAGGTTTTTTGAAATAACAGGTTTTATTGGGCATCTAAAATTAATACCATTACTATTTTTTCCTTTTCTCACATTTTCCTGTTGCGTTACTATCTCCAGATTTTCCAATCGATTATCAGTTTGTATATTATTGATGTGATTAATAACAAGACCATTGGGTATAGATCCATTGAACACCTCATAAACAAACCTATGACCAAGATAACGAACTTGATTTGTTGATGTTCCTCTAACAGTTACCCTGATATATCCCATATTGCTAATATTACTAAGAACTTTTTTAGTTTTTCTATTTCTAATAATACCGCGATCGTTAGCCTCGTATAAATCAAATACTGGGTGCGGCTGAAACTCATCTTGTAAGGATAAATTTTCAATATTATCATCAGTGACTTTACCATTATAATGATATACACGCTGTCCCTCTGGAATATCATCGCAGAACAACGTGTAAATAAAATCTTTTCTAAATATTACAATCCTCTCAGCATTATCTCCCTTTACACTAATGTCATAACCCGCTGACGTTAATTTGCCAACAGGTATTCTAGTTTTAATGTTAATAACCGAACCAATTACATTTCCAGCGTATAAGTTATACTTTGGGTGAATTTGATAAATCTCTTGCTCACGTGCGCTTGTCAGATTTACTGTCATTATATTATAGGTAATATTTTTTATCTCTAATTGATTTTTAGCGCATGCGCAGTGTGAGATAAAGTTATATTTTGGGTGAACTTGATATGTTTCTTGCTCACATGTGTTTGTTAGATTTGCTGTCATTATATTATAGGTGATATTTTTTATCTCTAATTGATTTTTAGCGCATGCGCAGTGTGAGGTAAAGTTATGTTTTGGGTGAACTTGATATGCTTCTTGCTCACATGTGTTTGTTAGATTTGCTGTCATTATATTATAGGAGATATTTTTTATCTCTAATTGATTTTTAGCGCATGCGCAGTGTGAAAAAATTATCAATTAGATATTACATTATAGTATAATAATGTTAAAATTGCGTGATATAGCTAAGAGAAGCTTTATGGGAGAACCTAATAAAATAGCGACTGCTTTTGCAGGTTTTGATAATAGTTATCAGTTTGATAATCAAATTGTTTTAGTAAATTTTAATGCAACTAATCTTTACCACCTATTACAGACAATTGTAAAACGTGAGCTCGAAAAACACAAAAGTATCAGATTATTTGTGCAATATCATGTTATATTTTCAAAGTTAGTTATAATGGAAGAATTAACTAACAAGGAAATTGCAGAACCTTATATTAACGCAAAATCGAGACGTGTTTTGCTTGGGACTGATCTGTTATCACTATCTGATGAAATACACCAAGAAATTGGAAAAAAAATAGAGGAATTTAGTCAATTAGGTTCGGGTTGGAAGTTTGAAATGATCAAAGGAATATTGTTTCACACGATGAAATATAATGTATTACGAGGTAGTTCATACGTCGACCTGCCACCAAAAATAAAAAGTAAAAGATGTTGTATAAACATCAAAAACGTAGATAACAAATGTTTCCAATGGGCTGTTCTTTCCGCACTATTTCCAGCAGAAAAAAACGCTACTCGTGTTGAAAGGTATATCAGTCATGTGTCTAGATTAAATTTTAAAGATATTAACTTTCCAGTGGCAGAAAATCAAATACCAAAATTTGAAAAGCAGAATAATGTTTCAATTAACGTTTTCGGACTAGATGAAAAGGAGGACGTATATCCGAGATATATTTCAGAAAAAGCTTCACAATCAACTATAAATTTACTGTACTACAAAAATCATTATGTTTGGATTAAAAACTTTAACGGACTAGTTGGTAGACAGTACAATAAGGATAAGAACAAAAAGTTCTTTTGTTACCGCTGCTTGCATGGCTGTACAAGCAATGAAACATTACAAAAGCATTTGCAGTACTGTAGTGATGTGCAAAGAATAACAATGCCATCTAAAAAAGATAGTGTGTTACAGTTTGTCCATCATAATCACAAACTAAAAATTCCTTTCGTCATATACGCTGATTTCGAATGCCTACTTCAACCTGTACTTGGTGTAGAAAATAATCCTAATCAATCGAGTACAAGAAAAGTTCAAAATCATGTTCCGTGTGGAGTAGCGTATAAGGTAGTTTGTTGTACTGATTCTAGATTATCTAAATCAATCAAATTATATCGTGGTAAAAATCCAGCTGTTTGGCTTCTCAAGCAGTTGATTAATGAAGTTGATAATATATTTACTCATTTGAAAAAAGTAACGCCAATGTTAAAATTAACACCTCAACAAGAATCCAATCACGAGCAAGCAGAAATTTGTCATATTTGTGAAAAAGCTTTTGATGATGATAAAAAAGTACATGACCATTGTCATTTGACTGGACAGTACCGTGGAGCGGCTCATAATCAGTGTAATTTAAAATTTCATGCTCCAGATTTTATTCCGGTTATTCTTCACAATTTTCGAGGATATGATAGCCATATTATAGTAGAAGCTTTTGGTGATCCTGAGATAAAAGCTCGTCTAAAACTCGATAACATCATCAAATGCATCCCAAATAATTTTGAAAAGTACATGTCAGTTACGCTAGGTAAATTGCGTTTTATTGACAGCCTGCAGTTTATGGCAGCCTCGTTAGATGAGTTAGTGAAAGGTTGTAGTAAATTTGATAACCTAAGAGACTGTTTTGGAGATAAATTTAATCTACTAGCTAAAAAAGGAGTTTTTCCATACGAATACCTCGACGATTGGAGTAAATTTGATGAAATATCTTTACCTGACAAAGACAAATTTTACTCACAACTTAAAAATGAAAATATAACTGATGACGAGTACAGGTATGCACAAGATATCTGGAAAGAGTTTGATTGTAAGACTTTTGGTGATTATCATGATTTATACCTGAAAACTGATGTGTTATTACTAGCAGATGTTTTTGAAAGTTTTCGTGAAGTGAGTTATAATAATTATGGACTAGATCCTTGCTGGTATTATTCTGCCCCTGGGTTGTCATGGGATGCTTTGCTAAAGTTTAGTAAGGTAAGGTTAGAATTACTGACAGACGTGGATATGTTCAATTTTATCGAAAAAGGTATCCGAGGCGGTATTAGCGTGATAACAAAAAAATATGCTGAAGCAAACAACAAATACCTGAAACAGTATAACCCTGACCTTCCTTCGAAGTATATAATTTATCTAGATTGTAATAATCTTTACGGTGGTTCGATGGCAGAACCAATGCCTTTTAGCGGATTTCATTGGATCACGGTTGATCGATTTCTATCAGAGATAGAAAAAAAGATACCTGACGATGTTTCCTATTTCGTTGAAGTTGATCTTGATTATCCAAATTCGCTACACAAATTACATAACGATTACCCTTTCTGTGCGGAATCGATGGTTATAGATTATAGTTTGTTATCAAAAGAACAACAAGCGTTAGCATCACCAAGGCAACATTCCATGGTCAAGAAACTAGTACCAAATTTACTTGATAAGAAAAATTATGTTTTGCATTACAAAGTTTTAAAACAAGCAGTCGATGCTGGTCTTGTGTTGAGAAAAGTTCATCGTGTACTAAAATTTAATCAGTCGCCGTGGATGAGAGGTTATATTAACTCCAACACTTCAAGAAGAGCTGCAGCGAAAACAGAGTTTGAGAAAAACTTCTTTAAACTGATGAACAATTCCGTTTTTGGTAAGACGATGGAGAATATTAGGAAACGCGTAAATATTGAAATAGTTAATGATGTCAATCGCAGAAACAAACTTGTGTCAGACGATGATTTTGTGAGCATGAAAATATTTAATGAAAATCTTGTTGCGATACAAAGAAGAAAAACAAATCTAAAACTAAACAAGCCGATCTATGTTGGAGCTGCAGTGTTAGATTTATCAAAGTGGATGATGTATGATTTTCATTACACTTTTGTTAAAAATCAGTGGCCGGCTAGTAGATTATTGTTTACTGATACTGATTCACTCGTGTATGAAATTGAATGTGAGGACATCTATCAGGACATGTACAATAATCGACATCTGTTTGATCTTTCCGATTATCCACGTGACAGTAAATTTCATGACGACACAAATAAAAAGGTTATTGGTAAGTTTAAAGATGAAATGAACTCGAGCGCTATCAAATACTTTATCGGATTACGTAGTAAAATGTATGCCGTATTGTTAGATAATAATAAAATAACGAAAAAAGCCAAAGGTCTGCCTCGTAATTTTGTTAAAAAGTTTATGAAATTTGATGACTACAGGTACGCGCTTGATGGTGGTGTTAGTTTTATGAGAGCTATGGCAATTCGAACTAATCATCATAAACTCGAAACAGATGTCATTATCAAACGTGGATTGTACAATTTTGATGACAAACGCTATTGTAAAAATGGGGTAGATACATTTGCCCTTGGGTATTGTTATGATGATAGATCTATACTCGACATTATCTTTTCCAACTGAAATTTTATCTAAACTTATAAAATAATGTTTGAAAATTTGACAATGACAAATAGCTACAATAGTAACATCAAATATCTAATGATGGACGGTAAACAATTGACAGTTGAATTTAATAATGAAACATCAGGTATATGTTTTAATGGAACATGTGACAAGTTAAAACTTTCGCTCATCAGATCTGATGACAGCATGTATTTCAATTATCTCGAACAATTGTATCAAAAGTTGCTAACGGAATTTAAAAACTTTCACAGCCCCATTAGCCAACAAAACTATACTAAACTCACAATTGATCTCGATCGGTCAAAGGTATATTTTATCAACAAAAAATATCCTCTGAACAAACCAGAAATGAAAGATCTGTTTGAGTCCCGTCGCTGTGTGAGTGGTAAAGTAAAATTTAGTATCTATAGTCGTGATAGTGAAATATTTTTAATATCAACAGTTGAAACATTAATCATTGGTAACGAGATATAAAATAATATCATTTTCATTCTAATGCTAGTTTAATTTCCACCTTGTTAACTGAAACATTCTAATGCACAGTTTAATTTTCATCCTGTTATCTTGTGGTAAAACCCGTTTGCCGTCTTTAGAATAATTGTATTCCACACATGCGCTGTTCTAACAAATTAGTCACCTCTGTATCAGAGCTTATCGCATTCCAACACCTATTGTTTTGTTTGGTTACAAAATACCTGTTTACAGGTAGTAGTAGGGGGAAAAAAAGAGGTGGGGGAGGGTGAGTCAAAACCCTGTTTTATTTTGGAAAAAAAGGGGGTGGGGTGGGGGATAATTTAGGACTATAATTTATACTTGTTTCGAGGGTAAAAAAACAAAGTGAGTTGAAAACCTGGTTTTCTAATAGGGTGAGTTGAAAACCTGGTTTATTTTGGAAGAAAAGGGGGTGGGGTGGGGGATAATTTATACTTGTTTGGAGGGTAAAAAAACAAAGTGAGTTGAAAACCTGGTTTCCTAATACTACTATATTGACAATTTGCATTTTATTCTAGAGTATTATAACTTAATCTACCATTAAGGGTCTAAAATGAAGTCAATTTGTAATTTCACCAATTAACATATAAAGCAATACAAATTTGAAAATGCAATGTACAGATTATAAATGAATGAAAAGAGATGCAGAAGGAGAGGGAGTATAAGATTTAATGAAGCATTAACATAAATGAAAGTAGAAGAAATAGAAGAAAAGTGACAAACAGGAGAATTAAGAAATCAATTTATAGAAATGCTCAATTAATGAGAATATACAAGTGGAAAAAGAAAGTAATCCTGCAAAAACAAATAAAAAACTGACTCATTTTTATTTACAAAGTAAACCTTCATAATGCACTTACACATTTAAACTATGCACATGTATGGCAAAACTAGCAAATGAAATGGAGGGAGTTACAGGTAAATTAAGAATAACATCTTACTTTTGAATAAGAGTGACATGTTTTCATTACAAGGAATAAAAAAGCCTTTATGTTCCTAGAATGTCAGCACAACACAATAACTTTCAACATACAGTGTACCTTGCTGAAATTAAGCATACTCAGATTTGAAAGCATTGCAGTTTTTATCTTTGTGGGTTGAAGGAATTTGTTTGCTGGATAGTGAGAAAAGTAGTTGTGTTATCACAGCAGAAATGGAAATCAACTGTTGTGCCAGTAACATATATGGTTAGATGTATTCATCTATTTGCCTGTGAATTAAACCATATCTGAAGAAAAAAGTTAACCTTTGAGAAGAGATATGAGGTACATCTCTTTTCTTTAGGGTCAGGGGATATTCAATATTCAAAACATGTCTGTAAAGGCAGGTAAATTTTCAGCTCAAGGGTCACAACAAATAGCCATATATTGTTTTAAAGTTATGAACAAACTAAGACTGGATGAAAGTAATCTTGTGTAGATCATCAATTTGGGAGACAATACCTGAAATTATGACTTTGTTGTAAAGTCCAAAAGAAACTATACTGACAAAATAATAATAATTACACATGTAATAATAATAATAATAATAATAATAATAATAATAATAATAATAATAATAATAATAATAATAATAATAATAATAATAATCTGTACAAGGAATTTGTTTAAAAATCAAGTTTAAAAGGTTAAACTGCATACAGTGGCCATCTCAGTGTAATGGTCAGTTTTCACTTTTTCCATGAGTGGGCTGCTAATGATTAGCATGTGTGTATGTGTTTGTGTGTGTATGTCTGTGTGTGTGTGTGTGTGTTTGTGAGAGAGAGAGAGAGAGAGAGAGAGAAAGAAAGAGAGAATTCACCAGAAAATCTTTCTTAGATTGATCATTGGTTTAGTAGATTAATGTATTTCATATTAACATAATGAACAAGGTTAAGGCTGGTATTTTCCAAATAGTGCTAAAAATACACCTAAAATAGTTTACACTTTTTAGGCAGCTTTGTCACCTACTTCACCTGGTAGCATGACCCATGCTATCCCTGTTCAGTGTTAATTTGTGCGCAAAGATGTAGGATCTTTATCCCACCCCTCCACACCTCACTCACACCAGGCTTGTTCTTGATCTAAAATTTGTACATAGTCCCAATATTCAGTATTGGCAGAGCAATGATACTAAAGTTGGTCTTCTTTGTTCATTAAATCTTAAATGACCCCAATATAATCATGATGACTGACTTTCACTCTGTCACACATAATGTGATAGGAGAGGTCCAAAATACCTTTCTTATCCATTGGGTAAGCTAGAATCTGCCTTAGTATCCAGTATGATTTTAAACACATTAATTTTAGTGTCATTGAAAACACTTAAAGCATTTAGAATTCCCCTTTATATATGGTAGGAAGATGCTACATTTCTAATCTATTTTCCCCATTATTGGTCTTCTTTTCCTGGTATTGTCATTAGGACTAGCATTAAGCCTGTTGGAAAAAACCTATTCCAGATAATGACACCTCAGGTTTAGTTCTTGTTTTAAATCTGTCAGATGTAATGACTTTAGCTTAAGATGTATATATTATGTTCTGACCACCTCAAGTTTTTGATCTAATGGATGATGCAAGTCAAAATCAAGGTACTGGTCAGTACATGTATGTTTACAATAAACCATAATTTTTAAAGTGCTGTCTATGTTTCTGATGATGTTTGTGTCCAAAAACAATAAGCTATCATTTTTCTACTTTTCTATAATAAATTTAATATCTGGATCAATGCTATTAATGTGATCTGTGAATTCAACATGTTCCAACTGCTGCTTAGTGTGTCATCCACATATCTGCACTACCAACTGTGATGATGGGAAAAAGTGTTGAGTGTTAACAATTAAAAGTGTTTCATATACATGTATAATGTACTGGGGAAACTTGTGACCTCATATTATTTCATGTATTCAAAGGAAGAAACTTTCATCATAGTTCAAACACAGCTCTAACAGTCTTGTTACATGCTGACAGTGGTGTCCTTTTTGTAAGGGTACTGTCAGATTATAAAAAGCCTTATCAGCCAGTACACTATAAATTAGGCACTCTGTCAAATGAAACCAACACAACATCCTCCAACAAATTCTTATCCTTAAACAACCTGCAGAACATCTGGGACAATCTATTAACATTTCTCTCCATTCCCTTGGGCAATGTAGAGATCAAATCAGTCTGATGATGAAGTCCTTGGAGGAGGAAAAATCTCCAGGTTAGCTTTATTTATATTGTCTATGTCACCAAACAGTTTACAATGTAATCAAATATGAATTTTCGAGATAACATACAAGTCCAGGTTTGATGGACAGACAGACATATGGATGGACAGGACCCTGCTGCAAACAGTGGGGACATTAAAATCCAAGAATTGGATCCTTAACCAATCTAGGGGTCAATATTGTGTTCTTAAACATGTACCATGATTCAAAATTTCTTCCCTATGCCTAATGAATGGACAATATACAAGTCACCAGACACTGTTCATGTTATACTATTCATGCCATGTGACTGTTCCATTACCTTGTCAAACACTAGCTTGCAGATACATCAGTTGTACCAACATCATAAACACAAATGATTAGCATTGGATTACCTAGGGAAATTAAAAGACTATTAGTTAAAATGTTTAGTTAAAAGAACTACATCCCTTATCCATTGTAATCACAAAAATCTAGTAGACAGGACTCTGTCTCTGTGACGTCCAATTACAAGGCATACACTCAAATAAAGATTTAAAAAATCTTACAATCCTGGTACACAACCTTTATCCTATATATGATGTCCAATAATGGGCCAGTAATAAAAATGAGAATAAACAAAACACATAAAAAAACCTGGTAAACAATCCTATTACTCTTACTCTATGATACGCATCACAAATTACAAGGAGGAAAAAAAATCATACAAACCTGGCACACAAGCCTGTTTCTCCTTCACTCTACGAAATCCCATCACGATAGGCGAGTAATCACAATGAGGATAATCTCCCAGACACAGCTCATTGTTCAGTGGAACAAACTGAAATGATGATTTGGAAAATAGTTTCTCATAGTCTATGATCGCTATAGTTACAAGCTGCATGGCAAGTTGTGTTCACAAGATTCTGTCTTACAATGCTTTCAGCTGTAGAGTATCTAAAGGGCAATAACTCCAAGACAAAATGTAAGAACTTTGTTATTAGTCTATACACTGTATATGCATCTTCAGAAAATGACCATAAACAGAAAGTTCCATAAGAATATACTGTATTCAAAATGGTTAGTCTCATACTAATTGCATTCATATTCTACATACATCACAGGAAAAAAGGGGGTTTTCTACTGTTTTCTAAATAGTGCCCAGGGTCCATGGAATATGGAATTTTTATGCATAGTGACAACAAACAACAAACTTGTGATAAAGGGACTGATGGACAACAGATGGACAGTGGGTCATCACATAAGTTCTGCTGCTTTATTACCAATACAATGTTATCCATATGATTTTGAAAGCTGCAGTCCATTCTTTCCTTAATGTCCTTGTAATTATTCAGAACATAATATATGTATTGTTGTCTCACTGACATAAATGTCATCTAATTGCAAATGCTCATTCATTTGTGAAATATTTAGTAGAATAATGAAAGATTGAAAGTCCCTAGTAAGCGAGAACAGTGACAATTGTTTGAGATGTTAAAACTAAAACATTTATCAAAAGCTCTGCTTTGTCATTCTTTAATTTTGTGCACATATGTATCAAATTATTTTTTTATTTTTATCAAAATAATCTTTAGGCACTAATTATAAATTGACTGGTGCCCTTACCTGTTATGACTATGCCTATGTAACTAAACCAAATCTCTATACCATTGCTTTAACTCTGTTTTGACTAGGACTATGTAACTAAACCAAATCTCTATACCATTGCTTTAACTCTGTTTTGACTAGGCCTATGTAACTAAACCAATTCTCTATACCATTGCTTTAACTCTGTTTTGACTAGGCCTATGTAACTAAACCAAATCTCTATACCATTGCTTTAACTCTGTTTTGACTAGGCCTATGTAACTAAACCAAATCTCTATACCATTGCTTTAACTCTGTTTTGACTAGGCCTATGTAACTAAACCAATTCTCTATACCATTGCTTTAACTCTGCTATGACTAGGCCAATGTAACTAAACCAAATCTCAATACCATTGCTTTAACTCTGCTATGACTAGGCCAATGTAACTAAACCAAATCTCAATACCATTGCTTTAACTCTGCTATGACTAGGCCAATGTAACTAAACCAAATCTCAATACCATTGCTTTAACTCTGCTATGACTAGGCCAATGTAACTAAACCAAATCTCAATACCATTGCTTTAACTCTGCTATGACTAGGCCAATGTAACTAAACCAAATCTCAATACCATTGCTTTAACTCTGCTATGACTAGGCCTCTATAACTAAACCAAATCTCTTTGCCATTGCTTTAACTGCTATGACTAGGCCAATGTAACTAAATCAAATCTCTATACCATTGCTTTAACTCTGTTATGACTAGGCTTATGTAACTAAACCAAATCTCTATACCATTTCTTTAACTCTGCTATGACTAGGCCTTTGTAACTAAACCAAATCTTTATACCATTTCTTTAAATCTGTTATGACTTGGCCTATGTAACTAAACCAAATCTCTATACCATTGCTTTAACTCGGTTATGACTACGCTTATGTAACTAAACCAATTCTCTTTACCAATTGCTTTAACTCTGCTATGACTAGGCCAATGTAACTAAACCAAATCTCAATACCATTGCTTTAACTCTGCTATGACTAGGCCTCTATAACTAAACCAAATCTCTATATCATTGCTTTAACTCTGTTTTGACTAGACCTATGCAACTTAACCAAATCTCTATACCATTGCTTTAATTCTGTTGTGACTAAGCCTCTTTAACTAAACCAAATCTCTATATCATTGCTTTAACTCTGCTATGATTTGGCCTATGTAACTAAACCAAATCTCTATACCATTGCTTTAACTCTGCTATGACTTGGCCTATGTAACTAAACCAAATCTCTATACCATTGCTTTAACTCTGCTATGACTTGGCCTCTATAACTAAACCAAATCTCTATACCATTGCTTTACTCTGCTATGACTAGGCCAATGTAACTAAACCAAATCACTTTACCATTGCTTTAACTCTGTTATGACTTGGCCTATGTAACTAAACCAATTCTCTTTACCATTGCTTTAACTCTGTTATGACCAGGCCTCTATAACTAAACCAAATCTCTATACCATTGCTTGAACTCTGTTATGACTAGGCCTATGCAACTAAACCAAATCTCTATACCATTGCTTGAACTCTGTTTTGACTAGGCCTATGTAACTAAACCAAATCTCTTTACCATTGCTTTAATTCTGTTATAACTAGGCCTCTATAACTAAACCAAATCTCTATATCATTGCATTAACTCTGTTATGACTAGGCCTATGCAACTAAACCAAATCTCTATACCATTGCTTTAAATCTGCTATGACTAGGCCTATGTACTAAACCAAATCTCTATATCATTGCTTTAACTCTGTTATGACTAGGCCTATGCAACTAAACCAAATCTCTATACCATTGCTTTAAATCTGTTATGACTAGGCCTATGCAACTAAACCAAATCTCTATACCATTGCTTTAACTCTGCTATGACTAGGCCTATGCAACTAAACCAAATCTCTATACCATTGCTTTAACTCTGCTATGACTAGGCCTATGTAACTAAACCAAATCTCTATACCATTGCTTTAACTCTGCTATGACTAGGCCTATGCAACTAAACCAAATCTCTATACCATTGCTTTAACTCTGCTATGACTAGGCCTATGTAACTAAACCAAAACTCTATATCATTGCTTTAACTCTGTTATGACTAGGCCAATGTAACTAAACCAAATCTCTATATCATTACTTTAACTCTGTTATGACTAGGCCTATGTAACTAAACCAAATCTCTATATCATTGCTTTAACTCTGTTATGACTAGGCCTATGCAACTAAACCTAATCTCTATACCATTGCTTTAACTCTGTTTAATAGCCAGCACACTACTTGACTGCTGTTCATTTGCAGAGGTCTCAGAAACACTTAATCATGAGTATCTGGATGCAATTTTGTAAAATCTGGGATGCTGAAAATCACTTAGAGGAGAGTCCTCTGTACACATAATATGACCCCAGCAAAATTCAAAGACCTGCTATTCATGCTTCAGCCACCTGCTGAGTGGAAAATGTGCTGATCAATTAGCTTTGCTGATATTTATAATGACAGAATTCAGTGACTGAAAAGACCCCTTGATGTACATACATGTTGTGGTTATAGGAGAACATCAAAAGAACATGATACAATAGTGGGTGGCAAATTTAAAGACTGACTGCTTGGTGGAAAATGCTGATATTTACAATAGTTAAATTCAAAAGTAGAAAGACTCAGAGATGCACCAGACATCTCACTAGGATTTTAAACTAGGTGTCCAGGATGCCCATAATAGTAAAAATACAGAGTTGCCAACCCTCCAGCCTCGAATTTAGCGAAAAAAGGTAAATAAATTAGTGAATTTAGAACACAATTAGTGAAAAGTTATACCATGACACTAACTCCATCCATTTTTATGGTCAGTGCTGCATTATATAAAAATCCAGAAATACAACTAAAACATTATTTACATTGACTACAAGTACAAACTTATTTGCAGCCAAATTTACTGATATACACAAACTTGACATTATTTGTCATGATATGATGCTTTGGCAGACTTGAACTTTCTCAACTGGGCTATGGCAAATTTGTTTTGAAAACAGTTCAGGCTGCTTGCCTGCAGTTTAATGGTGACTAAAATGTTGCAAATTTTCAGCACCAAAGAAGGTACTAAAGTTTGTCTTTTTTTTGTTACAATAGGAAATAATCTTTCAGTGTCATTATTGTTGATCACCAACCAAGAAAGGCAGGTTATATTCAACAAAAAAAACCTCACAAACAATGCTTCAGCTTTGGTAGCTTGCAGGACTTGAATATGTGGCTTAAAGTACTCCAGAGCTGTAATCTTCTGTGTGTTCTTCATTTTACTACTATCTATGTGCTTTTTGCAAGCTATGTGCTTTTTCATCTTGTTCTGAATTATACCCACTGACATGTCTTCAATACTGTCAGGCAACCTCTTGTGATTAATGGGTAAATGAATATATATCTGGCATTGTCACAGTTTTTGACATAAATTACTATACTATTATATTACTATAAATTACTATACCATACTATATTATTATATAGTACATGTATGACTGATAAATTGTAAGCAGCAATATGAGCCTCTGTGCATAATTCCAATTCTATAATTTGTGGCATAACTATTAACACTGTATGAAAAGCATAATGTACATTGATGTTTGATGGCTGAAGCAAGGCCAATTTTTGATGTACTCCAATTTATATTTAACTTTTTTTATGGAATTCATCTTTTTTCATGCTGGTGAAAACATTTTAACTGTTGAGTAGCTTAATTATGAAATGTTATTAATCCAGAAGATAAAATAAACATACAACTATTCATGATTAGTGTACCGCTCAAGTGGTCTGGTGGTTAGAGCATCTGCCTCGGATGGGGGAAGTCGTGGGTTCGATCCCCCGTCGGATAATGCCAAAGACTTACAAAATGGTACTAACAGCTGCCTCGCTTGATGTTCAGCATTAAGAGGTTAGTGTTAGGACTGGTCGGCCTGGTGTCAGGATAATGTGACTGGGTGTTACATCGTTCTACATGTCTGCGGCATGATGCCCAGATGCCATCACTATAAACTGACACACTGCAGACATCGTAGCAATATGACTGAAAAATTGTTAAAGCTACGTTAAAAATCATAAACACCACCACACCTGTGCCATTTAAAAGAAACCCACACAAAACAAACAGCTGGGCCATGGTTTTCTTTATGAATATTTGTAAAACTTCTGTTCTAAATATAGACTATATACTTTACAATGCTTGCTACAACGCAAACTCTAAGAAACAAAGTGGGATAAAATTTATTTAGTAGCTCTTGTCATTTAGTAGAATTATAAGGATGAATTCTGTAAAGCAAGCTATTAACATGACCTAGTTCATCAGCTAAAATGCTGACAGAATGAGTCCAAAATAATGTATTTCATTTCAATAGCCAGATGCATAAAGATTACATCTTTTCCTAATCATGCACAGAATTGGTTATGAGTCATGAATACGTAATGGTTGTATCCTTTTTGTCCAAAATTAATATCATTTTGAACAAAATATTCAGGTGACAACTGCCACTTTCAAATAGAAAGCATTGCAGAATTTTATTTCCATCAATCAGTCAAATTGATCATGTGTTTTGCACCAATAGTTGGTGATCTTAGATGCACAGAATAGCTAGACAAAGGGTATAACTCGTTTGTCTTTCAGGTGAAACTGAATTTTGACAATTCTAGGAATGGTTTTACTAGGTCAGGGGTCACACTCACACACTATCTTAAACTTGGCTACCGTCCCAATTATCAGCTCAAGCAACTTTAGCACTCCTATGTACCTAATTAAAATTTTTGTCAGTTTGCTATTTAACCCTAAAATACCTATCAAAATTTGCAAACCAACTTTTGTCGAAGTCTTGATGTGTATTGATTTTGAGATTACATGCACTATTTATTTGGTTACAATCACAAATGAACACAATAATGGAAGCTCAAATTATGATGTACCCTCCAAGGTTTTTCTGCCTGTGAATTCAGTCAGTGTGAATATCAGCACATTTTCCAACCCAAGCTGCTAGTCTCTTTCAACCTAATGCCCAGTTACTGCATCTGTGGGTCTTTTAGTCACTTAATTCTGTTGCTGTAAAAATCAGCACAGCCTAAATGATCAATAATCAACACATTTTCCTACTCAGCAGGTGGTTGACATACAACTATCAAATCTTTGAATTTGTTGCCCATCTATTTGCATGCATACAGAGAACTCCTGCAATAGCCCATTTCATACCAGATTTAACCGAGTTGCTCTGTAATTATCCAAAATCCTCCCGAGTCACTTTATACTCCAGCCAATCAAACGCTGGCAGGCATCTGTACATAACAAAATGGCATACATTCTTGTTTAGACGTATCAGATTAAAACAAATTAATAAATGCCCGCTAAATGCCTGGGACTTATGCAGCTTTACCGTCGAAAAATATTCCAGGTTTGTTATACTTCGGATAAATATGAAAAATTCCTTTTTTTAGTAAATGAAACTCGATTTATGAAATGCGGTGTTATGGTAAAAAAAAGGGATTATATTTTTAACATCGACACCATTTCCATACTCGCATGTATATTTCCAGATGTAAAACAGCTCATAACTATTCTCTTGTATGGCTATAAAATCCAGAAAAGACAGGATGGTTCCAATATTCAATTTTGTCAATATATGTGGCATCATCGCTGTTGAATAGGCATTTTTCAACTCTATAAACGAAGCTGAAGTAGTTGGAACAGTTGATGCTAATGCTGAATTGTCCGCCTTGTTTTGACCACTAGTCTGATCCCCTGCTTACTATGCTACCTGCGATGCACTCCGCTATACTATACTAGGGAGCATACTAAGCAGGGGATCAGACTATTTGCCTACCAGCTATCTGATTGGATATTGCTGTCAGTTGACCACCTGCCACATGATCAAAATTCTGAGCAAATTACGAAGTTCACTGAAGTCTCCATGAAATGGTCTATGGGTGATTTTATGCATTCAGGATAAATAATCTGCATCTAAATATGCATAATTAAGCATTTTGGAGACCTCTCTGTACATGTGGTCTTTTATAGAGTACATCAAAAGAACTTGATGCAATAGCTTGTCAGCAAGTTCAAAGACTAACTGGCTGCTGGATAAGAAATTGTACTGATATTTACAATGATTGAATTTAGTGACATTAAGACCCATGTGTCATTTATAAGAGCACATCACAAGAATTTTGACTTAGCCATGTGTAAGGAAGTGTGTGGTGCCTGGCTTAGCATTTGAAATAAGACCTTTCCTTGGATTGATAAAACTGACAAAATTCAGTCACACTCTGAAGGACAAACAAGAGCTATATGTCAGTGTTATAAAGAATGTGGAAATTAAACTCAGTCATGACCAATAGTTCTTCAAATCTGCTAAGTTTGCATCTTCTGAGAGGGGACTGCAACTTTTGCTGGTGAGTCTCCTATTTTTATCAAAGTGGGAGTCCTGGACTCCTAGTTTTAAAATACTAGTGAGATCTCTGATTCACTGAGGACTCTGCTGTTGACCTTTCAGGAACCCAAAATTTAAAGTGTGTAGATTTCCACATCCCCAGACCTGTTGACCTTGACCTTTAACCAGAAACCTATAGGGTGACTTTCTTGTTTTAATACCAGCTATCTACAGAGTTTAGTCACAGCATGTAGTGCAAAACTTAAAAGTAGTTTTATTCAGATCATGTGTGCCACACTAAAAAATTGTCAAAGTAGGTTAAAATAAACTCAGGATATGTGGAAACCATTTTTCTTCACTTTGATTTTTTGACCCTCAAATAAACATTTTTCTTACCTCAAATGCAAGCCATTTACAAAGTTTGGTCAAGATATCTTGTTTAAAATACAAGATTTTGTTCCTTCTTTCAGCATGTGACCATGCCATTTTAACTTTTGAGCTAAATATTGACATATTTCTTTCTCATCCAAAAAGCAAGCTACTGTACAGTTTAGTTATGATAGATGGTTGAGACTGGAGTAATTCTGTGCTTATGAAACAGATAACAGAAAGATGAATGGATTGAGGGACAACATCATAACAGAATGTATTCCCCCTTATGGATAGCATATACATAATTAAAAAAAAATTAAAAAGCAAACCGTGCAAAATCTTGATAGTGGTAAATGCTTAAAATACGAACCTCTGGCAAAGGGTTTTCTACACGTATCTGGATAGGTACCATTTCATCTGCCTGAAACCTGTATAAATAAGGTTCATTGAACATAACTGGTTTGTCATCTTCATCTTTCTTTCTTCTTCGTCGGGCATTTCTGTTGTAATCATTCTCTATTCTTTTGTGTTTTTCCCCATATTTGTCCCAAAACGCCACCACACGAACATTTTCATCAAAACGCGATCTCTGCATATGCGCATTCTGTCCACTCAAATAACCACGGATAGGCAAGAGTGTCTGTTTCAACAGCAGACGTGTTGCAATCATGTCCTTTGCTGATTTTGCCCAAAATAATCGTGACCGTTCTAGCTTGTCATGCTCCATTTCAATCCCATCTATTATTATTGGTCGCAAACGCGTAACTACTGCATCCAAATCCAAAACACCATCCTTTTCCATGCTGCTGTAGACATCTGGCAACCCATCGACAAGGTTTGTTTTAGTGCGGTCCTGAAAATACTGAAGATTTTTGGGATTTATTCTTGTTCTAAGAAGAGCAATTTTATTTTCATTGCTTGTCAGGTGTTTGATTCTTTCTTCTACAGTAGGCATGGTCATAATATTTTGTGTCTCGTCGTAGATCTTCCACGCATTCTTCTCTGATAATTCACCCCATACTTGTCCAGGAGGCCACCTTGGTTTTATCGGCGGATACTCGACTTCTTTAACTTCTTCCTGCAGCTGGACTTGTGCTGAATAATGCCTTCTGTTTGTGAAATAACACGAATAATAAAGAAAATTAGGCGGAAACTTGATAAACCTAGACCGCACCAAGGACGCTGCCATTTTGTACTTTTCCTGCAAATGTTATTTGGCACGATATTCAGGCTGCGCATATCAGGTTGTACAATTTGTAAAATGCACAATAACCGGATGGAATGTGTAGACGTTTTACACACATTTTTTGAAACATATAAGTAAGCTCCTGTGATTAATTTAAGGTCATTAAATTTATCCAAGGTATTTGGAGACTTTATTTGATTTTCATTTTGGAGAATATTAAGTATAATAAGCTCAACAGGAAATACAAATAAACAAAGCATATGTATTAATACCTTAGGCCTAATTGTCACTATATATTAAGAGACACCGTGCATTCTGCAACCAGGAAAAAAATCGTAAAAACGTTTCAAAGAATTTTATATGACTGACTTTCCGTTATAAACCTTCTGTTAAATGTTATAGCAAACGTTGCTTCAATAAATCATACATACCTATGTAAACAAAAGTACCTTATATAAGAAGAGATCTAAGGAAAGCTATATATGCTAAACACACCTTGTTTACAAAATACACTCGGTACAGATCATCTAAAGTTTGTGAAAACTATGGGAAGCAGAGAAATTTGGCAAACAAGTTAAAGAATTCGTCTCTTATTGCTAACATTTTTTGTTGTGGTTTTCTATTTCTGTTTTTTGTTTTTGTTGTTTTAGACAGCTGTGCAAGATGTGCAAAATGTCTAGAGACGTCTGGTTAACTAATTGCGATAGTTTTTAATAAATGTTCCGATGGTCAAGATAAAATCATTCTTGCTGAAGATGCAAAAAATTTTAACAACAACAAATAAATATGTGAAATCGACAATAATTTTGATGTAAATGTGGTTGTAGACATTGGTTAAACTCTTCATGAAAAAATATATAATTGAAATTCTGATGATACATCGAAGACTTTTGACTGCCTCCCTCATGATATTCTTATCTGCAAGTTAAGTGCTATATTAGAAGACTCAGTAGGGTTCTTATTGCGCTAGTAGTTCAACTGAAGTTTAAAAGGGGTTTCCTCAGGGGTCGATTCAAAGACCGATACTTTTTGATGTTTGTTGTTTTGGGGTTTTTTTTATCAATAATGCTTACTATTTTATTACCTATGGCTCTTTATATAGCTATGTCAACGACAACACTGTTGTCCTTTCCTCACCGAATTAAGACACTCGATTAAGACACTCGATTCAGAGCCCAACATTCTGATTGACTGGTTCACTGACAACAGAATGCAAGCCAACACTAACAAGTTTCAAGCATTAGTTGTGGGTAAAAAGACATTCTTTGTTAAGCCTGTAATAAACATGACATATTCTTTGTTGTCATAAGCTATGAAGAAATTATTAAACTGCTAAGAATTTAATTCAACTATTGTTATTTATATTTAACTTTTATATTTGTTGGCTTTTCTTAATGTATTTTTCACATGACCTTATCCAAAATCACATTCATTGTATGCCTGACCAGGACCATTTATTGTAAACAGACTACACAGACAAAATAATTTCTCTATGATTGTGGATTAAATATTCAGATGAAGTAAACTATTTGACTAAATTTGAGTTAAAGATATAGCCTTGTTTCTGACTATATAAACCAGTTGAATGAACGTTTCCGTTAAGTGATAGAGAATTTTCAAAATATAGTAATTGCGACCCCAGTCCAATTAAAGAGCAACATAACCTTATTTATCTAAAACCTCATCATCCTCGCCGTAACATCTTGAAGCAGAATTAGTCTTATTATCTTCATTTGGGTGGAGTTATTGATTCAAATTATTATTCACTGGAAATTTGTTGCTTACAGTTCAGTTTAATATTTTTTGTTGGTTTCTTTTTAAATAGTTTTGTGGCTGATATTGACATTGGTATTGTTCAAGTCTGTTGAACCTTACTCGTAGGAGTCTGCTTTATTGGAAGGGTTGGTTGTAGGTTTCTGCAGCCAAGAACGGTGGAATTGGCAGTCACGACCGCACACACTATGTCCCCTAGTGGAAATAGTCTTCTCATTCCCTGTGACCGAGCTAACTCATCCAGAAAAAAAAACCATGTGGGATTTGCCTATTCTAACCTTGTATTTATCCTATGTTCTATGTATTTTTGTTGCCTTTTATATGCTATAGCTAATTGTATTTTGTACTATACACTGTCCAAAATCAAGTACACTGTGTTCAAATTAGTATTCTCTGGAAGTACGAAGCGCTCAAAGTAGTATAGGGAAATGAGGGTTTTGGCCCACCACCCCCTCCCACACCTCCTCCCCCACCCTCACCAAAACCCTCATTTTCCTATACTACTACTATGTAGACAGATATTTTGTAACCAGACAAAACAACAGGTGTTGGAATGCGATAAGCTCTGTCAACAGAAGTGATGAATTTGTTAGAACAGCGTATGTGTGGAATACGATTATTCTAAAGACGGCAAATGGGTTTTACCACAAATTTTTTATCAGATAACAGGATGAAAATTAAACTATGCATTAGAACGTTTCAGTTAACAAGGTGGAAATTAAACTAGCATTAGAATGAAAATGATATTATTTTATATCTCGTTACCAATGATTAATGTTTCAACTGTTGATATTAAAAATACTTCACTATCACGACTATAGATACTAAATTTTACTTTACCGCTCACACAGCGACGGGACTCAAACAAATCTTTCATTTCTGGTTTGTTTAGAGGATATTTTTTGTCGATAAAATACACCTTTGACCGATCTAGATCAATTGTGAGTTTAGTATAGTTTTGTTGGCTAATAAGGCTGTGAAAGTTTTTAAACTCCGCTAGCAACTTTTGATACAATTGTTCGAGATAATTGAAATACACGCTGTTATCAGATCTGATGAGCGAAAGTTTTAACTTGTCACGTGTTCCATTAAAACATATACCTGATGTTTCATTATTAAATTCAAATGTCAATTGTTTACCATCCATCATTAGATATTTGATGTTACTATTGTAGCTATTTGTCATTGTCAAATTTTCAAACATTATTTTATAAGTTTAGATAAAATTTCAGTTGTTAAAGATAATGTCTAGTATAGATCTATCATCATGACAATACCCAAGGGCAAATGTATCTACCCCATTTTTACAATAGCGTTTGTCATCAAAATTATACAATCCACGCATGATAATGACATCTGTTTCGAGTTTATGATGATTAGTTCGAATTGCCATAGCTCTCATAAAACTAACACCGCCATCAAGCGCATACCTGTAGTCATCAAATTTCATAAACTTTTTAACAAAATCACGAGGCAGACCTTTTGCTTTTTTCGTTATTTTATTATTGTCCAATAATACGGCATACATTTTACTACGTAATCCGATAAAGTATTTGATAGCGCTTGAGTTCATTTCATCTTTAAACTTACCAATAACGTTTTTATTTGTGTCGTCATGAAATTTACTGTCACGTGGATAATCGGAAAGATCAAACAGATATCGATTATTGTACATGTCCTGATAGATATCCTCGCATTCGATTTCATATACGAGCGAATCGGTATCAGTAAACAATAATCTACTTTCCGGCCACTGAATTTTAGCAAAATTGTAATGAAAATCGTACATCAACCACTTTGATAAATCTAACACTGCAGCTCCAACATAGATCGGCTTGTTTAGTTTTAGATTTACTTTTCTTCTTTGTATCGCAACAAGATTTTCATTAAATATTTTCATGCTCACAAAATCATCGTCTGACACAAGTTTGTTTCTGCGATTGACATCATTAACTATTTCAATATTTACACGTTTCCTAATATTCTCCATCGTCTTACCAAAAACGGAATTGTTCATCAGTTTAAAGAAGTTTTTTTCAAACTCTGTTTTCGCTGCAGCCCTTCTTGAAGTGTTTGAGTTAATATAACCTCTCATCCACGGCGATTGATTAAATTTTAGTACACGATGAACTTTTCTCAACACAAGACCAGCATCGACTGCTTGTTTTAAAACGTTGTAATGCAAAACGTAATTTTTCTTATCAAGTAAATTTGGTAATAGTTTCTTGACCATGGAATGTTGCCTTGGTGATGCTAACGCTTGTTGTTCTTTTGATAACAAATTATAATCTATGACCATCGATTCCGCACAGAAAGGGTAATCGTTATGTAATTTGTGTAGCGAATTTGGATAATATCAAGATCAACTTCAACGAAATAGGAAACATGTTCGGGTATCCTTTTTTCTGTCTCCGATAGAAATCGATCAGCCGTGATCCAATGAAATCCACCAAGAGGCATTGGTTCTGCCATCGAATACCCGTACAAGTTATTACAATCTAGATAAACTATATACTTCGAAGGAAGCTCAGGGTTATACTGTTTCAAATATTTGTTGTTTGCTTCAGCATACTTTTTTGTTATCACGCTAATACCGCCTCGGATACCCTTTTCAATAAAATTGAACATATCCACGTCTGTCAGTAATTCTAACCTTACCTTGCTAAACTTTAGCAGAGCATCCCATGACAACCCAGGGGCAGAATAATACCAGCAAGGATCTAGTCCATAATTATTATAACTCACTTCTCGAAAACTTTCAAAAACATCTGCTAATAATAACACATCAGTTTTCAAATACAAATCATGATAATCACCAAAAGTCTCACAATCAAACTCTTTCCAGATATCTTGTGCATACCTGTACTCGTCATCAGTTATATTTTCGTTTTTAAGTTGTGAGTAAAATTTGTCTTTGCCAGGTAAAGATGTTTCATCAAATTTACTCCAGTCGTCGAGGTATTCGTATGGAAAAACTCCTTTTTTAGCTAGTAGATTAAATTTATCTCCAAAACAGTCTCTTAGGTTATCAAATTTACTACAACCTTTTACTAGCTCATCTAACGAGGCTGCCATAAACTGCAGGCTGTCAATAAAACGTAATTTACCTAGCGTAACTGACATGTACTTTTCAAAATTATTTGGGATACATTTGATGACGTTATCGAGTTTTAGACGAGATTTTATATCAGGATCACCAAAAGCTTCTACTATAATATGGCTATCATATCCTCGAAAATTGTGAAGAATAACCGGAATAAAATCTGGAGCATGAAATTTTAAATTACACTGATTATGAGCCGCTCCACGATACTGTCCAGTCAAATGACAATGGTCATGTACTTTTTTGTTGTCAGTATCAAAAGCTTTTTCACAAATATGACAAATTTCTGCTTGCTCGTGATCGGATTCTTGTTGAGGTGTTAATTTTAACATTGGCGTTACTTTTTTCAAACGAGTAAATATATTATCAACTTCGTTAATCAACTGCTTGAGAAGCCAAACAGCTGGATTTTTACCACGATATAATTTAATTGGTTTAGATAATCTATAATCAGTACAACAAACTACCTTATACGCTACTCCACACGGAACATGATTTTGAACTTTTCTTGTACTCGATTGATTAGGATTATTTTCTACGCCAAGTACAGGTTGAAGTAAACACTCAAAATCAGCGTATATAACGAAAGGAACTTTTAGTTTGTGATTATGATGGACAAACTGTAACACACTATCTTTTTTAGATGGCATTGTTATTCTTTGCACATCATTACAGTACTGCAAATGCTTTTGTAATGTTTCATTGTTAGTACAACCATGCAAGCAGCGGTAACAAAGGAACTTTTTGTTCCTATTTTTATTGTACTGTTTACCAACTAGTCCGTTAAAGTTTTTAATCCAAACGTAATGATTTTTGTAAAACAGTAAATTTATAGTCGATTGTGAAGCTTTTTCTGAAATATATCTCGGGTATACATCCTCTTTTTCATCTAGTCCGAAAACGTTAATTGAAACATTATGTTGCTTTTCAAATTTTGGTATTTGATTTTCTGCCACAGGAAAGTTAATATCTTTAAAATTAAATCTAGACACCTGACTGATATATTTTTCAACGCGATCAGCGTGTTTTTCTGCTGGAAATAGTGCGGAAAGAACAGCCCATTGGAAACACTTGTTATCTACGTTTTTGATGTTTATACAACATCTTTTATTTTTTATTTTTGGTGGCAGGTCGATGTATGAACTACCTCGTAATGCGTTATATTTCATCGTGTATAAAATATTTCTTTGATCATTTCAAACTTCCAACCCGAACCTAATTCAGCGAATTCCTCTATTTTTTTTCCAGATTTCTTGGTGTATTTCATCAGATAGTGATAACAGATCATTCCCAAGCAAAACACGTCTTGATTTTGCGTTCATATAAGGTTCTGCAATTTCCTTGTTAGTTAATTCTTCCGTTATAACTAACTTTGAAAATATAACATGATATTGCACAAATAATCTGATACTTTTGTGTTTTTCGAGCTCACGTTTTACAGTTGTCTGTAGTAGGTGGTAAAGATTTGCTGCATTAAAATTTACTAAAACAATTTGATTATCAAACTGATAACTATTATCAAAACCTGCAAAAGCAGTCGCTATTTTATCAGGTTCTCCCATAAGACTTCTCTTAGCTATATCACGCAATTTTAACATTATTATACTATAATGTAATATCTAATTGATAATTTCCTCATACTGCGCATGCGCTAAAAATTAATTGAAGATAAAAAAATCACCTATAGTATAATGACAGCAAATCTAACAAACACATGTGAGCAAGAAGCATATCAAATTCACCCAAAGTATAACTTTATCTCACACTGCGCATGCGCTAAAAATCAATTAGAGATAAAAAAAAATCGCCTATAGTATAATGACAGTAAATCTGACAAGCGCAAGTGAGCAAGAGATTTATCATGTTCACCCAAAATACAACTTATACGCTGGAAATACATTAGGTTCAGTTATTAACATCAAAACTAGAATATCTGTTGGCAAATTAACGTCAGCGGGTTATACGATTAGTGTAAAGGGAGATAATGCCGAGAGGATTGCAATGTTTAGAAAAGATTTTATTTACACGTTGTTTTGCGATGATATTCCAGAGGGACAGCGTGTATATCACGTGAACGATAAAGTTACTGATGACAACATTGAAAACTTATCCTTACAAGATGAGTTTCAGCCGCATCCGGTCTTTGATTTATACGAGGCTAACGATTGCGGTATTATTAGAAACAGAAAAACTAAAAAAGTTCTTGGTACTATGAACAATATGGGATATAGCAGGGTAACTGTTAGAGGAACATCGACAGATCAAGTTTGTTATACTGGTCATAGGTTTGTTTACGAGGTGTTCAACGGATCTATACCCAATGATCTGGTTATTAATCATATTATTAACGTAAAAAACTGATAATCAATTGAGAAATCTGGAGCTAGTGACGCAACAGGAAAATGTGAGAAAAGGACGAGGTGGTGGTATTAATTTTAGATGTCCAGCAAAACCTGTTATTTCAAAAAACCTTGAAACGGATGAGGAGGTCGAATTCAAATCGATTTCAGCTGCGACGAAATATTATAAGATAAATCCCGCAGTCGTAAAATTTGTAGCTGATGGAGTAATAAAATCAACTTTTTCAAGCGAATACGATGCTAGGATTCGTTTTAGATATGATGATCAATAATATTTTGTAATTCAGTTTTAGTCAAGCAATGATGAGCAAATGCTATGATATCATCGTGATTAAATTTTAGCGTCGTTACTGCACTTTCATTAATTTTATTCTTTTCTGCTTCTGTTAGCAATATTTTATGAGAATCACCTTGCATTACAATAACATCAACACTATAACCCAACAAACATTTTCTTACCGCTTCAGCTAGTTCGTTGTAATTTAATATATTAACTTTTTGGTGATATTTTATCTCATCAGTCATCTTATAATAATAAATTAGATAAAAATGTATTATAATAATGGACTTGATGAAACGACTCGCTGAACTCTACAAACAAGATACTAGCGATAAGGTCGGCAGCGATAAGGTCGTCAATGATGAGGTCACATTTTCCAAAGATTTCATAGACAAATCTTTTGGTTATAATGAAGATGATATTTTATATAACAGCGAATCTGATGATGATGGTGAAATAGTCACTGTTGCTGACAGATCAAATTACAGCAGACCAACAACTAAACGATATAATGTCAAGTATCACATTGCAAAAAAAAATAATGAAATTTAATTTTACCGTTGCCGAACAACAACTGTTTTGGCAGTTAATCAAACCTTTTTTAAACATCAGAATTCCAGGCCGATAGAAAAATATCAAATTCGATTTCATATTTGTCAAGATTTTTAATCAAATGACGATCTCTGACGATCGTAAGCAGTATCTAATATCGTTATGTAAACCAGTAAAATGTAAATCTGTCAAACAAAAGTATGAGAAAATTTATAATAACATGATATCATAATCTGCTTAGTTGGGATCCAACTGTTAAATTTATCGCTATACCCACGCCATTTGACTAAACTTTTATTTCCTTTTTTTATAATCACTTTCTCGATAACAAAAACATCCTGCTCAGTTTTCTGTAGTTCTTGTTCATAAAAACTACCTACGATCGGTTCCCCTGCCAGATCTTTTAAAACGTACGTTACAGGTATTGTGAAAAGTACCTTATCAACTACAAATACTTCTTCGCTCCAGTTTGGAGTAAATCCTTTTGCAAATACCTTTTTTGTCAAAGAAATTCTAACTTTATCACCAACCTGAAATTTATGTCTGCGGTACATGTTTTCATTTGCTAATATTGGATTTTTAATAGCTTTTTTAGGTGTCATTTTGATGGTTCGATGTTTCGTGTTATTATATTCACCTACGATTTGAGAAAGGTCATCGATGTACCTGTTGGTGTTTTTAGCTGTCATATGTTTGTGTAATTTCTCGTTTAGCGTGCGATTAAATCTCTCAACAACAACGCTTTTACCTTCGTTTCCTGTAACATACCTTTTAATATTATTTTGTTCTAGAAACTGCTCAAACTTTTTGTTAAAAAATTCGGATCCGTGATCAGTCCAGATTTTATTCGGTTTTCTTTCTGTACTCGTTATTATTTGTTTTAGCGCATCAGTCATTGAAGTCCCTGTCTTATCCGAAACAGCTACACTGAAAGCGTATTTGCTAAAAACGTCTATAACATTAAGCAAATACCTTTTTGGAGCACCATCAGCGCCAACGTTAAACTGAGCTAGATTGGATACATCCACCAAATCTATTGCCCAGATATCATCTACACCATTAGCGACAACTTTACGTCGTGGGAACTTTTTTTTTAGGTCTGTGCAGCTCGACTGCAAGATCATCGTATACTTTTTTTCCGAGTCCGAGTTTATATTTTGCTCCAATTATTCCCTGAACAAATTTTCTATCAAAACATTCTCGTAGATTTGTTGGCTCCATATCACGTAATTCGTCTAACATCCCTTTATCACAATCTGATTTTGAGTTTTCATGATCACGATAACAGATATCATGACGCATTGCTATTGCATCCACTTGATTATAAGGCTCTTGGCCTGGCAACGGATTGTCGTTTTCATCTAGATGGTGATCTAGCGGATTCCACGGACCAGTATATTTATGGCCTGGCAATGTCCATCCGCCTTTTGGTTTTGGCAATTTTCCAATAATTTTATGTATATCTATACCTGACCCTATTATTTCTCTGTTGTTACAACATTGACAGTATCCGACAATTTTATTTTGCTCAAGACACAAATCTCTGTCAGAATCACAGTTGCATATCATTCTATATTTTTAATCGTCGACTAAAATAATATTAGGATAACCAGATCCTAGCGAATTTTTCGCTGGGGATACTATCGCTGGGGACGTTTTCTTTAAAAACATATTTTTTCTTTTTCCAATGATTGCACAAAAACTTTTTAACATCATCCTGTTGTTTTTTGTTTTTTCTGTTGTTTCATTAATATTTTCTGTTTTAGTTCTACACTTGAGACAGTATGTTGACATTATTATACTTGTAAGTTTAGATAAAATTAATTACGATCTCATCATTAGCGTGAGAAGGATGCTTGTCAAACTGTAAAATAAATTTTAAAAAGTTAAGATTTCTGCTCATCTGTTGGATAAACATAATACAATAATATCCACAAGCAGACGTTCCAACAGGTTGGAGTTGATTTGATGAATAATATATCTTGTTAAATTTTTTATTCATATACTTTTTTATTACATCGCTTGGAGGAAGTCCAAACGAGTCAAAATAATTATTATTATAAACTGCTACCCAATGCGTGCCGGATCCGTCATTAAAATCTTGTATATTAATAACACACGAACTTACAGCTGATGGTGATTTTATTGCTGCGAGTTCATCTTTAGAATAAACTCCGTGAAATCCAGGAACCGCTTTTAACTTATCAGTGATATCAAAATTACTCAACGGGGTGGTCGAGTTCCCGGTAATGTTAGACCACGTCCGATTCCTAAAAGATTTGGCAGCAGACTTCCCGCTAGTCCCGCCAAAAGTGGAGCGATTGGAATAATTCCTCCTTGTTTTGGTTGATTGCATATGCATTTGCATTTTGGTGTTGGCGATTTTGTTTTTATTATTTTCTTTTTTTGTTGTTGGCGATTTCTTTTTCTATTGTGGCATTATAATATATTATTTACATAAAATTTACAATTTTTTTTATTCCACTTCCACGAATGATGCCATTACCTGCGACTGCTTTCTTCGTTGCGCCAGATATTGCTCCAGACGCTGCTGCTAGTCCTAATGTGCCTAAGACTGGTAAAATTTTAGGTATTATTGTACTAGTTAATACTGATAATTCTGGACCAAGAAAACCACCTTTAACGACAATGTCGTTTGCCAGCGCTGTCATTTGTGCAGCACTCAAATTTAAAACAAAAGTTTTTTTTACGATCATACTTCTTTACTTGATTTTTGTTAGCATTAATTTTGTTAAAACACCATCAGAAATATTAGGATTGATTTTTAATGATACCTGTTCTCGCTTTGCAATAGCAGCTACTAATTTTTTAACTTGGCCATCGGTCAAATATACTTCTTTTACAATATATTTTGTCATTTTATATAACAACTATAGATTAAACTTGAACTGTCATTTTACCTCCAATAGAATCTACCGTGATAAATCTATCACTAATCATTAATGCGTATACGTACAACGGCGCCACTGGAACCGCCCCAAGTGTCCAGGTAATTTTAATATTCGCTGTGCTGTCTACAGCTCGCTCGCTATGTTTACTAACATCAAAATGAAATATATATAGCATATATTCGTCTGATATCAGAGTGATCAAATATTGCATTATTTTGTTGTTGGTTACCTCGTCGGGCTTGCTGTTGAAATACGACAAAGATATTTCTCGGCAGTTGTTCGCTTGATGTTGTTGTGACCCTCCATGTGTAGTCAGTAGCATTTGGTCAGTAGTATTTGGATCCGCTGTCTGATATATCTTATGCTGCTTAAAATAAATTCTGTTTGTATGTTTATCAAGCGTACTATTTAGTTCTGACATTTTAGTGATTGATGGTGTTATACGTGGCATCCACAAAGCAAGTTTGTTTATAATAAACTGTACATCAACCCCTCCAGATCTAAACAAGCAATCGTTTTGGTCTGCTCGATCTAAAATAAGAGTATGTTTTACTCCACGGAATACTTTATCATGATCGCGACAAAAGCCGAAAATCATACTTAGTGGAAGCATCATTGTAATTTGACGTGATCCTGCTGCAAGTTTTCTTCGCCTAGCAAAACCATCGTTATAGCGTGGATTTCTCACGTCAAGTGTGTTAAGAAGTAAATTTAACATCGCAGTACCGTTTGCATCTGCAGCTGGTGGTGTTATATTTAGATTATTAAAAGCTGCTGTAAGAGAAACTCTTGTAGCGTCTGCATTAGCAGCTGCACCTGGTGCGACAATAGCTAGCGCGTCTGCATTAGCAATGAGAAAATTTCTCACAATTACAGCATTTGCATCAGCATCAGCTCCATGTACTATAGCGCCTCTCTTTAAAAATTCTGTTGATTCAGCTATACCCCGTCCAGTATCTTTAAACCACATCATATTAGTTGCAGTTGATCTCGAGTAATCGTCGGAAAACGAAATAATATTCAAAATTGTACTTGCAACTTGTAGATGACTTGAAATATCTTCTATAGTTTGATTGGCCAGTTGATATCTAGCACTTTTGAATAAACACCAGCCGTTATTTATAAGAGCTACTTCTGCTCCAACTGCAATTGCAGCAGGTGGATTGGCTACTGTCATAATCTGACCAGGAACTTCTAACATAGCCTTAAGTGGCAGTAGAAATACATCTTTGTCTCTGGTGTTAATGGTTCTAATACCAGCTTTATTTGGTTCGTTAGAATTTTCATCAAGATACTCAACAAACTCGAATTCTGTCACATCGTTGTCGATGTCATAAGTTTCTGTTAACTCGAGATAATTTTTAACAGACATTATATTTTATTAGATTATATAAAATTTTATTGCGGCACTGTTACTTTAGATATTAATTTTTGTATGATCTGCTCGCCCTTTGGTGATAATAACTTTTTTTGTTGTTGTTATCATAGCTTTTTGAGTTTCTTTTGTTGGAGCGATTTCTGAGATAGCTTGTTTTATTTCAGATGCAGTCGGTGGATCACCTTTTATTTTATCAGCTATTTTTTGTCCCACCGCAGTCCCAGCGGCAGATGCAGCCCCAGTTGCAAAAGCTTTACCATCGTCAATAGCAATTGGTGCAACTTTACGTGCTATACCCGGAATATTTTCAAAAACTTTAGTGAATATATTTCAAAAAAATCCTTCTACTATTTTTCTTCGATAAACTTTTTTCTTTGTTTCATTATATTTGATGTTGCATAATTTTTACTTTTGCTCGCGTAGATGTAAATAATAAGTTACAACTTCATTATTAACATGTAACTGTTTTCCTGATTGATCTGTCAACTGCATTATTATACTTGATATTTGATCTTCAACGTTTAAAGGATAATATATAATATGTCGTGGAGTTATTTGCATGAGAGAACCTGGCGGGACTTCTGGTGAGAAACTGTAAATCGTTTGACCTTTGCTACCTTTTGATGTATAAGAACCAGAAGCAATAGAACAATTTACTAATATTGTATTTACTTCTGTTATATTTGCTGGCAGTTCACTGTCATATGTAATAGGCTGATCAAGTGCAGTGTAATTTTTTTCAGTAAATCCTAACAGTTGTGCAATACTTCTTTCTCTTGGTTCAAGACTGATTACTATATTTTTCAAAGTTATCCTAGTTCGCAATGTGTTATAATTTGCTGCCAATTCAAAATTATCAGCCACACCGTCAGCTTTTGTGATGAGCTCTTTGATTGCCTTGTTTAGATCAGTAATATTATAAGCTCCTTGCGGAATTTTTATTTTTTTTGTTGTAGATATTGGAGATGTTGTAATCATAGTAAAATTCATTTCATCGTTAACATCATTTTTCACGTTAGGTATAGCATTCCAGCAAGTACAAGAAATTAATCCAATTTCATATTGTTTTGTAGGATCTAGTTGGATAGGCGGAATATAATTTACTGAAAAATTTGCGCTATCTATCGCAGACTCACTAGAGTTTAGTAATAATGTTGTTTGCATTCCTTTAATATTATATCATTTTACAAAATTAAGTCGTGGTGTAAAGTTTCATATTCGTCAGATGTTAATAATTCACTCGATCTTAGATGATCAAGTATGTCAATGATTTCATTATCAAGTTCAACACTAACATTCCCAGCTTCCTTTGATGATATTAATAACATTAATCTACCTATCATTTCAGTATTTGAAGTAAATACTTTTACACCAGTTCCTGTTCTTACTCTACTTTTTTGTATACGAGATTTATCAAAAGTAAAAAATTTCCTTCTAAAACTCCACCCACTACCAAAAGGTTTTGCTCTACTATTTTCTGCTGTTTTTTTAAACGTGAGAGCAATGACACCGTTTCTCATTCTATCATAAAGTGGAAGCATATCATCAATTTCTGTAACCGTGTTTATTTCATCTTTAGCAGCAGCTCCGTCTCTTAATATTACATCTAATTTATCGATTAATGCTTGATATTCTGCATCAGTCCACCTGCTTATATTTTCAATATCACTTATATTTTCTTTGTTTAAAAATTCATCATATTCACTACCTTTTATGTCATCATTTGCTCTTTTTGTAAAATAAAATCTTTGATCTCCAACTTCCATAAACTTTACAGTAAGATCACCGACTCTTTGTTGCTCCTCTCTGATATCTTTTATGTCTCCTGATAAATTTGTTATAATATTTGTTATTCCTTGCGTTGTTAACTCTGCTAATCTTCGCTCAAGTTCCAGCGGATTGTTTATCAATCGATCTGTTTCAGCTTGTCTAGCAGCGGGATCAGCTATATTTGCTGTAAGTGCCTCAATTAGTTTTCTTTTTTCTTCATCAGATCTAGTAACAAGTTTTGCAGCAGCTGCTTCCTGTTGTTCTTTAACAATTCCAACCAAGCCTTTTTCCTGCAGTTGTTTAAGTTCTTCTTCTGATAGTGGTTTAGTTTCAGGTTGTTTACCTAATAGTGCTTCAGTAACCGGCTTGAAAATTGTAGCTGTTGCTTCTGTAGCGGTTACTTGCCCACGTCGTGCTTCTTGTACTTTTTGCTTAAGTGATGCCTGAGATTGAGCAAGTTTTTTTAGATCTTCTATGTGTTGTCTGTATCTTGCTCGTTTGTCCATTATTATAATTATAAATTTTATAAAATTGAAACCCTTACTGTAAGTAACTGTTAATACAACAGCGAAACATTTTAGTTGGATCATTTGTAAGTTTATCAAACAAGAAAAAGTTAAATTTATCTTTTGTAGCATTACGGTAAAGTTCAATAAACTTATCTTTTGTCACGCCACCGCATTGCTCGCTTGCAATATTTCTAACGTCAACATTATCCAGTCCTGGAAATAAAATAAAACAACCCGTATTTCGCCTAATAAATCTATCAACATTATAAAATCCTTGAGCGAGATAAACAGAATTACACTGTTTGTTACGTGACAGTGAGAAATATGATCTTATTTTATTCATCTCCATGTTATTTAGAGGAATATCGTCAAAAACTACTATCTTATGTTCATCTGCATCAAGTTGATTAACTGGAATAAGATCTTCTGGCTGCCTAATTATAAAAAAATCTTCACCAGCTTTAAGATCATCACGAAGCTTGTTATTATATTCGCTTAATAACTCATACTTATCTTGCTGTGGATTGATTGTGTAAATATAAACTCTGTCGTAGTTAAAATTATCACCAAGAAGCAAATTCATAAGTAAATTTGTTTTCCCCGATCCAGTTCGCCCAACAATAAGATAATGACAATCAGGAAGTTCATTGTTATGTTTATGCTTCACTAGTCTCTCTGTATCAAAGTTTAATATCAACGATTTTGCCATTTTATATAATATTAAACTAGTGTTGATAATTTTATCTAGGACAGTAAATAATGAGCTACTATACAAAATTTGGAACACTATCAGATTTATCCACAAAAGGTTACCAAGGTGACTTATCCAAATATGCAACTCTTGATCAGCTCAAAAATGAAATCAATAATTTACTAAATCTTACCAGCGTAGATCCAGATGAAGTCGTCATTTTCCAGGACAAAGAAGGACGATTAAAGACGAGTAACGTAAAACTGTCAGATGTAGTTGTACGAAATCCAAGTGGGAATATCGTTATGACACAAAACAAGATTACAGATCTTGGAAACCCAACTGAGGATGGGGATGCTGTCACTAAAAAATACGTCAATGATTGGGACGCTTCAATTAATAATGAAATCACAGCGCTCAAAACTGATTTTACCAGTCACGTGAATACATTTTTAAGTTTTCGCAGAAACAAACAAAATTAGAGATGAATTTTTTGGAAATCCATCAAATGTTAACATTACACTCGCTAATATTAAGACAAATCTCAATGATATTAACACAAAACTCAATGATATTATTAGTGGAATTCCTAATATTGTTGAGAAAACGAGTATGGTTAAAATTCCTCACAAACAGATTAAAAATATTGTGTATACTGTTGCATCCGGTTATAGTGGATGGACATCACAAAACAAATCTATCAAATATATTGCAGAAGTTACCGGTGTGTATAGATTGTCAGTGTTTAGCGGTGTAAAGTTTAAAATATTTACCACATATTCATGGCGTTATTCAGATGATGACATATTTGGAATATTATCTGTAATATTAAACAAAAATTCTGAGGAGGAATTTACACTTGAACCAACTGATAAAAATTTTGTAGGTCCTTATCGGTGGTATTTGGAATTTGTAGCTGATTTATCATAACTATGTAAACAAATATTATAATGAAAAGAAGTATAGTTGATTTTAATCACATTTCAAAAGATATTCCAGAACAGGATGTGGACGCACTAATACAATACTATAAATATTATCATAAAAAACTTTGGTGTGTAAAAAAATGTTACAAATACTACAACAAGATCCTTCGAGTAATATCATATCTACCCTTGTTAATGACCAGTTCTGGTATAATTTCAAGTGGGGTATCATTAAATCCATTTTTGTTAATTATATCTGGTATTGGTTTTTCACTTACAGCGGCGTGTAAAAAAGTAGAACCAAGACTTTTGATAAAAAAGCACGGATGTTTAACATCAATTAAAACTTACAAGAGACTACATGATCAGATCAGGTCTTACCTACGAGGAGTTAAATATAATATGGATGATTTATTACGTGAATTTCGTATTATTGACAATATGTTAACAGATATTCTACCAATGAGATTTAGCAAGTATGAAAAAAATATCACAAAAAATAGGAGTAACATAAAATTTTATCTAAACTTAAGATTTAATATAACTAAAATAATATCATTTTCATTCTAATGCTAGTTTAATTTCCGCCTTGTTAACTGAAACGTTCTAATGCACAGTTTAATTTTCATCCTGTTATCTGATAAAAAATTTGTGGTAAAACCCATTTGCCGTCTTTAGAATAATCGTATTCCACACATGCGCTGTTCTAACAAATTCGTCACTTCTGTTGACAGAGCTTATCGCATTCCAACACCTGTTGTTTTGTCTGGTTACAAAATACCTGTCTACGTAGTAGTAGTAGTAGTATAGGAAAATGAGGGTTTTGGCGGGGGTGGGGAAGGAGGTGTGGGAGGGGGGCCAAAACCCTCATTTTCCTATACTACTCTCAATAATATTCTTGTACACAAACATTAATTTGGAATTATGATGAATTCAAACGAGGATATCTTGAATTATTTTATTGTAATTCATCAAAATACTGTCTGTACATGATAATAATTCAATCCATTTTGACATTAGTATATTCAATACTACCAGCACACCAACATCTTCAGCGTTGAATCTGATTTAGAAAATCACTGGAATTCAATTAGAACTTTATTAAACTGGTGATAAAACCCTTTGGACTATTTGGGATTGAATTCACATTGCTGTACGTTTGTTCTCTTAATTTTCACTTTGTATATTCTAGTGAAATAAATTGATTGTTGAATTTTACAAAAACAGGATGGTTCTCGTTCTTTTCCATTACTTAGACAATAGAGTCGTCATAGAAAATTGGGTACGGGATACGAATTTCTTTAAAATAGTCCAGAAAACTGTTTTTGATGTTTAATTTCACTTTATTTAAGATTTTCTATATACCCTGGTATAATTTTCTATATTTAAAAAATCAATAGCAAAACCAACAAGCCTTCACAATATCACCAAAACTGGAGATCTTTTTTTTTCAATTTTATCCAGGAAAGTTTAGAGTCCTTGAAAAGAGATGAATTATTCCAGCTTGCCAGACAATATGACATTTGTGAATTGAAGGCATTTTTTAATGATGCAAGGAAAAAATATCTTGGTCTAATATTTTGTGGAAAAGAATCCTCAGGTGAAAAGTATGATTAGCAACTCTCTCTCTCTCTCTCTCTCTCTCTCTCTCTCTCTCTCTCTCTCTCTCTCTCTCTCTCTCTCTCTCTCTCTCTCTCTCCCTCTCTCTCTGACATAAAATTGCAAATGTGATCGGAGAAAGAGGGAAGAAACAAATGCAGGTAAACAAGAAAACAGCGAAATGCAGTTGCAGAATAAGGAAGGAGAGACAGAGAAAGAGACGATATAGGCTAATGCAAATGGAAATGCAAACTGAAAAGGAAGAGAGGGAAATACAGAGAAAAAGAGAAGAAAAAAAAAGAAAAAGAAATTTAAATTTAGATTAAAAGCATTAGAGTTGGCAATCGAAAAGCACTCTCCAACTCTAAATACAAATTCAGGTTTTGGTATTACTGAAATATTATATTTGTATATAAATATGTTTTTCAATTTGAACACATAATTGCCGACAATTCGAAATGACCAAGAGAGCATTTGACTATTATTACTAAATTTAGTTATTAGAAAAGTACATAACGTCTACACTTCCCTTCCTGCACAGTAAAGTGCTGATTCTGATATTGTTAAAGATTATGTCTTGGAGGGTTATGAGCTGATACATGAGGCGTATCAGCAAAAGTTTATGTACTAAGAAAGAAACTGGACAGACTCATTTTGAACTTTGTAACTGAAAATAGCAATTACTTGATACGTGGTGTTCAGCCATGAAGGCTGGTCAAGCCTACGATAACCTAAGACAGTTCATTTTAGTTAAAGAGCTCATGAATTGCGTGCACAATGACGTTAAGTTCTATCTTGGTGAGCAAAAAGTAGAAACTTTAGAAAGTGCTGCTCATATACAGCTGACGATTATTCCTCGACTCGCAAAGATTCGTTTTTCTTTCTTCAAAAAGCCTTCAACTCTGTAGCCTATATGTACCAAGCCATGCGAGTCTCATTCAAACACTTTCAAATCTCAAACTGGTACAACTTTTAGGAATCAAGCTACGGAAAAGACAGATCAGAAATCCTGACATCTTCCTACGTGCACTGATCGAAATAATAATGGGGGAGTAATTTCTAATTGCTACAGATTGAAAAATAAGCAACATAATCAATACATAATTAATCCATATGCTCTTATTTCTAAGAGGTTAAAGTCATGGTCATGTATTTTGAAAGCAATTCATTTGTTGGGTCAAACAAACCTCAATCTGATATCTTTTACCGAGAATCATGAACCATTCATGTCAAACAGTTCTTTATCACTTATTGGTGATTCTGCCAATCATATCCCTATTAAAATTGTATGTGGCAATGGAGCTTCTCATAATCTTTTATAATTAAAATATTTGCTTTTTTTCTGAAAAGTCTTCTTCTCATGAAATGTTCTATTCAGGGAATAAAAAGAGGCTTTGTTAATATTTTCACGATTGTGCAAATTTGTCACCAGACTTAGTCTCACGACCCAAGACAGTCGGAACAGTGTGACGTATTTCCCATCGATTGTATTAATTTATTACTAGGCAATGACTCAACTGGAGATAATGTTGTGGTTAATCCATTTATTACCCAAAGACCTTGTTTGGATTAGAAAGTCGATCCTATTCAAAACGAAAATCCGGATTTATACACAAATAGAGCTATGGCAACGACGGCTCTTGAGAATTATGTTGATCATAAAATTATTCCTTTAGCTGACACATTTATTGGTCAGACTTTTAATGAGATCCTTTTTGCTTCTGGCACTCATTCTGGGGGTTTTTTTTCTAATCAGAGTGAACAACTTGTAGATCCTGAGATTTTGTGTTTGTTTCAGAGAGCTTTTAGCGAAACTGAAGCCATATAAGTACTTGTTTCTTATTAGTCAAAAATGGGGTCTTTATATAGAAACAGACCAACTGAGGTCACTGCTGGTGATGAATAGTCAATGAGCTATAGCTTCATTCTTGCTAAGTTGTATAGATGGGAAATGTGTAGTCCAGCCCATAAAACTCCTCTGGCTGCTCATTTAGAGGTCAGTTTGTTTATTACAAAAACTTGAATCATTTTTATTGGCCAAACCTTAAACAAGATATTTGTAAATACTGCAGACCTTGTCACACTTGTCAAATGGTAGGAAAATACAATCAGAAGATACTTAGGATTCATCTGTATCCTATTCCTGCATTTGATGAATGATTTAGCAGAATAATGATAAACTATGTTGGTCCCTTACTTAAAACCAAGTCAGGCAACCAATACTTGTTGACCATAACATGTACATCCATGAGATTCCTAGAGACAATTCTTTGTGGAATATTAAAACTACAATCCTAGTAAAAGCTTAGATAAAGGTTTTAACACAATTAGACCTTCCCAAATCTGTTAAATTGGATCATGGGTAAAAAAAAATTTCTTTTAATTTTCCAGCATGTTATGTTTGAATTAGGCATCCAACAATTTAAGTCCTGTGTCCATCACCCTGACAGCCAATTGACTTTAAAAGTAAATCATTAAACTTTTAAAAATATGACTTGATCATATTGTTTTAAAACCATAAGAGATTGTAACAAAGGTGTTAATTGTAATTAAAGTGAATGGAGTTCACTATGAACTCTTGTACAGAATTTGCTAATACTGTCCCCATGTACACCTTCTATAGCAAAGTGAATAGTGTGACTAAAACAGATTTATTTCTATTGCTGATAATCAATGACTGCATAGATTGTCTCAAGAGGAAATGAAAAAACTTTTATGATTATTAAGGTGAGTTTGATGTTGCAGGAATATTATATTCAGATCAGACACATCAAGGGAAAAGATGATCTAATGGAAGATGTACCTTTAACGTGTTCAGAAGTATTATATTGCTTCATCAATAGTATAGTGGGGTGATAGAGCAACAATGGGAGCTATTATTAAAAATCACCCCACTGTAGTATAGCAACAGGATTTATGGCAACAAATGGAACAGCTGTGGTGTTATAGCAACAATGGGAATTTTGTATTAGCACATTTGGGCTTGTAAATCGACAAATAGAATGGTACAGGTAAGGTGCAGGTAAGGTGATGTCACAATACATTACACAATGATATATGCAAATACATAAGATGATCAGAGATAACTGTAATATTTTGGTTGTGTTTAATGGAGTAGATAATTTGGTGGATGACCAAACAAATGTGATTTGTGTTTGATCAAACATTTGATGTAGGAGGGGGTGGCAGTAAACCTATAGCATGGAATCCACCCTATATACAAGTGTGGTTTAAATGTTAACAGAGAATAAATAAAGTCATGTCAGTTCATGAAGAATATGGTCATAAATTGGTCTCCAAACTGACAAATTTATCCAACCGCAGCATAATTATGTGATAAAAATATAATAAGAATCCTGACTCAAAATGAAATTTGTTTACACATTTTGTAGTGTACTGTTCCAAGTACTGAAAATGCCCTGTCACTGTAAATATGGGGAAATTTTGCATTCATTCTTTCATATGAATACTGCAACAATGTAATGCTTAGTTGTGAAAGTGGCATGTTAGATTCCATAGGTGGCGCTCACCAGTTATTATGTACTTTTGAGAGAATGATGTATGTAAGGTGAAGTTGTTTGCATTTTAAACATGCATAGTGGAGAGAATGTTGGCATATTTATATACTAGTTTCATGTAATATGGCTGAAATTTCTTTGGATATTGTACTTTTGGAAATTTGAAATGTTCTTAGGACACTGCTATCTAAAATGACTGCGCCCTTGTGCTCCAAAAATCAACCTGAATTTGTCTAAAGTACACTATTCTTGGCAGCTATTAAAATATGGAAAATGAATTTTGCTAAACTAGACAATACCAGCTTCTAAAAGTGCAATGAATGAATTACCAAATACATAAAATATAAAAAAAAAAAATTGGCTCTATTTTTTACAATTTACCTATGAAGTTTGAGAAGTGAAAATGAGCAAGTAGAGCTAGCACTTTTTTGAAAGGTGCACATCTGGAGTAAGGCCAAGCTGTATACTTTCTAACCCATATTACACCCTTCAATCATACATCTAAATAAAGGGAATTAAAGGTTCTTTGAACAATACCTAAGATATACAAAGTCTCTTTTAAATAGTCAGTATAACTAGTGAGGAAACCTTGGGAAACTCTTTTTTTTAAAAATTGCTAACCCTATGCTAAATACGAAACTGTAGAGTGCAACCATAAATATGGATTGTCCACTGCATTGTAAAGGGTACTGCATCCAACAATCACTGGACAGTCTGTATTTAAAAAATAATTTTGTTTGTATAAAATGTTCTGTTTATTTGGAAGGATGCTTGTTTGAAAAGTATAATCTACTTTTAAATGTTAATACTAGTTCAACTTTGTTTGGAATGACTTTTTAAAGCAAAACAAATGAAAGGTGCAGCATCTGTCAGAATTAATAAACTTATTAATTCTTCTTTCTATCTAAATAATTTCCACTGAATAGAAACTATGTAAAAGAATTTCAAATGAGTAATATTTAATATTAAATTTATTAAACTCTTTGAATAATGACCAGCATTTGCTCACCAAGGCTCACAAAAGCTGGACATTATTTCAAGTCTTTTCGTAAATTCAATATTAAATCATTGCCCATTTGAGATCATATGTACCTCATAAAAGATGTAATTGTTCTTTACCTTTCACATGCATCTGTACATGCTATTTGAAAATCAATTCTCTTAGCTAAACAATGAATGTTCTCTTCCCAAGTATCCATGAGGATAATGCCCCACAAAGGAACACTGCACATCTGGCATGTTCCAGAAATGTGGAGTCTTGTCTCCACCATCTTCACACCAAAAATGAAACTTTGGGCTATTATTTGAACAACCTTTAAAGTCAAAATTGCCTGGCAAATACACAGAGATTGTACAATATTTGACTGGCATATTTGGCATAAAAAATGTAAGGATGAGATCCATAGAAATTTACATTTGCAGCATCACTGTTGCTTGCAGAACATCAATTTCACTTAATAAAGAGACTTTTCCTAATGACCTACTTCATGGGCCCTTTAATGAAATCAATTATTCCAGTGATTTTTGGGACACATTTCATAAATGGAAAGATTGGAGAAATTATAAACACAGGAGAAACAAAATAAAACACATGGCTGAAAAGGCAAAATGAGTTATTATATGAAAGCAGTAGAGGAAAACGTTTGGTCAAAATACAGAAATATCCAAAGTAGTTAAATATTAAGAAAACATTAGCCCCTCCATCTGAACTACAGTACAAAGGTACAGTACTGCAAAATCATTGAATAACATTACAGATGTTTTATATAAATACTTATGCGATCTTTCTGATAGAGTTTGCAAGGAAAATGGAAATATTAGTTCTGTAAAATTTATAGGAATATTAGTACTTATATTTTAAGATATGTGGCAATTGGCAGACCTCATTTATCATTTTGAATTTTATCAGAAATATTAGTACATGTATATGAAACATTAATTAACCTAAATATCAAACTATGTGGCATGACTAGATGGCATTGGACCAAACCTGTTGAAACTTTAAATACCAGTAACCAGGGCCACTGCATGTGATCACAAGCTCTGGGATAAGAAACACCCATTCTCTAAGTGATTTGAAGAATAAATGTTTTAACATCATTAAAAAGGAAATAAGTGTTCTCTTTCAACTTGTTTTAAACATTCTACATATTGCCAATAGGTAGATTGTAAAGAAAGCCTCAGAGGAGAATAGTTTTGTACAATTTGAATTACCTTCTACAAATAAAAGCATTATTATTATTATTATTATTATTATTATTATTATTATTATTATTATTATTATTATTATTATTATTATTATTATTCTTCTTATTATTAGTATTATTATTATTATTGGTTAAGACATCAGACAAGGACTGTTTCTTTTTTTCTTCTCCAGGCCACCTGTTAAAAATATACCAAGGACTGGGGACTAGTGCAACAACAAGTGAAAGCAATGTAATAATAAAAGATAATGTATTACTGCCATTAAATGTTATGCCTTTAGAGCCAAGGATTTAGTATGATTGAGTGGACCAGAAACCCTGATGTTTGTCTTATTGTCATCAGAATCAACAAATCAAGCTCCTTTTAATAGAAAATTGCTTGTATATGTAATCATTGTCTGGTCAGAATGAGCATGGTATGGCATAAGCATGATGACCTGAAAAAAAAATCATGGTAGAATTAAAACTGAATGAAGCAAACCACTTGTATGTGCTCTATTCACACAGTAGCAGTACTGAAAGGGTGATGAAAACACATCTAAAAAACAACTATGTAATAAAGTTTTGTTTTTAATTTTTGAAAGACATCAGCTCATTAAAATGCTGATAATTGTTACTATCAATGAACCAGTAAAGGCATTGAGTCTTCTTTTCTGTGTATATTGTGTGCAGTTTTGTTCAATCCAGGGTAAGCAATATCCAATAAATGTTTGCTCAGTTATCCAGCATAAACAAAGAAGCACCAAACAGTTTAGTGGTCTAAATTATTTTCTCCTGTGATTTACCTACCAGTTTAAGGGAAAATTATGTACCACCAATGCCAGCTCAATCAACCATCATAAACACGCATGAAGCAAACAATGCCATTGTTGAAATATGTTTTGTCACTCAAATTTTATGGAGCAGTTGTGCTCATTGACACAATACATGAACTCACCACATCTCCATCTCCATCTTACCTCATTTATTCATGTACATGCAATGCAAATATTCCATGTACATGCACTGTTGATGAGCACTAACTGGAACAAAGCCATTTAATTTGTAGGGATGGAGGGACATGTTGCTATAATTAAGCATATTACTTCCCTGTTTTTGCTCTGCGGCAGCGCAAAGTCATTGTTATCCAGTAAATTCAATGAATATAAAATGATACTTTTTTATTGTTTTTCCCTCAGTCTTTTAGAGAATGACTCAACTATTCTTTTTTATTTTGGATTTAACCATAAATTGAATTGTTTGCTCCCAAATTTGTTTGAGTCAATTTTACACATACTGAATTATTCATCTTAAATACATTACAAGGTCAATGTATAATTTAAGCATTTTATTGTTTGTCAAAAATCAGTCCCTTTGTATATGTCCAACATATATATATATATTTTTTGCAAAATGCACTGATTTGTAAGTAAGTTCATGTGTATTAGCATAGATCTAGCTAAGAAATTCTAATACTGTATTATGTGTCATTTTGCACATTTTCAATTTAATTACTTTTATGGATACAGCAAGATTGGCTGGTGAGTTCATGTACTGTATTTGCACCATTCAGCAACCATTTTTCTTATACATGTATTATGTATTATGCTATCTACCAAAGCATGGTTCTCAGCCCCATCAATAAATATTAAATATGTAATCACTTATTAAAGTATTTCTCCTTTAATATGCATCATGTTAAGTTAGTAACTGCTGCCTCCCATCACCCGCATTGTATTTGTATAGGTAAGTGAATACACAAGCAATCTTTGTATGATGTTTGGTTACATCACATGTTTTGGTTTCCTGCTTCATAGAATAGCAGCCCAAAATGGTTCTTTAGTGCAGGGTCAATCTAAGTAAAGTGCCATGACCAAGAACACACCACAGTAGCTAACTGACTGATTAATTGGTAGGATCTGACCCTGCACCCCTTTGATTGGATGTCCAGCATTCTAACCACTGCAACTCCCATAGCACAATGGCACCAGAATGTTATAGTGCAGTTTCACCATATTACTACACAACTTTACTGTGTCACTAGCAGCACTTTATGGGATATTAAATAAATGGATGTTGATTTTCGTTTTAAAGTGGAGCAAAAAAAAGCATAAATGTGCATGTTTGATGGTAGACCATTTCAAGAAGCTATAATTTTATTTATGTGATGCACAACATGTAATATTTCTTTGGAATTCTGTGTGTCCATGAAAAATCTACAGACTGAGGTACAGGGAAAAGTTTTAAATCTTTGTTGAAAGTTTTAATTCAAATATTTTATATGATAAAATATACAGAAATTAAACAGCTATGTGAGATCTGTAGTTGGATATGTTTATGCCTCCCTTACACAGTGGTTGAACATCACAAGCCACATACGGGTCTGTGCAGTTTGTTAATCAACAGAACATACAGCAGAGACCCTGATCTGCCTGGTGCATGTTCCAAACAGTTGATCTTAACTTACAATCAGGTATATATGTGGTAAATATCATGATCTGTAAAACTTCTTAAAGTTTTAGATGTCAATATCACCTGATCTCATAAATATGCATACCAGCAGATAAGCCTTATTGTCAGGTAACAATTTTATGTTTCACTAGTTGATGATTAGTAATAGCCAACTGCTGTAATAAAAGACAAGCAGGCTCCATGTACACAAATGATTTTTTAATATACTACATCTTAGGGTGTCCCTTAAGTTAATTAGGTATCTTTTCTTCTACAGATTCTGGGTATATATACCTCAAAATGACTGAGAAAAAAGTTGAATACACAAGACTAGACTTTGAATCTGAGAATAATGTCTCAATTGTTTCAGTCTAAAGGAGAACAGCAAGTTGAACAAGTAAATCTTCATGGGGAAAAAATAAAAAAGGGTCAGTTTTCTTTGCTTCAAACAAAAACCTTTACTAGCATTTCATATTGATAACTTCAACATCAGTTTCCACACTTATATACCATGTATAAAAAGTTTAGAACATGCACCCAAGTGCAAACATTATCACATAATGACATGACAGAATGACAGATCAGGATATGTACTGTTGAAATTGAACTAATTATATAATCATTAATTGTTATTCATTCTCTGCTGCATTTTTGTTAGTTGCAGAGAAAAAATGTACCTTACATCTTGTTTCCTCTGCCTGTTAAAATGTAATGCAGAGAATCAAAGTGGTTGTAAGGTGGTCAAAAATCAAGGTGGTCACATGCCACACCTAGTTTAGACCATCCAGCAGTACCAACAGCACATACCCTGGTATACCAGTGTAGAATGCAATGGCAGATGCTGCAAATTTGTGATGTTCACAATTAGTTTATATATATATATATATATATATATATATATATATATATATATATATATATATATATATATATATATATATATATATATATATATTTGCCTATAAGTCCAACTGCAAATGGTACAGACCCAGATCTGCCATTACACAATGTTCCGGCATATCTGTTTGTTAAGAATAATCAGTAGAACAAAAAACACAGACATTGATTTTATTGACACATTATTTGACTTCAATTAGGGTCTATGAAATTTGCAGTAGGACTTGCCTTATAATCAAGTACATATGGTAATCAAATATAATCCATAATGTTACACCTAATAACATATACTGACACATCATTAATGGCAAGCAAAAATTCATTTATTTCCAAAATACTCTTGATACTATCATTATAAAACCATTATTAATGAATATACCATCCCATCTTTTAAAACATATTAGAAAATGCCTAATGAAGAAATCCTTAATTAAAAACCAGCTTGTACTATTCAAGATGTTAAGGCCAATTCCATTTGCTTATCACTAAATAAATACTGTCAAACATTTACATTAAGTATAAATGGTGTACAACTTTAAAATTTATTACAGGCTGATACATGTGTTGATGGTATATCTATTAAAATGAATGAATACGTCATTATCTTACTTTATGAAATATAAACCTTCTAAGAATCTCTTTCATGTAAAATAATTGGATTGATGTACATTTTGGGACACATAAACTTGAAACTGTTTGGATACAATAACAAACACTAACTTGAAATCAACCTAGAAATGAGAAAGTGAGAAGGTATATAAAAAACAATATCAGTGCTTTAGATGACTGACAAAATTGTTCAGGATCAATATTCACTTTTTCTTTTGTTGTATCATTACTAAAATTAATCATTTTATAGACTAGATGACCAACCTGAGAAGGAAATATAACTCCCCAACACCTAAATTAGGGACATATGCACTACATGAAATACTGCCCCAGTCAAATTTCTAAAGCCTTTAAATCTTGCCTTGGGATAACAATAAAAGTGATTAGGGATAACCTCGATTCTGACTTTGTCATTAAATGTCACTCTGATACTGTGGAGAGGTACAATTTATACTTGTTTATAAGTTGAGTCCAAATTAAAGCAAACTGGTCCTGATATGCCATCACATAATGCACCCACAGATCAGGGTCAATGTTGTTTGTTACACTGATTAATCCCAACAACTGTAGGATCATGATATGCCAGCATATTAGGCAATGAGAGATCTGAGTTTGTGCAATTGGCAGTTATGAACCATTTATAAGCAAGTATACATGTTATTGAAAATGTGTGCAAACTTTACACAACTGCTTAGTATTATTCAAGTTCTGCTTGTAAAAAAATCCCAGAATGGAATAATTTGTCTGACAATTCTACATTGCAGATTGGAACAAATATATTTCATCAATAATGTTCATATTTGCCCTTACATGCAGAAAATAACTAGTATCTTTCAGAGCTGTAGAATGCACTGTTACACACACACACACACACTTACACACACACACAATATAATCAAAATAAAAATTTACCTAATGATACATAAGCTAAACATTTTTATCCATTTCCAACTGCGTACAATATTTATCTTTCCCTGGGTTGTAAGAAAAATAACCCTTTAAAAATATTGTTCATCGTCAAGTACTGGAATCAATAAAAAAAAAAAACTAGATTTGAAATATCACAGATAAATCAAACATTTTTAACATTCATTTCAACCGGAAGAAAATTAGTTTACAAATCTATCGGAGTACAGTACTTCTTCACTATAAGGCACAAAATCAATATAACAGTCTGTTTTGCAAGATGGGGAATGATAATACTACCAAATATGCTCGTTTATAAGTCAAGCCAAACTGCAAACAACAAAGATCCTGATCTGGAGTAGCATAATGAGCCTGCAGATTAGGGTCCCTGTTGTTTTTTTCTACTGATTGTTCTAAAATTGTTATAAAATTAAAATTGCTCTTCTACATTATGCAATGGCAGATGTGGGTATGTGCAGTTTACAGTTTGACTCATAAGTGAGTATATATTGTATTTATAATAGCTACATTATCCTTTGCATGGTATATTGTTACATGCTTGCTTCAACAGTGTAAGAATCACTATATATAATGGAAAAGAGACAACATGCATAACATCATTTAAAACAAATATTTTAAATGAGAAAGGCAGTACAAATTCAAAATTGTACAGAAGTACATAATCCCATAGAGACTTAATGCACAGCTTTCTTTGTAAATATCAGGCCCCACAATCATAAAATATTTTAAGAACAAAACTGGTGCTCAAGCTCCGTTTTTAAACATTTCCATCTTGTATTACTTTGCATAACACAATCATATAACTTAGTACAAGAAAATGCTGGAGTTAATGTTGTTACATTCAGAATAATGCCAGATATGAATGATGTTGAGAGTCATCATAAATAGTTTATGAAGCTTAAACAAAGGTTAAATTTGTGTGTTCAGTAACTTTGACAGTGATGAGGCGGCTTACAAGGCCATGCTTTATGAGATATTAGGGACCAGCATTCTGGGTGGCAGAGGTTCCAGCTGATTATATGTAATCTGCCTTTTTAATGCCTCATATTTAATGGCATTCTGTTTTCTTTCCTCCTGAAGCCAGTGAAGCATCTCAATACGATCCCACTTGATCTTGTCCTCATAGGGACGACCCTGAAAGGATGATATATACATTGTTTAAAGATGACCCTGAAAGGATGATATATACATTGTTTAAAGATGACCCTGAAAGGATGATATAAACATTGTTTAAAGATGACCCTGAAAGGATGATATATACATTGTTTAAAGATGACCATGAAAGGATGATATATACACTGTTTAAAATTTTCAAAATTATTTATTATTTGATTGTACAAGTTCACACAACTTGAAATAAATTAATGTCCTCTCTCTGGAACAGGAAAACCACAGTATTTAGAGACAACCAAGTGAGAATACAGGTAAGCTCTGCATATGCTATACATCAATTAAGCTTGTCATATTCTTTAAATGTAACAGAACTTTATATTAAGTTTTTGATCTTCATTAGTTGGCACATAATAACTAATAACAACACATATAAATGTAACTGTCACAATAGTTTTACATTACTACCATTCTCATTAAGAGAAACACAAATATAGGAATTATAGATCATTTTCAGATCCTACATTTAGCTGGCCAAACTTATCCCATAGTGGCACCCAGTATGATCAAGTACATTTGACATAGGGCAACATGACTGACCTATACATGTATTTCATGAAAAGAGAATTTGTCATTATAGATTGCTGCAGATAGTAGTACACTGTAATATGCCAGCCAATGGGTAATGAACTTCAACTGTACATTTTCCTCAAGAATTTTGTAACAATAAATGGGCATGTATTTTTTTAAGTTACTGCATACTGACACTCCCCTTAACTCCCTCACCCCTGACTGCATGGTAATGAATAATCTGATAATAAACAAATTAACTTGTCTGACTAGCAGCCAACAAGTCCAAAAAGAGTTGGATCTAGTTTCTAATATTAACTAGATCTAAAACCTTCTCCATTTCTTATGAATGATTGACATAAGATAAAGATAAAAAAGTCTTTATTTCATACTCCTTGGTCTTTAAAAAGCTCAAATACATTTCTGTTAAAATATTCAAATTATTAAAAATAACAATACATCTCTGAGAAAACACCTACAAAATAAAAAATTCTAAAACAGTTTATAAAATTGCTGCTTTATCTATAACAGATATGTAGCAATGTAACCAAAATAATATATATATATATATATATATATATATATATATATATATATATATATATATATACACACACACACACATACATATACATATATACATATAAGCAACAGAGAAGTAGCTAACAATAAAACTTTAAATACCAAATTTGTGCTAGTATTTATTGGTAATTGTAAGACCTTTCATTCACGAAGCAGAAACTTGAAAAAAAAATGTCTAAGGGCAGAACAAATTATTGGGAAACTTTTTATCATTCTCTTTTGTGTTGTAATGATGAAAATGAAAGTCCATACTAAGCTAGAATTAAAAAAGACAATGTTTAACAAAGTATTGTTAGAATACAAATTTTAGATGATGTGACTCTCCCATTTAAATATGGCAAAGTGATGAGAAAATAGGAAGGAGCCAGGTTTGTATTGTTAAATTACATTTGAATTGTTTTGGAGAAGTTTTAAGTAGCAATTATGCATGGATGATGGATGACAAGATGCACAAGAAATGAAGGACCATACCAATGTAAGCTTACATGGCCTTAAGATCAATTGAGCTAACAAAGAACAGTGAATGAGAAATTAAGAAAACTTTATATAGCCAACCATTGTTATAAAACACTTCATTAAAATGGGATTCTTGGCATAATGTGGTAATCATGAAAATTATAATACAAAAATAACTGACATCATTTTCAACATCTACCTGCTGAAAGCTTTATATCAAAACTACTGTACTTGATTTGACATCCCCAGAATGTGCTTTAACAGTTTTACTCCAATTATTCTATTCAAATCATGTCAGATATTGTATTCTATTTGGCCATTGCACAGCCAAAATTACTGATGTCTCTAATAAGCCACAATTTTCATTATTCTGTGTCAACAATTACCAATGTATCTAATAAGCCACAACTTTTATTCTGTGTCAACAACTGTATTTGGTTACAATACACATTATGCTCAAATATGCCTTTATCCCTAAAGGAAACTAACAGATAAGTGACTTAATCTCTGTAAACACAGCTTACTGATCTTACAAAAGATAAGCTTATTTTCAATCATTGTTTGTTGACACCCAGACAGCCATAGATCACAGAAAGTTTAGTGGTGGCATGTCTTTTGTACTTGCAATCATTTTTTTGGATCTGTTGCAGTGCAGCTGTGAATGCATTATCTAATCATCAGTGAAAGAGTGACAGTCACTGATAGATGCTCTATTGCATTATATATGCAGTTATAAATAAAGGTATAGTAAAATAATTAAGAATTAATTTATTGTGAAAATAACTAAGTAGTACTTTATTGTGAGAATAATTAAGTAGTACTTTATTGTGAAAATAATTAAGTAGTACTTTATTGTGAGAATAATTAAGTGGTACTTTATTGTGAATATAATTAGGTAGTACTTTATTGTGAGAATAATTAAGTAGTACTTTATTGTGAATATAATTAGGTAGTACTTTATTGTGAAAATAATTAAGTAGTACTTTATTGTGAATATAATTAGGTAGTACTTTATTGTGAAAATAATTAAGTAGTACTTTATTGTGAGAATAATTAAGTAGTACTTTATTGTGAATATAATTAGGTAGTACTTTATTGTGAGAATAATTAAGTAGTACTTTATTGTGAATATAATTAGGTAGTACTTTATTGTGAAAATAATTAAGTAGTACTTTATTGTGAAAATAATTAAGTAGTACTTTATTGTGAGAATAATTAAGTAGTACTTTATTGTGAGAATAATTAAGTTGTACTCTATTGTGAATATAATTAAGTAGTACTTTATTGTGAAAGCAGTTAGATTCAAAAGTGAAGTTTATATTATCAGTACAGTTGTATTTACAAGTGAATTAAACAGAACACTGTTCATTTATTTAGATAAATAGTGGATTGAAATGTTTAATTTCTAAAAGAAGATGTCCAGGAAAAGAAAAGTGTATTTTGTGAATGATAAGTTGGATGTTTAAAAGAACCTTGTGTAAAAGAAAGTTGCAATGAAGTTATTTTTGCCTGAAAGAAGGATCTACTACTGACATTGAAGATGAGAAACTGCCAGAAACTGCTGTTTCCAATGACATATATGAATTCAAAAGGACTGATAGAAAACCAGGACTCTCAGTCCTTGAATATTATGCAGCAGAGAAATATCATAGACTTTGCAAAATAACAAGAGTAAACAGGTCTCAAATGACATAAAGTCATTTTATAATTTAAATACAGAATACACACCATGTGAATGGACAGTACTTATTCTATTTTGGAATTTAGCAGTTGTTTGTTTTTAAATCAATAGATTTTAAATGGTTTACATATATGTATGTACATTTGGATGGGTTATTTTCTTATTTCTGTTATTCTGTGCTTTCAAATTGCTAAAAGCAAGCTGTACATGGTATGACATCATTCAGTTGCTTACCATCATACATAACTGGTGTTTTTAAGTGATGACAAGATATTTTATTTACAAAAATGACTTGACATTAGTTAGTGCACTTTTAGATATATATTCATTTAATTGCAAAATATGTGTAGAAGTGGTAAATATGTGTTTGTGAGCTATTATGTAACAAAGAATTTTTTTCATTTTTTGGCACGTGATGAGAATCTTTTTATCAGATTAAATCACTTCAAATTAATTGACATGCAGCTGTAATTGGTAAGTACTGTATTAAAATGACGGGTTTACATCAGTTTTATTCTTTTTCTTCTGATGAGATCTATCAAATGCTGAACAATATTTTATCTTGATTTCCTTTTTAAAACATAAATAGTGGACATTATTAGTGGTCAAAATTAAATGTATAAATACCATGCAGTGAAAAAAACAGCTAATTTATATAAACTAACCATATTATATACATTTGATTGTAACATTGTTTACTCCTCCCCAACATACAAGTACACTCATTCGTATTATTTGTGATCATTTTCACTATGCTGCTGTTTAGTACATAACAATTAGTTGTGAACCATGACTACTAGTTGTGAACCTTGACTACTAGTTGTGAACCCTGACTACTAGTTGTGAATCCTGACTACTAGTTGTGAATCCTGACTACTAGTTGTGAACCCTGACTACTAGATGTGAACCCTGACTACTAGTTGTGAACCCTGACTACTAGTTGTGAATTCTGACTAAAAGTTGTGAACCCTGACTACTAGTTGTGAATCCTGACTAACAGTTGTGAACCCTGACTAATAATTGTGTACCCTGACTACTATGTTATAACAATGTTGAAAAAACAAAAATTTTTATTTTATAAATACATGAGGAGATAAAATATAAGAAATACTGAGTATTTTCTTCAAACAGAATGGAAACTATCTTATCGCTACAATAAAGTTATAGATAATCTTTAGCTAAAACAAAAATAGTGACTTTATATTAATAAGTACATTTCTAATAATTAGCACCAACCTTAAAAGTGATAACATCTCCAAAGCTTTCTTTGATGTACTGTAGCTCTACTTTAATTTCAGAGTCCAGGAAATCAATCCTCTGAAAAAGAAATGCAGATAATTGTAAAATACACTTTGTACAGTACAAGCTGTAAGAAAATCAAGCAGTCACCAAGATGGTACAATTGCAAAACTTTGCTTCAAGGAGCAAAGACAAACTTCTGTTGTCAATCAGGTTCAAAGATTGATATAAATTTTCAATAAAAGTATTCATTCATACAAAGCTCAGCACCAAATTTAAATAAAATCCAATAAATCATTCAAAGTTTACAAAGTAAAAACCAGATTGGTGACAAACAGTATAAAGGTAAATACTAATTGGCACAGATGAAAAACTGATAATTTGACAAGCAAATTTAACTGCATGTGTATACAGACCAGCCAATCAAATTATGGTTTTCTTAGTGCCTGATTGTTGGTAACATATCAATCACACCATTAAAAAATTTATCCATGTCTATGAAGGTTGGATTAATCTGAGTTGTTATGTATTACAATTGCTAACTGCACAGTCCAAAATCTGCTGTTGCATAATGTACCAGCAAATCTGGGTCTATTTTAGGAGTAATCAGTAGTATAACAACAATGACCATGGACTGCATTATGCAATGGAAATTAGGGGTCTATATTAGATTTCAATTGCAAATATGACAATACTCAGACAACCAAAAGTACCTGAAAGACAGCATTAGTCTGAATTATGTGGAAAGTAGATAATACACCAGTCAAGTTGTACAAAAACACTGTAGTCATGTGATAGAATAATACCATATGCCCATCATACAAATACACTGCGGGGGCCCCGAGTGGCCAAGTGGTCTAAAGCGCTGTCCGTTATGGATCACTGCCATCTCACCTCTGTCTGAGTGTGTTCGAGTCTAGGATTCGGCTAATGTAGATATGTGAGAAAGCTTGCCAGTAGCTTCTCGTGGGTCGGTGGTTCTTTCCGGTGATTTCCCGGTTTCTTCCTCCACCATTAATACTGGCCGCCATGAATAGCCTATCGTGTGCTGAAAAATGGCGTTAAGCCCAACAACAACAACAAATACACTGCAGTCATGTGATATAATAATACTGTATGCCCATGATACAATAACACAGCAGTCATGTGATACTATAATACTGCATGCCCATGATACAATAACACAGCAGTTATGTGATACAATGATACTGTATGCCCATGATACAATAACACAGCAGTCATGTGATACAATAATACCATATGCCCATCATACAATATCACAACAGTCATGTGATACAATAATACTATATGCCCATGACACAATAACACAGCTGTCATGTTACAATAATACTGTATGTCCATGATACAATAGCACAGCACTCATGTGACATAATAATACCATATGCCAATGATACAATAACACAGTAGTCATATGATACAATAATACTGTATGCCCATGATACAATAACACAGCAGTCATGTGATACAATAATACTGTATGCCCATGATACAATAACACAGCTGTCATGTTACAATAATACTGTATGTCCATGATACAATAACACAGCAGTCATGTGACATAATAATACCATATGCCAATGATACAATAAAACAGTAGTCATGTGATACAATAATACAGTATGCCAATGATACAATAATACTGTAGTAATGTGGTAGAATATTGCAGTAGTCATGTAACACAACAATATGGTATGCCAATGATACAATAATACAGTAGGCCCATGATACTATAATACTCTAGTCATGTGATTGAATAATACAGTAGTCATGTGATAGTGTTAGTTTATTTATCAAGGGTATAAATTTTCATGATATTTCGAAATATAATATTTTCATCAGGACTTAAATTTTTGAATTGGCAATGAGGTCCTGTTATTTCTTGGGAAGGAAAACTGCTCATGGAGTTTCAAGTTTGTGATCTGAAGCAACCACAAAACTCATGAAAATTGCTACACCATGACAGTGAATTCACACAAAAAGGCTTATTTCTCACCTTGGTATAATAGCTCCTTTGCTGTGCCTCTTTTAATCTCATAACTGAATGTCCTTTTGGGCCTGCAATGGATATATACACATCAACAAGTTTGTCTAAAGTGTTGGGCCTGCAATGGATATATACACCTCAACATGTGTGTCTAAAGTGTTGGGCCTGCAATGGATATACATGTATGCATCAACATGTGTGTCTAAAGTATTGGGCCTGTAATTGATATATACATCAACATGTGTGTCTAAAGTGTTGGGCCTGTAATGGATATATGCATCAACATGTGTGTCTAAAGTGTTGGTCCTGTAATGGATATATACATCAACATGTGTGTCTAAAGTTTTGGGCCTGCAATGGATATATACATCAACATGTGTGTCTAAAGTGTTGGGCCTGCAATGGATATATACATCAACATGTGTATCTAAAGTGTTGGGCCTGTAATGGATATATACATCAACATCTGTGTCTAAAGTGTTGGGCCTGTAATGGATATATACATCAACAAGTTTGTCTAAAGTGTTGGGCATGAAATATATATATACACCTCAACATGTGTGTCTAAAGTGTTGGGCCTGCAATGGATATATACACATCAACATGTGTGTCTAAAGTGTTGGGCCTGCAATGGATATATACACCTCAACATGTGTGTCTAAAGTGTTGGGCCTGCAATGGATATATACACATCAACATGCATGTCTACAGTGTTGGGCCTGCAATGAATATATACACATCAACATGTGTATCTAAAGTGTTGAGCCTGCAATGGTTATATACACATCAACATGTGTGTCTACAATGATGGGCCTGCAATGGATATATACACATCAACATGTGTGTCTACAGCATTCAAGACATTTCTTGTGGAGTTCATTATAGCACTAATAAAGACACTTCCTTTTGTGAGGTTCGATTTGATCATAAAGATCAAAGGCCTAGATTTGCACTAAATGGTAAAAAAATACATTTTTCAAAGACAGATTAATCTCTATCATAAAATGTTAAGAGTTCAAATGGGTATCCCATGATGACATAGTGCCAAAGTCATGTGATGAAAATGGTAGCTGAGAACTGAAAAATGCAGTTTTAGTCACAAGTTTTTGAATGACAGTTAAGATCAAGTGCATGTATCATCCATTGTGTAAAGTAGTGAAGGTTAATCATAACATAATGTGAAAGAATGAAGTTGGACCATAAATGCATTATATATTCAAGATAAAGATATTTGTTCTTCAGAAGATCATCCATGGATCACAGAAAAAAACAAATTTCTATGTTTTAAAACAAGAATCTCTTTAAAGGATTGATACTCTACAGGGTAAAAAGAATTTCCAGGAATTGAAGATAAGACCGTTTCTTTTTTGTAATTTCTAAGTGTTGGACTATCTCATATTTTTTAGTGGATAAAAACTAACCCATGTCATAATTTAATTCTAGATCAATGTATAGACAATTTCCAAGATGCAATGAATAATATAAAGGTTTTAACAAAACATGAAATAATATTTCTTAGAAAGGTCAAATTGATGTATAAAGTATCCAGAAAAGCCATTCCTGTCTATCTAAGCAATATCTTTCACCAAAGGGATGATGATGGTACTCCAAATTTAAGGTCCATAAGAAGCAAAAATTACATTATACCAAGGCCAAAGATGGGATTATTTAAAAAATATACTGGTCCACTGGTTTAGAACAACATTCCCAGTGACATAAGGCAAGCTCCTAGCATTTCTTCTCTCCATAATCAATGTCTCAAATGGATGAAATCTTTAGAAAATTGAACAGTTCTAGTATAATAAATACCACCTGCTTTTCTGTAATTTTGCATCATTTTCACAGTTGAATGTTTCAATGCAGGATGATATTTTATATTTTCTATATGCTTATGTTTTGTATTCACAGATGCATGTGCATGTGTTCCAGGCTTGATACGTTGACTTTTAAAATCACTTAATTATTTTGTGTCAATCCAGATTCTTCACCTCATGTTGTATATACTGTATATATTGTACATAGCAGATAGAAGGCCTCAAGGAAGATAGTTCTGTAACTAATTGAGTTTCCTTCTCTAAATAAAGTCTTTATTATTATTATTATTATTATTATTATTATTATTATTATTATTATTATTATTATTATTATTATCATCCATTCAGGGGGAAAAGTGATAAGAAGAGTTTTAAGACTGTTGTGGCAGTTATATCAGATGTATAACTGTCACCATTTTCATTCAGGACAACAAGGCTTCATAATAAGTCTAATGGTGTAAACTCTATACTGAAATAGCCAGCCATCTTGATTGCAACAATAGCAATATTTTTAAAATGGTTGATGTGGTGACCATAAGGGATGTTAGATCATATTTATTTTCATTTAACACCAAACAGACATGATAAGAAGTGTTTTGATAAAAATCCCATGTCAATATGACTTTATTTCAAGTAGAATTGTCATAAAAATATTTTTAAGAGAGCTTCAGTAGTGGACATGTTGGATGTCAGATCACCACACAACATAAGAAGTCTTTTAGTGATATCCATACTTTGATAAGACCATCTGTGAAAGAGAAGTTGTGATTACCAAGTTATCAAGATGTCTTAGCAACCATACTAAATATCATATTAGCACCATTTAGGACCAATTATACATCCTGTGTTTCATTGAAAAGTCCCAGTCTGATATAACCATCCATATACAATGAGTAGTGATAAGAAGATTTTCAATATGGTTGCCTTGGCAATCATACTGGAAATCAGATGAGAATCATTTTTATTTAGGGCTAACAAGACATCATAATTAGTCTTTTAGTGAAAACCCCATGCTATTCTGGAGAAGCAATTCTCAAGATGCAAGGTAGTGGTAGTATTAAAATTGGTAACGTATTCAGAGAAGAAATAATGTTTATCAACACAAGACAAGACAAAAGCAAAAAGACACACAAATGGATTGATGACAAAAAGATACTACCAAAAATATGGAAACTCTATAATGTTGGATATTATGAATTTATAAGATACCTTTTTCAAAAAATCTGTTTGGATCAGAAGCATTCCTTTCAAACCTTTCCAACTTTGTTAGCAGATCCTCTCTCTTCAGTATGAGTTCTGTCACCTTCTCCCACCTTAATATGGCCTGAAGGGAGAAAACATTTATATAGATAAATAATATGGATAAATAATATAGATAAATAATATAGATAAAAAATACATGAAGATGAAAAAACCCATGCAGACATTATAGGTGTGATGGCAGTGATTGGTAAAGGGAAATGTTTAAACCTCAGTTACAACCCTGTACTTAAATTACATGTGAGTTAAGATTTGATTTTATATATTTTATTTCAATTTTAATTTAATTTAATTTTATATCATTAAATATAATTATTGTTATGACAGTGATTGTGTTTGCATGGGTCTAATATTTTGTTAGAAACATTGTGTTTACTTCAAACATAAATATGACTCACGTAAGCATGATCTTCACATGAGAGCTTTGTCCTTACAAGTAAACAGTCTGGAAAAGCTATATTAATGATTGGCTGTGACTACGTCATTACTTGTTTATGCTTTTGTAATACCCAGATGTGATTTCAAAATCACATGTGTCCTTCATGCATTTGTACATGAAATGATGTAATAGCTTGTTTTAAATGCTTAGTTACTTGTAAGAAATATTCAGTTGCAGTCTTAGTTATAGTCAGTCATGATCACAGATGACAGTCACTAACATCTTATAGACTTTAAAATGGTAATTCTGTGATGGAAATAGTTCTTTCATATGTATTAGGAATAATGTGTATTGCTAGTGGCAGTAGCTGCATTTCATCTACTTTCTAAATATTTTTTTCCCCTGGAGAACAACATTACAATCTTTGGACAGAGACATTTGCTGAAATTATTTCTAAACTGGAACAGAATGATACAAATTGTGTTTCACAGTGAAAATTTGAGACTTTTGTGTTAGCCTTTGTCTGATGTCATCATCCGCCATCTTGGACCAGAACTGAGATTCAGACTGTATCAATTTAGAACAGTTTATTCACAGGACTTGTGTGTTTTCACAACTTTAGAACAAACTTGTGGACCTTCTTTGTAAATCACAAGTCTTGTTTCATATATTTACTTTTTCACCATGTTTCTAGGGAAATAAATTATTTTTGTCAAAATTTATAAAGCTTGTTGTCTTCTCTGAGTCACCTAATTTTCATTCAGGAGCAACCAGACATCATTAGAAATCTTTTAGATAAAGAGCCATTCTGATGTAAACATCCACTGACAAGGAGAGGCAATAATAACTTTCAACCTGGCCACTGTGGTAGTCATAAAGGCCATCAAACAATATCATTTTCTTTTAGGCCCAACTAGATCTTGGAATGAATGTGTGTTCAAAGATTAATGACAACTGCTCAAGTAGTTTAGGAGGATTAATGATAACAAACATATGCTCATGGATGGATAATGAATGGACCCGTGATGGACCACAGAATATCTATAAACTTTCTTGAATATGACTGGATGAGCTCAAAAACTAGTCACCATCAACATAACTTGAATACCCAACTTGAGGGCTCTCTATTATAACAGCAAATCTGTCTGAAAGAACTAGGTAGAAATATCTCTCATATCTAAACATAAAAACGAGAAACATTAAGAATAAAATTATTGTGCATTTTATATTGTTTATGCATGTATTCAATAGCTGTAATTTCTACTCATTGTTTTAAATCATAATGCTGTGAGATAAAGATAGTGAGAAAGGAAGGATGAATAAGAAATAAACCTATATATGAAAATTAGTTTTAATACTTATTCAAACCAGGTCTTTATTGAAAATCAATTCTTTATTCAAATCAATTCTTTATTGAAAATCTATTCAAATCAATTTTTTATTGAAAATCTAGTCTTTATTCAAGTCAATTCTTTATTCAAGTGAAACTGTTGTAGAAACATCTTGTGAAAACATGTTTCATTTTGTCCATGCATTCTTAATCTTGAAGCATAATTAATAGTGAAATGCTCTGTATATGCATCAATCATTGTGGTTTGAAGCTCACATATCATGGATTTTCAGACAGAACCAACAAATCAACATTATGTCAACCATGTCTGCTGGTATGCACAAATGTTTGGCAGGGAAATTTTCCTGAAATTGTTGAATTAAATAAATTAGCATTCTTAAAGACATGGAAAATTAAATCCAATCTTTGACACATATCTGCATGAGTTGCAACAATATATTCTCCATGAATCCAATCAATCATCAAGGGTTTAAGTGGTTGAAATTGGTGCATACATAAAGCAGGTTCAAAGAAAGAAGTGATTCATTATTTTGTAATTTAGTTGACATCTTTGCACTAAAAAAAATGCTGACACTGATTGATAACTGCAAGGGTAGCTGATCAATTGTTGGGTTGGAATGAAATTATCCAAAACTACAGGGATCCAAGCTGAATTTATGGACATTGTTTTAAAGAATTTAATAACCAATTAGCTTTGTGTTGCTGGCTGCATTGGTTTCTTTTAAAGTTCAGCTTATGTGATCTATTATGAAAGTGTTTGATTTCTACTCATGCACTAAAATATTGTTTTATCCA